>JAEAOA010000629.1:675000-807500 GCA_016746295.1 Potamilus streckersoni
ACTGAGCATACAAAGCAGAGAACCAGACTACCATAGGCAATATAAGGACAGAGTAGTTTCCCCTGATCTCGCGAGCTCTCACATGATCCTGTAAGTTCAACAAGATGTCATCCAGATGTTTAACCTCAATTCTTGTTGTACTAAAGTGTGATTTCAAGATGAAAACAGCGTGAACTAAGAATCATTAGCGAAGAAAGTGAAAGAATCAGAACACGAAAGAGTAAATATGGATCTGACTCTAACGAAAAATGTAGAAAATATTCCCTTGACCAGAATATGGCACATCAGAGGCATTGGGATTACCCGTGTGACTTCATGATTGCGAAGACTGCATAAGTGAATAATCCTTTCATGGCAGCGTTTGAGAATTTTTAAAAATCTGCCCTTGATCACCACAAGATATCTTTTGAACACATTATTACCTAAAACATTCTTTCAGAACAAAGAAATAAGAAATTGCAAAGACAAATTCATTATTTGGATTGCAAATTCAGGAAGGTCTTTGCAGATTTTGCTAAGTTTGCTGCAATGAAAGAAAGATCTAAAAGTTCAAGTGCAACTTGTTAAAGAGAAGATGAATCATTAGCCTCTTTGTTTTTTGGATAAATGTGTTTTAGGATGAAGTACAATGAAACCAATGATTGTACACATTTTATGACAGGCAGTAAATTAACTGTCGTTTTATTAAAAAGATTTATATGGAGTTTTGTATTGGCTTATATGTAATGTGTTGGTCTATAATATTGCTACAAAAAATTATAATGAGACTTAAAAGTATGACTTTAAACTGAAAGGAAAATGAATTAATAAAAGTATCCTTGGAATGGATAATGCATTTGTGTGTTAATTGTGCGTGTTGGTTTATTTTTATTTGAGAGAGAGACAGAAAGAGAATGTTGTGCAAATTGCAGTATCCTATTCCAGCTGAGAAAGTATGAATTAGATGAAAATTTGTCGGATCGTTTTTGACCCACACATTTTTTACTTGACCCCCAGTTCTGACACCAAGGGGTTTTTTTTATCCTCAGTTTTATACTCCTTGGGCATACACTGATTAATTTTGTACTTTAGCTATGCAACAACTTGAGCAGTGGGTTCAAAACAACTAGCACCTTGGGTACAAAACAACCAGTACCTTGGGTATGAAACAACCAGTACCTCTGGTATGACACAACTCATTTGGGTACAAAATGGCTTGGGTACAGAATGACCAGTTTATAGTATGTTGTCCAGGCCACATAAGATAATAGGCGCATGTAGGCATACACAAATAAGATTGTAATTATTGTTACAAATATAAAAGGCTACTAATAGAGTTTAACCATGGACTTTTCATTGATTGTTAAATGCTTTGCACCTCCCAGGAAACTTCCGGACAAAAATTTGTGATAGCTGTGGGTATTAAATTAATCAGGTTTTGTTTCAAGTTTTGCTTCTTTCCATGTACAATAGAGACTTGGAACAAATTACCAGCAATAATTGCAGAAGCTCTTGACTTGGTATATCACAAGATGAAGCAAGAGCTTTTCAAAATCACATTCTCATGAACTAGTCATCTACAAGTAAGACCTAGTATTCTCAGGGCTATGCTGGTTGATGCTCCTTATCTCATCGCTGCTTTGGTAGCTGGATTGGTCTCAACGGTCAAAATCATACACAGACACTCTTTTACTTATTTCAACCTTTCCTGTCATTACTCTTCTGACTGTCCTATCCCTTCCATTTTTATTTTTGACAGGCCCACCTGTGGTAGTCAAGACTAGAAAAATTGAAAAAACATCCACTTAGACCTTGAGACAACTGCCGGCTGTAGGGGGGGAGTAGGAACTTGGCTGTTTAATGATTGAATCCTCGTTTAACAATCACATCAATAATAATTGTTAGTAACATATTTTATGTTTAATTACACATTGAATTACACTTAAGAGGAACTAAAAGATGGAATTAAAAAGCACATTTCGCATAATAAAAATTATTTAAATAACATTTAAATAATTATGTACTGCCTACAATAGGTGTAAGTGACATTTTCATTGATCGAAATTTCCTTGAATATCTTTAATTACAATATACTAAAACTATCGTTTGAAAAGAAAATGTAATCAATTATATGACTTATTAAAAGTTGTTCATTTCAAAATGCAGATTAAAATTTCCATGTCATATCAACCGTTTTCAATCATAAAACATGTGATATATCAACATTTCAGTTACCAATTTTGATCAATATTTTTTCAAGTTCAAAAAATAGGGATCAATTTTGGGGGTATTTTCTGTATTTTAAAAATGGAATCCACACCAGACCTGCATTATAAGTGGGTTTGCAAGTTATCGGGGTGTGAGTTAATCTTAGGAGTGGTGTATGTTGATCAGGATTAGGGTTTTGGAGATTCCTAAGTGAATTTAATAGGCTATTGTGTTGTAAATAAGCAAGGCTCATTAGATCACTCTAGAAGGTTATTTTCCATTAGGTAATGGTTGTTTTTAGAAAATGCTAATTGTGACTTGAGGTCAAGCACAGAACTATATTACTTTATGACTGTGAGGATTTTACTGGTCGTGCTATAACATCTAGTACTTTAAGTTGTATTATGTTGTGAACAGTTTGTGCTGAATTATTATTTTATTTTCTTCAAATTATTGAATTCAAGTGATTGTTTTCTCTGGAAATACATAAGTCCTGTGATAAAATTCTTGGATAAAGACATTCATTGGAATTTTTGTTGAATTCAAACCTTGAATAATATATCTCTGATTTAGCAAGAGACTGCTGACACATCGTCACCTTCAATTTTGGATCTCTTTGGGACTTGAACCAAGTTTTATTCAGGACTTCTTATTTCTAGGATTTGTGTCTTGTATTTAATTCACAACACCATAAGTTATTTTTTCTCATTTTTGACTTTGTATTTTAGGGAAATAATATACAGTAGACTCTCGATTATCCACGCGCGGTTTAACCGCTTTGCGGCTTAACCGCGGCAATGTTATGCGACGATTTCAAAATTGAAAATTTTATACAGGAAGTCAACCGACCTGTTTAATGACGACTCGGGCTTACGACTGGTTCCCGGCAAGAGTTGTTATATAATTTTATAATAGGGCTTTATTTCCTGTTCCCGGCGAGAGTTGTTATATAATTTTATAATAGGATTTTATTTCCTGCCTCAAGGAAAATGCGGATGTTAAATGCCTTCTTTTTGGTAGTTGGGGAATGAGTTCTGTTAAAAGAACAGTACGATTCTTCAGTTGTTATCAGTACAGTAGGCTACTTCATTTGTGTCCAAAAATACTGTATTTAAGTTTTTGTGTTGGAAAGAGGATAATGGAGCGGAAAAGGAAGCGCATAGTTTTAACAATTAACCAAAAACTCAGCATAATTAAGAAACTTGAGCAAGATGGGTCTACCAAAAACTTAGCTTTTCAATATGTTATAGGTGAAACAACAGTTCGTGATCTTCGAAAAAATAAAACTAAATTGATTAACTACACCAGTATTTCTGATTCAAGTGGTTTATCAAGTAGAAAAACAATGAAACTGTCAACTTATGATGAGCTTGATAAAGCGATGTTGCAATGGTTTAACCAACAAAGGGCACAAAACATTCCTGTTTCAGGAATTATCTGCGCAAAACAGGCAAAACTATACTTTGATGCATTAGGAATGGAAGGTGATTTCAATGCATCCTCGGGATGGCTGATGCGATTCAAACAGCGGCATAGAATACGTGAGATTTCTATATATGGGGAAAAATTAAGCAACAATGATACAGTTGCAAATGAGTTCCAAAATGATTTTCAAAAGTTCATAGAAGAGCAACAGGTGACTCCTGAACAAATTTATAATGCTGATTAAACTGGCTTAAATTGGAAATGTCTTCCCACAAAACATTAGCGCATAAATAAGAAAGTCGAGCACTGGGCATAAATCCAGCAAAGAAAGAATCACTGCTTTATGTTGCGCAAATGCTACTGGTTCTCATAAAGTGAAACTAGCTGTAATTGGAAAAGCGAAAAGGCCGTGTTGTTTCAAGGGAACTGAAAAAAACCAATATGCCTGTGACATATTGTAATCAGAAGAAAGCCTGGATGGATAGCACAATTTTTAAAAACATGGTTCCATGAAAACTTTGTACCACAAGTTCGCGAGCATCTGAGATCGGAAGGGTTGCCAGAGGAAGCCATTCTTTTATTAGACAATGCTCCAAGCCATCCGAATGAAGCGGTTTTGCAGTCTGCTGATGGTAAAATAATAACACATTATTTGCCACCTAATGTAACTGCACTAATCCAGCCAATGGATCAAGGGGTGATTTCTGCTATGAAGAGGCTATATAGAGGACGACTTCTGCAAAAGTTAGTGGAAGAAGGCAATGATTTAAAACTTTTTCAAAAACAGTATCATTGCTGGATGCTATCTACGAAGTTGGGATTCCATAAAGCCAACCACAATTAGTAAATCATGGAAAAAAATATTTCCTGAAGTTTAAAATGTTGACTGCAATAGTTTCGATGAAGAAAAGATTTTGACTTCTGAATTAGCCGTCATTTTAGAGTACAGAGGGTGGTAAGGAAGTTGATAGTGGAAATATTTTAGAATGGTTTAATATTGATTTTGACGATCTAGGGTGTGAGGTTTTGTCCGACAGTGAAATCATTAAAAGTGCACAAGGGCAGACAACAGATTCTGATGAGTGTGACGACGAAGACATGGAACTTATTCCTGAAACAAGGATAAACAATTCATCTGCTCTTCAATGGACTGAGGGTTTGCTAGAGTATCTGGAGCAACAAAATGATTCTCTGCTTTCAGATAAATTGGTATTACGCAAATTGAGAGCAACCATAAAGAAGAAAGAATCTATGTCATTAAAACAGAAATCAATTACAGACTACTTTTCCTAAACATTCGTTTTTGTTTGTTCATTTATTCATCTTCCTTTGTTTTAATGTTCAATATAATTGTATTAAATTTAATTATTTATTTTCGTGTTATGACATTAGGATATTAATGAAGAAGAACATTGGCCTGCATCACAAAAGGTAAACATAAGTAGGATATTACGGCGAAAACATTAAGTTAATTTTATGCCACTATATCTGGATTATGTATATGCACTTTGGTTTATCTGCTGTTTTTAATTATCCATGCTAGCTCTCCCCACCATTACCGCGGATAATCAAGTCTACTGTATTTGTTAAATATTGCAAAGCTTGTTATATTCACTTTATTTATTTTAAGAGCACAGACTCATAACAAAATACTATATCATTAGTTTCTTTGCTTAGTGGTAACCAATAGGGGGAGACTACTTTTTATTGTAAATATATCCGGGTGTTATTTTTCAGGATCAGATTTTCTAACTAATGTAGCATGCCCAAATATATTGTTATCTTTAATAAGACTGGTAATTACATGTGTATGTATTATTTTAATGTCAAAATGAAATTATAGGACAAAAAATAAGATAACAAAATACAAGACCTGATCCAAGATTGGATTGAAGGTATATTTAGAATCATGGTTTCAGTTTTACCATTGGTAGTTATTTTTTATATCCAATTACAAGATTAGATGCAGGAGAAGGTAAAAAAAAGAGATTGTGTTTAAGCATAATGTGTACACAAAAAAAGAAATTTGGATAAATCTGCTAGTAAGAGTAGTCTCACCTATTGGTTATTGCTACCTGTTTGTTTACCTCAGCATAAAATGTCCAAGGTACTTTTGATTTTTGCCATGTTTATTGGTGAGTGTAAATAATGATTTTCCAAACTAATATGAATGTGTGAGTATCCAAAGGATGTAAATAATTGTCATTTAAAGGTATTGTTGTTGTTGTTGTTGTTGTTTGGCTTAATGCCATTTTTCAGCACACGATAGGCTATTCATGGCGGCCAGTATTAATGGTATAGGAAGAAACCGGGAAATCACCGGAAAGAACCACCGACCCACGAGAAGCTACTGGCAAGCTTTCTCACATATCCACGTTCGCCGAATCCTAGACTCGAACCCACGCAGACAGAGGTGAGATGGCAATGATCCGTAACGGACAACGCTTTAGACCACTTGGCCACTCGGGGCCCCCAATTTAAAGGTATTGTAATCAAAGTTTTATAAATAACACCCATTACTGAAACAGCACTGAAACAAGATATCACCCCATATATTTATGTTGTTGTTGTAGATTTTAATGCCTTTTTTAGTACAAGATAGGCTATTTGTGGCGGCCAGTATTATTGGTGGAGGAAGAACCCTGGAAAACCCAGGAAAGAACCACCAACCCACGAGAAGCTACTGGCAGACTTTCTCGCTTACCCGTGTTAGCCGAGTCTGGACTCATGCAGACAGAGGTGAAATGGCAGTGATTTGTAACGATCAGTGCTTTAGACCACTCGGCCACTCAGGACCCTCCTAATAATTATGCTTATGGTTGTGATGTCTTACTTCCTAAATAATGGAATTCCTAGCTTCCATCACATTTCAGCCAACTAAAACGTAGATCAGCAGAACTTGAAAACATGTTCATTTGTTTTTGCGTGAATTTGATTTTGTTAGAAAAAAAAACATGAGTAAGTAAAGTCTAATTAATTTGTCAGTATATGCTGCCAAATTTGTGAGATTCCAGAAAATTTGGCCTGGTTGATCCTATAATTTGCACAGAGCAAAAGCTATTGTTAAGAAAAGACAAAAAGATGACTTTATTTCAAATTTACTTCTTGAGTAGAATTATGCTTTTTAGAAAATTTGGCTAATGATAAACTAGTGAAATCAGATAGATTATATTTGTATGCCTATGCTAATTGTTCTTTGTCGACCATGACAGATAACATAAGTCTCATGGTTTCAAAATAAGGCATGACATGCCATATTTTTGGAGATATTCTGTGATACATTGTTCAGTGCATACCATATCTATATGTATGTGTATGTTTCCAAATAAGGCAGAAATGTCCTTGTACAGCATACAAAAAGGTGGCTAAAAAAAGAAGTACATGTAGTTATTAACTGAAATAATCTGCTGGGGTGTCCAAAATAATCTTCATGGTAAAGTAACTAAACAACATTTCACACATATTTCTACAATGATATATAAGAGGACATTTTAATTTCTTTCAATATATGTAAGAAATATTTTTATAGTAGGCTGAAAAAGTGAGGTGCTAATTGCCAGTCTGCTCTGTTGATCCATTTAGGCTCATGCTCGTAGTACCCCATCCTTAAAGTTATGGTACTAATTTTAGGACTAGTCATAAATCAGTTAAGATTTTTGAAAATCTCTTAAAGTAAAATTTGCTTTTTTAAAAATTGTGTGTTTAGTGCTTAATTAAGCAGAGTAAGAGGATCCAATGCAGTTTAAACATTTCACTATTCTCCTTAAAATGTTTATAAAAATTATAATAGGCCAGATTTATAAAATTGGGGTGTTTTCTTTACATAAAATCCAATAATTCCAAGCAAGATGTAACACTGGAACTAACCTGTCCAAAGTGAGGGAGCATCTCAAAAAGGGCATTTAGTCAATGTTTTTCTCAAAAAGAAATAATAATGAAGTCATTTCACTTTCTTAGCAGAAGTTTACAATTTTTAGACATTCCAGTTTTAAACAGTTGTCCCTGAACCATCCTTCCTAGAGTCATTGAAACTTTTACCTAGTTTTGACCATCCATCATTTCTTCTTATTGGTATAAGTCAAAACATTGAACATTTGATTGATCCTAACAAATTTTTCAATTTTGTGCTGTTTGTTATTGAAGATGTGATTTTGATTGGTAATGAAACAATTTCATATGTAAAATTGTATAATTTGATTAAGATTTGTTACACTTAAGTCATCTAAGGAATGTTTGTTCCCCTTTTATTTCAACAATTGGTATATGCATTGTTTATTTTATCTTCTTTTATTACAGAGATGTTGGCCAAGTAAGAGCCAAAAATTTAAAATTTGGGAGGACAACCATAAAAAAATGTTTGGCTTAACACAAAATGCTCTGGCTCATGAGCTTTATCTTTGCTAGGTTCCAATAACCCTATGAGTTCCCTCCTTTACTACGCAAACTAGTAACAGCAGTTCATGTACATCAGTTGGAAATGGTGGAGGCAATTGAGGTAGAGAGGATACTTAAAAGTTTTAACATCGAAAGTACCGGATGGAAGCCATTATAGGTGTATTTGAGTGAAGAGTACTTGTACAAACATTGACTGGCAGTGGAATAGTGCTTATTTATCAGTCTATTCAAGTTGTGTGCTCCCTTGTCTCGATCATGTAAGAACATTATTCAAATTTGAACAACTTCTTAATTTTGATTGGGTGAAGGGTTGTAATATCGGAACCTTGTCTAGTGAAGATGCAAACACTTATAGTGTGCAGATTGTGGATAGACGACATCAGGTCCAATATCTAAAAATCAACTGAAGGGCTGTGAAAACCATGCTGACTTCAATTGTATGAATTGTCTGAGCATGTAATTCTTACACTTAACCAGACTTCAGAATATTTATTCAGCATTATCAGGATGCCAAGATGCCATGAAGATACCAAAAGCAGTGCCATATCCAATTGGTGCCCAACAGGTGATTCCATTTAAGTATTAGAATAACAAAAATTATGTGTTTTACAAAAAGCTATATTGTCAATGATGTCCATGAGGTTCCACAATTCAGTCCAGCTGGCTAGACAATCATTGTACCATTTTGGTAGTCATATATCTGTCATCTCAGACTGGCCAACTGACTTGTCTGCTGACCACATATTGAGACAATCCCTACATCATCTACACTCAACAGACTAAACCTGGCCAGCCAATCAACTTGACCAACCATATCCATAATTCACAGCAAATCAGCATCACATATGGAGCAGTCCAGCCCAACTGAAACAACCGTGCTGAACCAGCATTCAATAGCTGCATCGCATTTCGTACTGGATATGATTTGACTGTCACTGATAGTATAGCCAGTGGATAATTTTTTATTCATGTTGATGATAATATCTTATCATTGCCATATGGAATGTATACTCCAATACAGGAGGAGGACAATCTGCATTGATGAATGGTTGAGCCAGGCATGTCTGACTATAGAACAGATGGAATTTAGTTTAAAGTTGGCAATTGAAGAAATTTAGATGATTTGCCTCCCATTCAAATGCCTTCCACATGCAGTGAACGCTACTTGCAAAGTCAAGGCCTCCATGGATCTTGTTGCTGGTGATGATCATCTGTCATTCAGAGCCTTGCCACAATGGTCAAGGGGCTTTCTGCAGATATTATGAACTCCTGAGACAGTGATAAGTGTAAGGTAAAGTTGTTTGCATTTTCAACATGTACAGTGGAAAGAATGGTGGCATACCTCAATACTGCTTTTATGTACTCTGGCTGATTTCTCATTGGATATTGTTCTTAAGGAAATTGTACATGATCTAAGCACACAGCTAACCAAAATGTTTGCTACTGTGTGTTCAAAAAGCCACACTGAGTTTTTTTTAAAGTACACTATCTTTAGCAGTTATTGAAACATAGAAAACAGATCAGACAGTATCAGTTTCTGAAAATGCAGTGTATAAACTACCACATATTAAAAATGTAACAAAAAGTCTTACATCTCAAGTCCAAGAGGTGAAAATGAGCAAGAAGAGCTAGCAGTTGTTTGATAGGTGCAGCTTTATATTTAACCCATACTAAATTCATCCATTGTACACCTGAATAAAGGGAAATAAAAGTTATTTCAACAAAACTTAAGATATACAAGGGTTTTTTGTATAGCCAGTTTAACAGTGATGAAAACTGGGAAAATTCTTTTTCTTAAAAAATCTGACCCTGTGTAAAATCTGAATCTATAGAGAACCACTTTAAGTTTGCATAAATTGTCCGGCATCTCTTGGGTAATACAATTTTCAAACTGCTCTTGTAAAAATCGCTGATGTGTTTTATTTAGATGCAGTACTGACTGTCAGCCTTGCTTGTGGTGTTTTGCTGTTTTAGATATTAGGTCAGTGATGTTGAAAGTAGGATTGGTTGCTCACAACCGTCTAATATATATTTGCAAGTCATACCAGATTAATAGCATGTGAGGCACCTGCTATTCTTTTGAAGGAACTGAAGATAGCCCTTCAACTTTCAGCACCTTACAAATGTTTAGCCCATTTGTTGGCTTGACTTTACAAGGTGCAGAAGTGTACAGTCCCAACCCATTTGTTGGCTTGACTTTACAAGGTGTAGAAGTGTATAGTCCCAACCCATTTGTTAGCTTGACTTTACAAGGTGTAGAAGTGTACAGTCCCAACCCATTTGTTGGCTTGACTTTACAAGGTGTAGAAGTGTACAGTCCCAACCCATTTGTTGGCTTGACTTTACAAGGTGCAGAAGTGTACTTTCCACACAATGTTTGGGTCACTTGTTTATGATCCATTGATACTGGTGTGAGAAACTAGCTTAAAGATGACCAATTCTTTGGTACAAAACCACTCTGGAAAAATATACTTTGGCAATTTACTATGATATATCTTGAATATTCTCATGTGAATCACCTCGATGCGCAGAACTACAGATATGCATAAATTGCCAAGGCATAACAGTTTGAATTGAGAGACATGCATATATTTATGGTGGTATTTTCATTGTAACACTGATACATACTTTTCTTTAAGATCATAAATTTTATGAAGTTGATTTATAGTTTATATGCTTGTAAATAAACAGAACAAAATTTAACCCGGTATTTTTTTTATTTTTTATTTTGTATATGCATGGGCATAGACATAGGAGCCCATGCAGCAGTCTGCTGTTATGAAAATTTAAGTGACATATTTTAAGAAAGATAAAATGTTTGAAGATGCAAAATTCAACCAGGAAAGATAGAAAAGGCAAAGAAATGGCAACAAAATTTGACAAAAGGAAAGGTGATGGACTATGAAAGAGAAAATGTTCTGCATCATTATATTGAACATGCTGATCTTGTAATGTGAAATGAGCAAAGAAGAGACAGAGGTTCAAATTTTGAAACATCAACCTGGAAGGTTAGAAAGGATCATGAATAGAAAAAAATACTAGGTTATGGAAAGACACCAATGGATATCCTATTCTGATAAATTTTTGTTTTCATGTACTTATTAAATGAGTTTATTAGACCAAGAGACTAGAGTGTGAGAAGGAAAGTTACAGCTTTTTTTTTTTGCTGTTTATTACTTTATGTCTACAAGAACTTGAAGAAAATATAGTTAAAGCTGTATATTTTTTATGCCACGCTTTGAAGTTATGGCTCAGGACATCACATTTTTCTTTAGTTTCATTTAAGTTTATGCCAATTAAATTATTTGATGTTATTTTGTGTTCTGATTTGTTTTTTTCTTGTGTTAAATTGTTTCAGCTCAAGTCAAAAGTATTGTAATCACTATGCTTCTGGGATTATATCATTCCAGAGAAATGTGCTAATATTCATAAGACTGGAATAATAATATGGAGGCCATGTTTCATGAAATTGCCAGAATTCTAGAGATCTACAGGTTTTTGGTAAAAACAGAGGCTGCTGCAAATGCATTGGAAAAGATCATTATTTTTCGTAAAGCCTTCAGCCTCACATGTATACATAGCATGTTACTCTGTCGTTGGCGGAAACGGGCGCTCTTCAAAGAAAAGGAACTTTTATCAATTATACAATACGTCACTTGAAGTACCCTATATAAACAAGCTGTCTGCACGAGAAACCTCATAGTTATTTTGGCATTGTAGCGGAACGGTAGGTATCAACGGTAGGTATCGGTAAGTTAAATAATAGGTGAAGTGTATACTTAAAAAAGACGTGGTGTTGTAGCCAGCTTAGGACGTAGTCCAAGCTATACGTGTTATCTGTTCTAAAATATTTTCTAATGGCTACTGAAGAGGACGAAGTCCTCTCAATTACCGAACTCGAAGCCAACTCAGAATTTTCTGGTTTTGGGCCTGAGGATATTGCAGCCTTTTGTGAAGTCGAGGCAAGTTCCTCAAAAGAGGGAAAAGTTATGAAGCCACAAAAACAGAAAAACAAAAAGTTGAAGTCTATCGTGACTAGAGTTCCAAAAGCGACAAAACACAAGCCTGTTATGGCAGATAAACAAACAACAAATGTCGGACAGTCGAAGACGTCCATTCTCATAGATATAAATAACCTATCGCAAACGGAGATTGAGCTTTTGAAGAAAAAACTGGGTCTAAATGATATTCAGCCTGTTGTGGCAGATGACAATGAAATTAATGACTGTTTTGGTGAACGTTTACCAGAATTACATGTAGAAGTTGAAAATGAAGGTCCATATAGCGATGTTGAGGTTACCCCAGAAGAGGGTGATACAAGTAGACCACTCAAGCAAATTTCATTGAGTGGGAAAATTAATGGGGCATTGTTTAATGCTATGCAGCCTGATTACAACTGTATTTCTACTAGTAATGATGATGTGTGGCAATTACCCAAATTAAAAACTCCCCAAAAAGGAGAGTCAATACCAAAATCCTTAGCAGAGCTAATTAATACTGCATGCACCTCCTTATGTGCAACAGATGAAATTGTACAGAAGTACAAAATCCCAGAAAATTGTGATAAGTTGAGCCCCCCTGTCAATCAAGAAATTTGGAATGACTTAAGCAAAAGAGTTCACTCTTACGACAAAGCCTTTAGGGATATACAAAATCTTGTTGCTGCAGGTATTATGCCAATTGTCCAGTTAGCAGATTTGTTAAAGCCGCAGATTGCTACTAATGAAAAAGCAAAGACCCTAATTTCTGATGCAATTACTCTTATGGGTCAGGTGCAATAAAATGTCTCCCTCAGGAGGAGATATATGATTCGACCACACTTGAAAAGGAAATATTCAAATCTTTGTAACACTTTTTGGAGATGATGTGGCCAAAGAAGTTAAAAAATGTGACACTGGGTTTGCACTTGCCAAAGAAAACTTTGCCCAGTTTAACAGAGGTTTCAATAGAGGTCGCAGTGCTAGAGGTGGTGGACCCATAAGAACTTGCGATTTCAATCAGAGGGCAAGATTTCGATCCCAACTTTATAGTACCCAAAATACACACAGGTATCAATACCAAAATTCCAACAGAGGAAAGAGACCTACTTATACCAGTCTCCCAAACGAACCCACAAATTAAAATCTGTTAAGTTCTGTGGGACAATTAAAACACTGCATTGATGTATGGAATAAATTTACTCATGATCCATGGATTTTACAAACAATTTCGGGGCACATAATAGAGTTTGATTCCAAGCCTTTCCAAACCTTTTTTCCAAAAGAAATTCCCTTTCCAGATGAGCAGAGTATCATTATATCTAATGAAATCACTGAACTTCTAAACAAAGGAGCTATAGTTTCATCCATATGTGAGAAAAATCAATTTCTTTCAAATATTTTTATTGTTCCCAAACCTAATGGAAAATTTTGACCAGTTATCAATTTGAAACAGTTGAACAAATTTGTCCATTATGAACATTTTAAGCAAGAAACGTTTCTAATTGTTTTAGATCTCATCCAGAAAAATGATTTCTTTACTTCCATTGATTTAAAGGATGCTTATTTTAGTATTCCAATACATACAGATTATCAGAAATTTCTCAAGTTTATTTGGAACGGTCAACTTTTTCAGTTTGTCTGTTTACCTTTTGGGCTTTCTTCTGCTCCAAGAGTCTTCAGGAAGATCCTAAAACCCATTTATGCATGGTTTAGACATCAGTGTATTAGGTGTACCTACTATATTGATGATTCATTGAATTTGGACAGTGATAGTCACATTTGCTTACGAAACACATGGACTATGATTGAAACATTACAATCTCACGGTTTTACTATCAATTTCGAAAAATCTGTTCTTGTTCCATCTCAACGAATAACCTTTTTTGGTTTTGTGTTAGACTCTGCTCAGTTTAAGGTCTTTCTTACTGAGGAGAAAGTGGAAAATTTTGCCAAGAAGCTTCTTGATAAAAAGTATGTTAGAATAAGAGAGTTGGCGTCATTTATTGGTATGCTTATTAATGCATTTTATGCAATCCTGGAAGCCCCAATGCACTACAGGTGTTTAGAACATGATAAATTGAAAGGCCTTCGTAAGCACAAAAATTTTGATAGTACAATTCAGTTGTCTCCACAAAGTATTCAGGAACTCAAATGGTGGTATCTGTATGTTGCAGACAAAAATGGGAAATATATCAGACAAGACAAGATTGCTTTTACTATTCAAGCTGATGCATCACTCTCAGGGTGGGGAGCTTTTGAACTTTATTCAAATAGATCAATCTCTGGTAGATGGAAAAAGAGTGAGACCACTTTTTCCATCAATTATTTAGAGTTGTTAGCAGTTTCTTATGCTTTACAAGTCTTTCATTCAGATCATAAAAATATCCATATAAAGATTCAATCTGACAATATATGTGCTATTTTGTATATTAATAATATGGGTGGAATGGCATCAATTCATTTGGATCACTTAGCCAGACAGATTTGGAACTGGTGCTTGGAAAGGAAAATTTTTGTATCCGCAGTCCATATTGCTGGCAAATATAATATACAGGCAGATTTTCTATCCAGAAATTTTTCTGACTCCACTGAATGGATGCTAAAGAAATTTCCCAAAGATTGTGTGCACAGACTTTTCTTCCAGACATAGATCTTTTTGCATCTAGACTAAACTGTCAATTAAAGAAGTTTGTCTCGTGGTTTCCAGAACCAGGTGGTTTTAAAACTGATGTTTTTTCTTTTTCATGGCAGGATTTGGTGCCATACATTTTTTCCCCTTTTAATCTTATTGGAAAAATATTGAACAAAATTATTGCTGATAAAGTTAGTAAAGCACTCTTAATCGTTCCACATTGGACATCACAATCCTGGTTTCCTTTACTCTTGTCTTGTTTAATTTCTCTTCCAATTAGACTTCCAAGGCACAAAAATATACTGACTCTTCCACACAGTGGTCAGACTCATCCCCTAGGAAAGACCCTATCTTTAATCGCAGTGACTGTATCAGGAGATTGCTCAAAATCCAAGGACTTCCAACAACAGCTGTGGACATCATCATCAATTCATGGAGACCAGGAACATCAAAACAATATAATTTGGCATGGAAAAAATGGTATTTTTGGTGTAAAATCAGGGAAATTAATCCACTTTGTGTCTCTGAGATAACAGTTATTTCATATTTAGATTCTTTGGTAACTGAAGGTAAGTCTTACAGTGTCATAAATACTTACAAGGCTATGTTACTTACTACTCTGAGAATGTTTTAAAATGAGTGGAGCCTTAACCCTGTGTTGATTAACAGATACTTGAAGGGATTGTTTAACAAAAGTCCACCAAAGCCAAGATATGTTGACACTTGGGATGTAAACCTAGTCTTAAAATATCTGTGTACTCTCTTTCCTCTGGACACTCTATCTTTAAGATTATTAACAATGAAGCTGGTTGCTCTTATTGCTTTGTCCACTGCTCCAAGAGCACAAACTCTAAAATCATTGAATTTACATAACATGACTTGTATGGCAGATAAAATTGTATTTAGTTTTTCAGATTTGTTGAAAACTTCAAGACAAGATAGGACTTTCCAGATGGAACTACTACATTATAACCATGAAACGCTTTGTGCCATGCATACTTTATTGCATTATCTTGACAGGACAAAAGATATTCGGAAATCTAATCAAGTTCTGGTATCTTATTGTTCTTACAGAGCCGTGACATCCAGTACTATTGCTAGATGGTTAAAAATAGTTTTAGAAAAATCAGGAATTGATACATCCAAATTCAAAGCTCATTCTTACAGAACTGCTGCAGCATCAGCTGCTTTCAGACATGGTTGTTCCTTACACAATATATTAAAGACGGCAGACTGGACTTCCGTAAAGACTTTTCAAAAATTTTTCTGTTCATGTTTTTTAGCAGATGTTTTGTTGTCAGTCTTTAAAGATGCTATGTATACATGTGAGGCTGAAGGCTTTACGAAAAATAATGAACCCCTCATCCAAGTATTCGTGAAGGATGAGGGGCATTATTGGAGTAAAGCCGGAGGCTGAGCATGTATATACCCACCCATTAGTTGTTGTAAATTGGAATTTTCCCTCTCTGTATTATATAGACAACAAAACACTTCACTTTAAACTATAAGGTTTCTCGTGCAGACGGCTTGTTTATATAGGGTACTTCAAGTGACGTATTGTATCATTGATAAAAGTTCCTTTTCTTTGAAGAGCGCCTGTTTCCGCCAACGACAGAGTAACATGCTGTGTATAGATGCTCAGCCTCCGGCTTTACTCCAATAATGCCCCTCATCCTTCACGAATGCTTGGATGAGGGGTTCATTTTCTTGCATCTTCATTGACTTTCCCTGAAAAAATTTAAGCTATCATTTGTTTGTATTTTCAGCCTAGTGGTGTGGTTTAAGATGGTAGTCAGTTTGGTTTTTGCTAGAATACCCATCTCATTGAGATTTTTGGCTTTTAGCAAGAAGCAACAGCTAATTAACTATCCTCCAATCCCAACTAAGTGCAAAGGATGGGGTGGCTGCTTCAAGAACCAATAGGAGTGGCAATATGCAGATGGCATGCAAAATTGCCACTAGCTTGTAACTCCCAACTCTTATGCATCCATGCGATGTCTAATGACGCATGCTCCTTCCGATTCCCAACACTAACATATGGAGGTATTTTGTAAACCACTAGAGGCTGAAAGGAAAGCACAGCCAAGGGATAAGAGAAAAAGAGAACTATCAAAATAAATGTGTCACAGTGAAATGAATATTATTGTTGGGATACAGAATTTGCTTGGAAGACGTAACCACGATGCCTGCTAAGACTATGACAGTGTTATTATAGATATCTGAGACTGTGTCTCCGTCAATTTTCATGTGAACCTGTCTAAACTTAAGTAAAATTACTGAAATTGTTTCATGCATTAATGATTTTAACACTAATTGTGTCAACAAACAGAATTAAGCTATTTGTTCAATATATCCTGAAAAAGAGTGGCCTGTGTACATGGAATCAGACATGTTGGTCCTAGAGTCAGAAAGAGTTCATATCTGATAATGCTTCGGTGCCAAATTCTTCTGGATACTTCATTGTAGATGTTAGCACAAATTTATACTCCCTGACCAGTCTAATTTTAACCTGTATGGATAATTCAATTCTAGCTGTTTGTTTTGACATCTTGACATTTGAGTGAAGACAAATAACAGTTATGAGCACTTAAATACATGGATATAATGATTTTTCTTCCTCTTTTGAAAATCATTTGAGTGAATCTGACATGTAGAATACAGCAGCAAGAGTGAGGCTGCATGCCTGGTTAATAAAGCCTGGGAATAAAGAAAATCCTAGCCCTAAATATGTGTCTTGAATAAAGCAACTAACTGCAATTCCATGTTTAAGGTAAATTTAGGTTTTGCTGCAGAATTTAAATTTGTAATCTAAATTATTAGTTTCTGAGTTAAAAGTTTCAGTTTACTGGGGGATGTATCAAACAGTGAAACAACTGAGACTCCAAATTTATTTTGAATCTTACGGAGATTCCAGTGCACAGACATTTTAGTTTTGAGGGTTTTGCTGTTCATAACACAGAATGCCTTTCCTAACAAGTGCATTTGTCAGTGGAACATATTGAGTAATTTGAAAATGTCCATGCTTTAAACTTTAAAATTGTATATTGTGATAGGTCGATCTCAGCAGGTCAGCTGACTGTTATACATTTAAATGAGTCTATATCAGAAGAGGAAACTATTTCATGTCAGTTTGATTAGAGTGATATTGATGAATGAACTAATCTTCTAATGGTAGTACTGACTATTACTACTAGCTTACTCAAAAGTGGGTGGCTTCCACTGAACAAAATTTGACTTTTGGGGGAGGGAGATAATAATCATAGCTTCTGCTGCAGTTATTTACAATTTTAAAGGAGAAAGAAATATTTTGTGTTTATGAGCTCATTGTAAAAATTATTTTTTGATAAAGCAGAGGAGGATTTCTTTTTACTTTTTCTCCTCCTTTTATTCCTTTTGTGCAGAGGCTGATAACCCTTTATTCAGTGTGGACTTGGAAGATTGTAATTTTCAAATTCATTGCCCATGAAATTAAATTTTCTGTGGGGAAAAAACCTTTTGCATTGTTTTGTTTGTACTAAAAAATGTTGGCAATCATACATCCAATATGTGCATTATGATTAAAATCTCATTTCATCTTCTGAATGGATAGTACAATATTGGACACAGGACAAGTATTTAATTTAACTGAATTTCTTTTTTTCTTTATAATTGATTTGTTTAAATGTTATGAACTAGTATGATAGGGGTTGAGCTAGACTAAAGCTACATATATCTTGGTATATCAAGCTTTGAAACTGGTATGTAGAATTTTGGATATCAAAAGATTTTTAGAAGATTACATTTAAATTTTTTGATGCTGTCAAGAAATGTATCATATGTACTGATTCCAAGTTTATCAGGAATAAGAAGTATTTCAGTAAATTATTTGTAAAAGATACATGTATCTTATTGTAACAAAACAGTGAATAATTATGTCTTGGCAAATGTGGACATTACTCTTTGGATACAACTTACATGGTCATATATATAAAGAACTGGACTAAAATTATACCTATTGCAACAAGTAAATATTCTTTCTACAGTTATAATAGGATATATTTTGGTTATCTATATTTAATGTCATAAAGAAATACATTTGGCAGAGATACATCCTGTGCATTTACTTCTTTCTGTTTGATTTCGGTGTGTACTATTAAAAGAAAAATGATAATTGTGGTTTGGAAGTTATGAATACAGTGCTTCCTATCGTAAAGTTTAGTATGCCTAACTTGTAACTAGCTTGATGAGAGTTCAGATCCTATCCAGACCAAACCAATCAACTGTCATGGTACGTCTTTGGGAAGACAACTTCATTCCAATTTCCTCAGCTCGATTTATCATATATAATAATCACCTACATTTCAAATCCAGCTGTAAACAACATACAGCCTGATCTGCCTCCGCATAATGCACCATCAGATGAGGGTTTATGTTGTCTGTTGTTTACTGATAACAGTTGGTATTTATAAGTGAGTCTATACAACATGTGTCAGCGTGCCATTAACCTTTAATGTAAACTTTGTGCTCATTTCAGGCTACAGCAGAGAAACTGAAAGCAGAATACCAAATAAAAACACAGCAGCTTTATGCACTGAGAACAGAACTATCTCATCTTAAGGACAGAGCTGACTGGTAAATTTACTGATAGTGATAAGACATTTTGTAAAATTATATCTGCATAGAAACTAGATAATGTCATCTACTACTTTTCACTCTTTTGTCAACATCAAGGAAGTGTAATTTACTTATTCTGCAGATATACAGGATAATGTACTTGCACATCATGACTTGAAACTCTGTCATGTACCACATTTTGTGCTCTCTTCAACGTCAAAGTTCAAACTGTTTTCTTTCCTGTTTAGTCTGTTGTTTAGAAAATGCTAAAATGATTATGAAATTTCTGTTTTTACACTTGAAGTGAATTTTCTTGACTAATTGGTAATATGGCCTGGGTCCACCATTTTGGCAAATTGTTCAAATTGGTGGTCAAAGTGGTTAGAGTATATGCCTTGGATGTTCATACCACAGCTGAGTCATACCAGCATGCCAGCTCAGCATTAAAAGGTTATTGTTAGTACTAGTTAGCCAGGTATCAGGATAATGTGACTGGGTGGGACAAGATGCCTGCAGCATGATGCCCCAGTGCTTGGCATAACCGTAAATTGCCACACTGCAGATATCATAGTAATATGACTGAAAAAATTTTTTAAAAGATATGTTAAAAATATCAAAACCATACACAGACATATTTCACATAATTGCAAATTATTTTGAGTACATATTTAAAATTAATGTGAAATTTCTTTTGCTTACATTTTTGTTTTGGAACTATTCTTGCCAAACACTTGTCTGGTGTCAATATAAAAAGCAAAAAAAAATTTCTAGTTGACACAGAAGCTCTTCTTAAGTATCAAACTTTTGTATTGTCACAATACTAGCCTTGCATTTTTGTATTGTCACAATACTAGCCTTGCATTTTTGTATGGTCACAGTACTAGCCTTGCATTTGTGTATTGTCACAATACTAGCCTTGCATTTTTGTATTGTCACAATACTAGCCTTGTATTTTTGTATTGTCACAATACTAGCCTTGCATTTTTGTATGGTCACAGTACTAGCCTTGCATTTGTGTATTGTCACAATACTAGCCTTGCATTTTTGTATTGTCACAATACTAGCCTTGCATTTTTGTATTGTCACAATACTAGCCTTGTATTTTTGTATTGTCACAATACTAGCCTTGCATTTTTGTATGGTCACAATACTAGCCTTGCATTTTTGTATTGTCACAATACTAGCCTTGCATTTTTGTATTGTCTCAATACTAGCCTTGTATTTTTGTTTTGTCACAATACTAGCCTTGCATTTTTGTATTGTCACAATACTAGCCTTGCATTTTTGTATTGTCACAATACTAGCCTTGTATTTTTGTATTGTCACAATACTAGCCTTGTATTTTTGTATGGTCACAGTACTAACCTTGCATTTGTGTATTGTCACAATACTAGCCTTGCATTTTTGTATTGTCACAATACTAGCCTTGCATTTTTGTATTGTCACAATACTAGCCTTGCATTTTTGTATTGTCACAATACTAGCCTTGCATTTTGTATTGTCACAATACTAGCCTTGTATTTTTGTATGGTCACAGTACTAGCCTTGCATTTTTGTATTGTCACAATACTAGCCTTGCATTTTGTATTGTCACAATACTAGCCTTGCATTTTTGTATTGTCACAATACTAGCCTTGCGTTTTTGTATTGTCACAATACTAGCCTTGCGTTTTTGTATTGTCACAATACTAGCCTTGCGTTTTTGTATTGTCACAATACTAGCCTTGCATTTTTGTATTGTCACAATACTAGCCTTGCATTTTTGTATTGTCACAATACTAGCCTTGCATTTTTGTATTGTCAAAGTACTAACATTTCATTTGCCAAATTAGATCCAATATCAGATTAGATCATGTTTATTTTCAACACTGTTTGTCATATCAGCTTTCTCATACAAAAGACTTTTTATGCTGGGTTACTCCAAAGCACTGAACACCAAAGGAATATATTGAATTAGTGGTCATTTAGGTTGTCATCCTGACAGTTTGTTCTAGATCATGTTTGGTGTTTATAAGTTTAAAGTAGTACTTTATGCACAACAAAATAATACTGCATTGTACGAGAAATGATTTAATGCATATATTGTAAGAAATGCAGGATACATGAGTATATGCATTCATCTCTCTACCTTTCTGTCAATCATGCCATTATTCATTATTGCTGATATTCTACAACATCAAACTCATAACTAAAATATCATCAATATTAAATTTAAATATGTTAAAAAATATTTGGCCCTCTGTGGGAGCTATTCATGGGCTAGAATCTGAATGTAAAAGACTGATTTCCAATCGGTGCTAGGATGTTCCCAGCATTACTGTGTATTCTGGGCTGATCCCAGCTCAAGTAGAATTGGTGCTAGGCTGATCCCAGCATTACACTGTATTCTGGGATGATCCCAGATCAAGTAGAATTGGTGCTAGGCTGATCCCAGCATTCCAGTGTATTCTGGACTGATCCCAGATTAAGTAGAATTGGTGCTAGGCTGATCCCAGCATTCAAGTGTATTCTGGACTGATCCCAGATTAAGTAGAATTGGTGCTAGGCTGATCCCAGCATTCAAGTGTATTCTGGGCTGATCCAAGCTTAAGTAGATTACATGCTAGGCTGATCTGAGCATGCTAATGTATTCTGGGCTGATCCCATCCTAACTAAATGCTAGGCTGATCCCCACATAAGAGTGCATTCTGGGTTGATCCCAGATTTGTGGAATAGAGCTAGGCTGATCCCAGCATGAAGCAAATCTCTTTTATTTTTCCTATTTATAACTGGAAAAGAAATGTATTTAATGGGCATGACCTTTGCGATATTAATATAGCTTATGAGTATCTGATTGGGGGAAAATGGTCCTATCCCATGGTATCCCCATGCACATGAACAACATAAGGGCACTACATATGCTGTATTCATTAATTGGTGGAGACTGGGTGGTGGTGGGCCAGCACAAATCCATATGAACAGGGACTCAAAATCCATTGTCTGTATCTTTGAAAAGCAAAAGAAGTGGAACTATACATTCATTGTCTGTACATTTGAAAAACTAGAGAAGTGACTGATCACATATTACTCTATATGATCCTGCAATGTTATGTAAGATTATCTAATTTGGTTGGCTCTTTGAATTCTGCTGCCAATGCCAACCAATAGGAAAAGTTCTGCTCATGCCCCTCCCCCCACACACACTCCACAAGCACATGAAACAACAAGAGGCTAATAACAGGTTTGCCTCTCAGTTTGAAGGTATATGTACAACACCCCATCCAAGTGTTACCCACTAAGCCTTATAATTTGACATTACATCACCTTACCACACCACCAGTGGCAGTTTCTCCCTCTGGCCTTTATCAGACAAACCCCATTGCAACACTGGCAATGTGTACCTACAAAATTCAATATCTTTAAGTTTTGCATAAACTAAAATTTAATAAATTGTCACTTTATGCACAACAAAATAATACTGCATTGTATGAGAAATGATTTAATCCATTATAAGAAATAAGGATACAGGATTATTTGCATTCATCTCTCTCCCTTTCTCTAAAACATGCCACTATTCATTATTGCTAATATTCTACATCAAGCTCATAACTAAAATAACATCAATACTTAATTTAATATTTTTAAAAATATTTGGCTCGCTCTGTGGGGTCTACTCATGGGGTAGAATCTGAATGTAAAATACTAATTTCTATTGGGTCCCAATCTGACTCATTTATCACAGCCATTATATAGACTACCATCGTCTGTATTTCTTTGTATAATGTACACATTACAGATATGCTTTACAGTTCATCACAGTTTGGATTTATTTCTGGTTTTAAACATATATTTTGCTTTCCTCCTACCATGTATCAATTTGAATCCTCTTTCCTTTCTTTGAGTGTTATATATGATTTTTTGATGTGTAAATTTTTAAACCTTGCTTAGCATACATTAAATTGTATCTTCCATCTTTGTCCCTTCACCAGGATAAGTATAAGTCATCCACTTTTTGGTTCCAGAATTTTTTGTATTGCATGAATTTTTATATTTCATTGTGATAATGTTTAAGGTTAGGTACATGAAGGTCCCATGAAAAATGCTCCCACAACTGCATATTTTGCATAGTGTGAGCAAGTATGGATGGTTATCCAGAATGTTGTCTTTGGCCTGATGATAGGGACAGAAAGAATGGCTCCTCTACTTCATCATCTTCAGTGGCCACACACACAAATTCCCAGGTGTCTCGATTTCCTCACATGTTGGGAAAGACAACTACTGCTGTGGGGAAATAAAACATTCTTTGACCTCGGTGGTTCGGAGATCACTCAAGGGCCAAGGATATCACCTGTGCTATGAGAGATACTTTTACCCTCCCAAGGGAAGTGAAACACCTGAGAGTGAGTCACACTTAAGGATGAGCAGTGTGTGGTCATCATTCTCATGATGAAATTAGTGAATAGTCTTGAGTGACAAGAGCAGTTGTCTCATTCAGTTAAGATCTGATGGATAGAACGGATGTCCATCAGATCTTCATAATGGGACTTATCTTTGGCCAGTAATCTGTCACTTGGCACCAGTCATCTGGCACCATATCACATGGATTTGAAAATCAGTATGGAGACAGGGAATCCCCTCTGTTCCTGTGATAACATTTTAAGCCTGATGGGGATTTGGGTTGTACTCACCCTGCTATGGAGGGCTTGGTCAGATTGGTATGCCTCTTTCTTATGTTCCCTTTTAATTCCAATTGCATGACACTTCCTTGAAGAACCTTACCAATTAAGGCTGTTTTCCTGCTCTCCTTCGTGTCATCAAGGAGAAGTGAGCTTTATGCCTTGTCTGTTGGAAAATGGTTATTTACAACTGAATGGTAATTATGGTTTGGTTTCTCTTATTTGCCAGGGTGGGTTTCTTGATTTGAACCAGCTACCTTGAGTAGCTCCATTTCCTACTGAGGACACACACACACATCTGTTGAGGTACCTTTGCTTGTTTAATACCTTAGTTTTATTTGGCTTCTTGGTAAGGGAAAAGGATCATAAGTGTCTCTTGGTTCTTCTGATATTTTGGAAGCAACTATTTTCAGGTGGATATTCCTCACTATCAAAATAGCCGATCAGCCCCTCTTTGAGTGGGACATTTATTTAATGAAAATTAATGCACTGAAATTAGTGTTATTGCTATAGTTTGGGCTTATTTGAATTACACCTGTTTGGATATTATGAGAACCATCTCCTGGCAATCTTACTCTACCTTCTTTATTTACATCATGTCTAATTGCATTAGAACAAAGGCATATTTTCATGTGCCCTTTAGAGACAACCCCACATGTAACCTACCTTCTACCAGCTTACAATAGTGGGTACCAGATTTGTTGAGATGATAAGCCTCCTTTCTAACAAGTAAATTCAGCAATGCAATAGTAGTAGTTCTATAGATATTGAAATTTGGTTTGTTTTTTGTGGGTAGTGGGGATAGATAAAGTAATTTTAATTATGTAATACTTACCTCCATCCACCTTGTTATGATACCTGTACTGTTGGTACATTTCAAAGAGGACAGTATTCCTGTCTTGGACATGACTAAGGAATCCGACTGGGATCATGTTTTTAATTTTTTTCCTCCAATAGTAAATTGATGAGGGAATAATTAGCTTGGACTGGGAACCCCCAACCCTCACAATAAAAATTGATTTCTACTGGTCACACAAAAAATTTTTAGTTTGCTCATATTGTATGAATTTAATTTTGTATATATTTAAGACGCAAAATCATTTCTTACAGTTTGGTACATAGATCAAGATATCTAGCTTCACACAAAAGAATTTTAATCAATATGTATCAACATATTTTTGAAGACACAAAGTAGTATCATGTCTTGTGTTTTGTATGTGCTTTTTGCAATTAGTCATAGGTCACAAAAGTGCAAAATAATAAAATTGGTCTCAGTTGGAATTTTCCCATGCAATTGCATCATATTTGTGGGTTTTGAATTTTGCCTTATTAGATACAGTGAAGATTATATGTGAATGTTTATTATTCACTGTATATGAAATTTATGAAATAAGTTCAGTAATTTTGAGTACCACAGAAAGTAGCATATTGATAAATACATTATTAGTTTTAAAAATTTGATTTTGTTTATAATTCAGTAAGTTTTTATGATGAAGCTCGTGATACAGGCCACATAATTCATTACAAATTATTTTGTAAAAAGGAAAGAACATTGGTTATAGAAGTAGTAATGCATCACATAAGAGCATGGACAACCTCACATGCAGGCCAAAGTCATCTAATTTTTAGATCAATTTTAAACAAGGCAATTTATGTTTTTGTTGCAATATTTAATAAAAGTTTATAATTGAAGTTAAATAACAATATATGTCTTTTATTGTCTTGCCTGGACAGAATAAGGCAGGTTGCCAGCATTTTTAATTTTTTCTTTCTAACCAATAAAATCTCATGAATGGTGACAATAATAAGTACTCAAGTGACTAAGCATATTATTAAAATATTGTTTCACAAACAAATTAGACGGTTATTCATTAGATGTTACTCATTGAATATTTAGAAATTGTTCATAGATAAATGCTCATCATTCATAGAAAAGTGCTCATCGTTCATAGAAAAGTGCTCATCGTTCATAGAAAAGTGCTCATCGTTCATAGAAAAGTGCTCAGAGCTGAAAAATGCATATGACTCATACTGCTGCTTTAATCATGTGACAGTTGAGAAAGTGTGATCATGAATGCTCAGGCATAAAACATCTGTCGAAAAAGGCATAATCTTTTCCCTCGTGAAAAAATAATGTGGGTGTATCTCATGAAAAATTACAGTAATTGCCATATGTCAAGTGGGCCTGCTCAGTATACAGGTTGATATGTTATTACAGAAAGGAATGTTATTGTGTTGAAATACATGTACTTTCATAGAGTGCTTTGAAAATTGCAGCTACAAAAATGAACTGACTATGAAAGAGAACATTTGTATAGAGAAAGTTAAACAGCTACAAGGGAAACTATTACAGCTTAGAAAAGATCTGGAGACTTGCACATCTAAGCTGAACTCCCTTCCTGTAGAGGAAAGTCAAGAGCACAGGTAAATACAAGCATCTTGCAAAACTCTATTTTTTATGCCTTCTATGAAATGTCAAATAAAGCAAGACATCACACTCACATCTCATCTGACATGCATGTATCAAGTTGCAATAGTTACTCTTTTACAATTTTTTGTACCTAGCTTTCAAATGGAGGAGTCCATATGCAGACTTCAATTATTATATAAATTTGGCATGTTTTATATACTTCGCAAAATATGTGAATAAAAATCTCCATGATAATGAGATCAAACCAATCATTGGAGAGTGGTAGGGGTGAAAAGATGTACTTCTACAATGCGTTGATATGATTTGCATTACACTGTCTATAATATGGTACATTATCAATACATATTTGAAATGATTTGCAGTACACTGTCTATAATATGGTACATTATCAATGCATATTTGAAATGATTCGCAGTACACTGTCTTTAATATGGTACATTATCAATACATATTTTAAATGATTCGCAGTACACTGTCTATAATATGGTACATTATCAATACATATTTTAAATGATTCGCATTACACTGTCTATAATATGGTACATTATCAATACATATTTTAAATGATTCGCATTACACTGTCTATAATATGGTACATTATCAATACATATTTTAAATGATTCGCAGTACATTGTCTATAATATGTTACATTATCAATACATATTTTAAATGATTCGCAGTACATTGTCTATAATATGGTACATTATCAATACATATTTTAAATGATTCACAGTACACTGTCTATAATATGGTACATTATCAATACATATTTTAGTATGCATATTTACAGAGAGGTATGACTTTTCACCTGATCATGTGCCATTCTCATCTTTGATAAGATAAAAAAAAATAATACTCTTAACAGACTACCAGTTTGTTGTCAGTGAACCAGTTTGTTGTCAGTGATGTACTAAACCTTTTAGACCAGTTCACGCTACTCAGTTTGGTCAGATGCAGGACTCATCTTCATAACCATGCCCTTTGTTTTGAACAGCGTGACTGTTTGAAATTATTTCATATAATCACTAAATCTGGAATGCTTTGTGGCGCCATCTTGGAAAAATAGTACAATATCCTCATGCAAGAAAAATCTTACGTAGATGTATGAAGTTGTCTAATCTTACCTAGATGTATGAAGTTGTCTAATCTTACCTAGATGTATGAAGTTGTCTAAAAACAAAATCCATCACACTGTACATATTGCAGATGCAAAACAACTGTCACAGCCACAGGCACTTGTGTCTGTGAGTGATAAATGATTGGCAATACCCAATTCCCTTCTACAAATTAAAACAAAGTGACCTTGAATCAACTGGGATCTGCTTCCTTGCTGATTCTTTGCTAATATTTGTTTTATCCTGTAGGTGTGTTCAGTCACTGATTACATATATCACTGAAAAAGGAGACATTCCATAATTATTCCCCATGTACAGTTGAAATACAGATCATTTAATAACCACTTTCTTGTCAAGCTTATATGTTCTTTTGTATCTATTTTTTTTTATAGGTTTAATTCAATGCTTCCATTGTGTCGCCCGGTGAATAAGCCACAGTTAGTTTTAATTGGTGGTTAGTTTTTTACCCTGGACTTGAACAAACAAAAACTACCAATCAGAATTGAATGTAACATATTTCACTGTTACTGGAAGTGTTGCCTTTAAATTTAATTTGAAAAAAAATATGAAACAGATGAAATACTGTGCATAATAATGGTAAATATTAGGTAATGAATTTCAGATTGTACACTAGGAACAAGTCTGGAATGTATTTTTAGATTTGTGAATGTTATCAGTAGCTGAACATGCTTAAAGGACAAAATAATTAGTATGCAACTGTCTTGGGGATGCAAGTTTCAGACCATGTGAGAGAGTCACCTTGTATAAATTTGTGGAAGGCAAATGAGTGTTGTTAATATTTTTTGTTTTGTTTTTAAGCTCACAGAAATGAATGCGCATTCCTGTAACAGCTGTCTTAGATGAATTCTCAATTTCAAGAATTAAAAGGCAAATAACTGATAATTATTCAATACTGCTGAAGATTAAAGAAACTTGTAAGGAGTAAACGCAGTTGTTGTATTAAATCTCCACCTCTTTTATTGATATGGGTATCAGCAATGAAATGATTGTTTCACCTATTGAGAGTGGCATCCCTCATAAATACGAATCACAGAGTTGAGTATTTTCCCACTCCAATAATTGATGTAGATTTGTATCATTTGAGTCATGAAGAGAAAATGAAGTTTATGATGCTCTTTAATACCAATTAAAACCACTCCTGTGGCTTAGAGGTTAGAGCATCTACCTTGGATGTGGGAGGTTGTGGCTTCAAACCCTGGCCTAGTCATACCAAAGACTTTAAAAAATGGTACTAGCAGGTGCCTCACTTGGCGCTCAGCATTAAGAGGTTAGTGTTAGGACTGGTAGGCCTGGTGTCAGGATAATGTGACTGGGTGGGACATCATGCCAGATGTCTGCAGCATGATGTCCCAGTGCTAGATATCACTATAAACTATCACACTGCAGACATCATAGCGATATGACTGAAAAATTGTTAAAACTACGTTAAAAAATCTAAATCACATGCACATGCATATTGAATTTATATTTAAACATATATAGTAGCAGGTTGGGTGGCATAGTAAGGGTATTTAACAGAGGGACGTCTGATACTTGTATGTTTGTTAAATTATCACATTATTTGAAATAAAATAGTTAACTTAAAAAGTATATTTTATAATTTATGGTATATTTTAAATTTAAAAAGTGTGCTCATTGGTAAATATGAAAAAGATCACATCCAGTTTGTGCAAATTATTTTGAAGGTGCCTGAAATGTCTGCGTGAACAATGGAATGGTTTCCTGAAGCAAACAAAGTGCTGTGATGGTCAGACAGAGCCAAACATTCAGTCTCTCTACAGTACACTGCTAGGTAAACTTGCCATGACATTTTTTTTTAAAATCAGGGATGTTTTTGTTTCTTCTTCTATAAAGTAGTTGTAAAGTTGTAGTCCCAGTTTAACTTAGTACTTTGCCCTCTAGTTGCATCATATGGGCATGGGCATACATATCATATGGACACTTTTCGGGGGTTTTTTTTGTGTTGTTATTGTTGTCTTCATTATGGCAAATATTATATGCTATTTTTATTTTTAGTTACAAGCTTAGATGAGATATTAATTGACAGACCAAAACAGTTTGGTTGAAAGAGGTGGCTAGCAACCCTGGAAACAAATTGCAACATTTAATTCATATACTAAAGAGTTTACCAGGGAATTTGATTTTAAAACAGTTTTTGAATAAAGTTTGAGACTCTTCTATTAGGTGCTGAATTTCATTCACTCACATACTGTTATATTCTTAGTCAAATAAAATACCATAAATTATGGACTCTGCCTGATCTTGCAATGCTGTGTCACATATAATGCTCCCCATTTTTCTTCTTGTAGGGTTTTCTTTACAGATAAATAGCCATAAAAGAATTATTTTAACTGTTTCATTGAGCCTGCATTGGCAGAAAATCAACATAGAGATCACTTTCTTATTTGTATGCACGAATTTTGTCTGTCCATGAATTAGTACAACTAAACACCCCCTACACTAAGGTTTTTGTTAATTTTTAGATTAAAAGTCAAATATGGATCCCACGTGTGTGAAAAATCTCATTATTCATTTTTATTGCATCGTTTATGAATATTTGCATTTACAGATCAATTCTGATCATAGTCTGACACAAAATATATATTTTGGTGTGTATAATGCTCACCCCCACTGTTTATCCCAGAATGAGGGGGAAAACTAAGTTTTGCCATGATATAACATGCATGGGATAAAATTACATTTTATAATTTTGATAAATTTTTTTCTATTAACCCAGTGCCACAACAGTCAGCCAGTTTGGATCATAAATTTAAAAAATTTGGCAATACTGAAAGTAGATCTTTTCACTTTTATGGATAACCCTTTAAAGCATCATTTTAATGTTTGCCTTGTTGATTGCAGGATTAGAAGTCAGAAACCTCAAAAAAACAAAATTTTATTTTGACCTTAGGAACTAAAATTAAGCGTTAAAAAACTAAAGAAAACCAAAATAAGTAATAAAATCCTATACATTTCAAAAAATAGTGAATGACTCTACCCTGACCCCACAAAAAATAGTAAATGGCTCTACCCTGACTGCACAAAAAATGGTAAATGGCTCAACCTAGACTCCATAAAAAGTGCTTTTTACAGGGTTTTTTTGTTAGGTTTGCCTATGTCTAGAAAATGCACAGACTATGCAAATTAAAGACATCCTGGCATTTTATTTATTTATTACTGTTTGCTTTTTTTTCATTCTATATAGGAAACAAACTCAAAGCATATTTTATTAGATATGTAATACATGTTATGCTCATGATGGAGAGAGTCTTTTAACTGTTATGTGTCATAAACCTCAAAAGTATATTAAAACCTTGAAAAAAACTTTAAAATAAGGTAAAATTTTAAAATTCAGTTTTACTTTTGACCCTGTAGTAGAGTTCATCATATCCCTCAAATTCCTTTTGATCATCATGACTCTTGAAAAGTCACCATATGTCTGTCTGTCTGTCTTCAGCATTGTTGCATAATAGTTGTCATATTTATCTTCGTCTTTGCTCCCAGGATGATGTTCATCCATAGCATTTTCCTTCTTACACTGTCCATGTTGATACTTTGACTACAGATTCCAAATCAAAGACAACTGATGCTATAGGAAAGTTGGGGTCCAGTATTTTTATTATTTGGACTGTTATGCCATCCTCTAAATTATATCTCTGTACTCAAGCCAGTTTACCAAGACTAAGTATTGTAATTATGTTTGGAACATGAAAGCTCTAGGCACTCCTAATTACCTTTAAAAATGTGTTGAATCAATTAAACATTGCTCACTGTAGTGTAAGAAAGAAGTTTTAAATAATGTGTTTTAAGATGAGAAATAAAAATGGAACAAGGTTTTTTTTCTGAAGGAATGAAAGTACATTATAGATTTTCTTGGAAACAGCAACCTATGTTTAGTATATCAAAGCTGTATCAGGCACTGATTACCTTGAAAAGACCATACTGAGTTAATAAAGCATTTATCACTGAATAGTCACAGAGAAATATACAACACTGATTTTAGTTAAGAAATACTACTATGGACTACATTGATTTTTCAAAGCAAAAAGTTTGCCAAGTTCATATGTTGATTTATTATTCTGTTCCACAATGTGTCAGTGTTAAGGCATCTGACAAATCATAGTCATGTAAATGATGTCCCTTAAATGTTCCACAGATGATAATATTAAAACAATGTGAATTCTAAATAGATTATTACAGTTCAAGCTATTAAAAATTATTAAATGAAGAAAATAGGAGTTTCAGTTTTTGAATACTGAATATTTATAGGTATAGTAATATATTTCTTCAGCTTCAATGCATTACCTTGCACAGTTTTAAAACAAAGAGCCATCAGGTCATTATGTACATATATTTCCAGTCAAGTCAAAATACTTATACATTTATGGAAAATGAAATAAGTTTATTAATAAAAGCAATCACAGATTAGTGACTATCGAGGTTTGTAAGCATTATCTAATTCTCTAATAGAGTTAGTACCCAAAAAATTCTTGGTTACAATGCATTATGCAATAAATGTTAAACCTCACCAGGACTGAATGTGACATATAGTCAGTAGTAGCATCTTTCTCCTTTCAGTGGATAGACCTACAAAAATGTTTTCTATGAAACGTGCACCATTCTACTGAAAATAAGATAAGTAGGTTAAAAGCAATAAAGTGCATGTTATATACACCAAAATATGGTACTTGACTTCTCCATGCCTCTTTGACAGTGGAACATATTCTTGATGAACAGAATTATTTTGACGTGAACTGCAGAAAGAAACTGTTACCACATTAGAGAATCTTATACTTTTTGAGGGAATGTAGTTTATGTTACAAATATCGACATGTTTAAACAATGTTAGGTGTACTACCTTTATCTTTCATTTTATTGAGGTACAATCAGGCTTATTTGCCTCTGCACTTAATGGCCTACTTGGGTTTGCCATATATGCATTTTTTAGATTTTAACATCTTTACCTTTTGTATTTTATGTTGTTGTCCTTCATAGTTACATGTATTTAGAAGGATTTATCTTCATATAGTTTTTGTGCACTTATTCAATTTTACATTTTTCAAACTATACATTTAATATGCACCATAAAACCTATATTGTGTTTTCACAACTGACATGGCTTTGAAAACAGAATAGAATGTACAATTTATATTTGTGCAAGTTTTTAAATTCTGTTAGCATTTTTATCAGTATGAATTAAACTTGTTTATTTTATCATTGTAATCATTCTGTATCTTATTATCTTATTGTGTTATATATCTGGTTAGATATTAACCATATCTGATTGGGGAGATGGGTTTACATGACAGATCAGCTGTTCAGAATTGTCACTGTCAGTTACAGGATACAAATTTTTAATGTCTCATACAACCCGTTGGTTGGGGGTTGGTGGCTTTTGACACTCAAGTATCATGTGTATTACAGTTCCACTTTGAAACCTGCAACACTATTGGACCATCAAAATGAGATTGAGCACGGGTGTTTTTAAGGAACAGTTTTAGTGGCTAGATTTTATATTTGTTGCTGACTTTGATATCAAAGGTCAAGGTAATTATGATTAAAAGATGAATGGGCTGTGCAGAGTAACCTTTGTTCAGTGGTCAGTTACTTTGACCACACTCAGACAGTGGATGGTTGCACCTAGGTTAAAAAAATTGAAACCTATATATCTTGAGGTCTAAGTTCAGAGGTCAAATTCATGGTGAGTCAGATAGAAAATAAAGGTTTCTGCAAAATAGGTTCAGTTCAAGAACAGAATTACCGACCAAAACCCAAGATCATTGGTTAATAATCTTAAACATTTTACTAACCGTGCTTGTATGGGCATAGAAAGTACTATTGTTATCTTAGTGTAAATAATTTGAAAATAAGTTCATTCCTATTTTGCAGATCTTGATTTTGACCATGTGCAGAACTGCCGACTTAAGGAAGAGATGGAGAATAATCTTAATCAAGGTTTGTTCTCAGCACCTATGTAACAATTCCAACTAAAACTAGATTTTCCCCACAAATGTGCACAATATAAAATTGTTCGAAGCTTCAGCTCCCACCCCCAAATATTAACTGATTGATCTGTGTAGTTCCCAGCTATGATCATTTTGTTTTTGTGGACTTGATGGTTCATACAAGCAAAAGAAAAACATTGGTTCTTTTAGTCCAAGATTTTAAATGCCAATAAAAGTGTCAGGGTTCCTGCAGGTCATGGAATCCTGGAAAAGTTTTGGAATTTAAAAAATAAATTTCAACGGCCTTGAAAAGCTATAGAATTTGTCAAAACCTTGCAAAGTTTTGGAAAAGTCATGGAATTTAAGACAATGGAGTTAAAAAAAATTATTACTTCAAATTTCATTGAGCACCATGAACCGATTAAATGAAATGGTAAAATTACAATCGATAAATGGTTTCAATTCATATAACAAGAGTAAGTCCCATTAATGGAAGTATCATGTGAATTCTGTTGTAGTTCACTAAATAAAAGAAAGCAATTGGAAAGTAATGTGTTTTGTTAATATTGTAAATAGAACACATACAAAGATTACATTTATCATTGGATTATGACATGAATTACAACATAAAGTCAAAGTGTGCTAGCCCAGGTAAATTTAAAATGTACATATTAAAAATATTTGTTGTTAACTTATTTGTTATTTTAGATTGAAAGATGTCATTCTTTATGTTCATTTACTTGACAATGCAAGTTAGTGTGGTCCTTGAGTTCTATGAAATTGGCCCTGGAAAAGTTTTGGAAAAGTCATGGAATTTGTTTTTGTTAAGTCTGCAGGAACCCTGAAGTGTGATATTTTGAGATGTCTAAAATTGACACCGCTGAATATAAACAAATTCACAGTATTGTATAAGGACTGTTTTTGGGATAATCTGCTTAGATTCTCTATGGTATATACTTGCTTACATGTTAAGTCCATTTGCAAGTAACACAGACCTTGATCTACTATTGCATGAGGCATTGACACATCAGGGTCTGTTTGTTCTACTGATTCCTTTCAGCAAAGTGCAAATACATAGATCTGCCAACACATTATGCAGTGGCAGAGTTAGGTTGTTTTGTGTGGGATTTATGTTGATGTCATCCACTCTCACAAATTATATTTATTTCGCCTACACTATGAGAATTGCCACAAAACTTCATAAAAACAGTCATTCATCCCAAATTGTATTTGATTTTACTAAAAATGATGCCCCTTGAACATCCAATATGACCAGCTTAAATATCACTACTCCTTTTTTGAATGTAGTCATATTAACATGAGGCTATCTTATTATTACTCAACAAAAAAGGACAGTCATATTGACATTGGACTTTTATTAAACGACTTTTTATAATGTCCAGTTAGTCTTACATGAAAAAGATGCCAATCTGACATCTAACATCAGTTTTTTGTAACTTAAAAGACATTGTATAATGACAAGTTTGTCTTAAAGGATCAAACCTCTGATATGTCCATTATGCTGTTCGTCTTCAAAATCTTGTCATTAACGATCCAGTACAGGCCTTTTTATTAACATGAGGTTTTCACTAGAAGACTTCTTATAACGTCTGGTAGGTCCTAAATGAAAATAGTGCCCATAAGAAATGCCCTCCAGTATGGTCATCATGGTGGCCGTCATGATAATCTTATCATGAATGGATGGTTGTATTGCCAGATGGACTTAATATGAAGTTTGACTGGTTCCAGTCTGATACCTAATATGACCACCATTTTGGCCATTGTAAAAATCTTGTTAAGCATAATTGGATGGCTTTAATGTGATCAGTTTATCATTAAATGACTTTTTATGTCAAGTTTGTCGTAGATGCCCATTAGATTTCCGCTATTGCTGACACTGCAGGCAACACTGGGTTTTCCTTTGAAAGACTTCAGATATTTACTTGGTACACAATGACAATGCAGAAATGCTCCCAGGACAAGATTGGATGATTCAAACAATTGAAAAGCAGTGATGCAAAAGAACTTAGTTTTTAGTCATGTATATGAAAATGTACTTTGCATTTTTTACAGTTTTTTTCAACCATTGACCCTGTAAGTGCTTTTAGCATCATAAGTCCAAATATTGTAGCTCTTGTCAAATGTATTTTTATAACTTGTTTACCCTCTATTTTACCATGATTGTACAATCGATGCATTGAAGTCAGACTAAAAAATAAAAGACTTAATGGCTTTATTGTTAGAGTAAAGTAATAATTAGATAAACAGTTATCAGCATTTTGTAGAGCTCATTTCTTTCAAAAGACATGGTGCAGTGACTGACTGTTGACACAGTTGAAAAGAATATTCACAGACATAACCTTTAACATCTTTATTCATATTAAGAAAAAAGAAGGAAGACATTTATTTGAGAATTTATCTTGCCAAATCAATAAATCATCTTGTTAACTTTTGCACTAACACTTTGTAGTAATTCAGTAAATTGGTGAATTTATTATAAAAGTTTGGCTGACACACCACAACCATATTTTATTCAAATTTGTGTTGTAATCAAGCACATTATTTTGTCTTTTACATGTTTGTTGCAATATCAGACTAGACATACATGCCTTTTGCTATTAAAAAGAATCCTTAAAGTTCAAGAAGAAAATCTTATTTTATGCTTCTTGTCTATTGGCCTGTCCATTCATCATTCACGCTGTGCTCCTGTATAGCAACTTCAAACCGTTCAATATTTCCCAGCGACAGTTTATATATTTATTGAGATAGAGAGAGGAAACACACCAAAGCAAATAGCAGCAAGAAAAAAATAGCTATGTGTTTTCAAGATGTATATGTCCTTTTTTCAAGGTGCATGACAAATAATGATTATAAGCACAAAAACATAAACAAAAATATCCATATACATATGTCTTAGTTTTTCAAACCAAAACCAAAGGTTCTTAATACTATATATCATATTTCTTTATTTTTAAGATATATTACTATTAGGTTATGTTAACATCATATTCTTTTAATTTTGTTTTAATAGCAAAACAGTTTTTAAATGGACATTCTTTGTAGGTTTCTATGTTTTGTAATTGTTACTTGTGTTGTCCTATTGATAAAGTAATCTAAGATCTCGAAAGCAATTAGCCCATTTCTGACTTGCACCATGCTTTGTCACATTTGCTTTCGCTATGATTTATCATTGACAAAAGATTAAGTGCATTTGGAAGAACTATTACTTGTCACATTATTTGTAACTAGTAATCTAGATGTACCATTTGCTATTGAGGAATCATTAGTTTAAAAATCTGTAAGGATTTGACCATATCTCTGTTCTTCCATCCAGCCATCATACTCACCTTCCTTTGTGGAGAAAATCTCAAACTATTAAAATATTCCTGTAAAACATAATATACATATCAGATTAATGGTTATGATGCACCTTTTATTTGTTTTGGTGAAAATGATACACAGAAAAATACATGTTGATGGGTACATTTATTGTTATTTGTCCATATGTTATCAAAAGCTATAATTACAATTGGAGATCATCCATAAAGGACACCTGCAGTGATGGGGGAGGGGTTAATTCAAATGCGGACAAGGGGTTTGGGGTGTAAAGGACCTAGTGGATGTCCGCAAGCTAGTATTTTTGTTACGACATTGTGTTGAACAGCTGCTTTGGGCCAATTGTGTGTATGTTTTGCAGAACTCCATTATGAGTCATCCCTAAGTATAAATTAAGTGTTAATTTCAATTTGTATGATTCGTGCCACAGAATATATATAAATGTGTTGACATTAATGTATAGGTCTGGCTCCAAGTGCCTGGGGTTGATTACATGGCCAACATATCAGTCTTGCTAGATTGGGGGGGGGCATGTAGACAAGGGGAGGGGGAGGAGGAAAACAGGTATTATTTGTGGATGTCCTTTATGGACACTCCTTAATGAATTTGACCACATACACAAACACATAATGCCTATTATTACTTTCATTTATAAATATGAACTTTTGAGACACAAAATCCAAGATCTTTCATCTCTGAATAAATATTTTTGAAGTGGTGGAATTGGATGATCCTATCTTGTTATCATTATGGTTTGCTTTAAAGATGTTTTGTAAGGATATTTTATTTTACAGCAAAGAGACAACACTCAAAGTTGCAGAGGATACTTTCAAATCTGAGTGAAAGAGTGTCAAATGAGAATGCCCCACTACATAAAAGTGAGAGCACAAGTTCATCACCATTTTCTGGTTGTCCATTTGCTTCTGCATCAAGCAAATTCAGATGGTCAAGCAACTCAAGTCAGCAGAGAGGTTCCAAGTTACTTCAGACAAGATCTGTTTTGTGGGATACCAATTAATCACATTGCCATACATTACTTTTCTTGTGCAACCAAAAATACTTGGCACAACATAACTGTAACAATTAAAATTATTACTGTATTTACCAGTCATAAAAATTGATGCAGAGTATAAGTCAAATCAGCAAATTTAGCAAAGTTTCCATCCTTCATCTATATACAAGTCTATGCTGAGTATAAAACAAGGCCAGATCAATACCTTAGAATGTGGTTACTATAAACACCAAAATACATTGAAAAACCGAAACACACTGAAATACACATGTATTTTCATATTTTGGTGAATATATCGGTGTACACACAAGAATTATTTGTTTTTGCTTGAATAGTAATAAAGAGCAAAATAAAAATTTATGTGAATACTTTTTTATCCTTTTCACTTTCATTCTATGTAATTATTACTATGATTCTCAGTTTATCATATCTGTTGAATCAAGTTTGACCAAATGATGCCATTACATGAATTTAGCTATAAAATAGCAAGAAAGTGAATAATTCATATTAAAATCATGTTTTTTTTTTTCTTTTCTTGGTATTATTATTCAAATAAAACAAATCATAATATAAACAGAGAACATGTAAATACATCTATATTTAGGTGTATTTCGGTTTTTAAGTGTATTTTGGTGTTTCTGGTAACCTTTCAGATTGTCTTTGTCACTTCATTCAACACAGCATCACTAATTTTATCCTATCTGTACTCAGTAACCATTCCGATCAAGATTGTTGAAAGTAAATAAAAGTACCTAATTTGTTTCACACAAAGTATTTTAAATGTATTATGTACTATTAGATACATATAAAAAAGTTCACCTGAAAATTTGGTGTGTTATAGATGGGATTTTAAAAAAATCGCAATGCTGTGTGGAATTAAACTAGAATAACTTCCAGTTTCATAAATATTAAAAGTATTAGTTTATAAGGAAATTACATCATTAATGCTAAAGTGCTTTCTCTACATTTTTGGGAAGAGAGATACAGCAAGACGGATACATATGTATTACGCATTTTTCTTCTTGCACCTCATGATCAAAGAAAATAGGGTCTGATATATATGAGAGATAGAAAGAGAGAGATTTCAGCTTTGTTTTTTTTGTTTTTTACATTATTTCCCCCGTTTAGTTGAAGCTTTTGTCAAAGAGACAAAACATTAATAAATGAAACAGTAAATGTAAACTATGTAAATACATACCATAGTCCTTCAGGGTTTAAATATTCAAAATAGTTATATCCATAAAGAAACTATGTTAAATGCCAAGAATGACCATTTTTTATGCTGTCTGTGCTATTTCTTTGCAAGTATACCGACCTCTCCATTCCCAACAAATAAGATTTTTTTAACAGTGCATGCACACTTCCTGTACTTACATGGCAGTTGATTTTTTATCTTTATCCTATGTTACTTTAAATTGTTATCAGTTCCATCAGCATGTTCAAAAGTTGTCATTGGTGGAGAAATTTGCAAGAGTAACCACCTGGCATTTCCTTTCATTATATGGTACATTATTTATAATATCCATGGCTAGCCTCATTTCCCTATTGGTAGCATCGCTAATCTGATCTGGTATGCCAAATCTTGAACTCAAACAGGTGAAGCTTGGGATGACTGAATACAGCTGTAGCATATAGCATATAAATACCAGTACGAATCCATGTGATTCTTATACAATGGAAGTGACAAGAAACTGGAAGGAATTGCTTACCTATTGGTATTAACTGATAATGGAACATTGTACTGCACTTGTACATGATTAAGATCAGTTATCAGGTATGTGAACAATACATATTTACAATACAGATTTACAATCGTGAAGACATCTCAGTGGGGCATAAGTTTTATTTGATTATTTGGTGCAAGAAGAAAATTGTGATGGAATATGTCTTTGTCATGGTTATTCATCTTCTAGTTTGTAAATACTAATGCACATATCTGAAATCAAATTTAAACAGGATATATTACAAACAAGGTACATTACTGGTGCATGCTGCTTTAGCGCAGTTCCATGTGATGTATGTTACTTTTTAATACTAATGATCATGTAATTGTTTAAAATACTTAATGTGGGATCCTTTATTTTTTCAAACACAATCTTCCCGAAAATAAAGTATATTTTGCATATTATTTTTCATACTTTTGGAGAATTAATTCCATGATACAAAAACAATATACCTTTTCGGATGTTGTAATCCATATATAAGTCAGTTCAGAGTATAAGACGAAGCTAAGATTTTCTGGTCAAAAAGTATTATCTTATAGGCCAGAAAATATGGTAGTTAAGCGTGAGAAATTTTGCAAACAGACAATCATTTAGAATTCATATCAGCATTGTACAAATCTCTTGCTTCCTGTCCTTTTTCAGATTACTTTCCTTTTTTGCACACATTTTCAGCTCAGAAAATTACAGATTGAACTTGAAAATGAAATCAGATACATAAAATATTGGTAGTTTTCTTAATAATAGTTGTATGTACGCATAAAAGTGACTTATTGTTTCGAGAAAGAAATAGGTTAGCAATGTATTCACATGGCTAATGTGGTTGGTAGTGATGTGTAAGAGATATTTTGTTCTCTTACTAGGTCATTGAATTGAAAGATGGTGCAAGTTCTCAGAATTCTGTTTCCTTTTTTCCTCAAATAATGTTAAGATGGGGAATGATTACAATGACAAAGATTATGTGTAGGCTCATAGGTTTTTTTTCTTCTACCCAGGTGTATATTTATAAGATTGGTTACCTCAGTAACACAACAATAATCAAAGTTACTGTTGGAATAAATTTAATTTTTATTATATTGCAAAGTAACTAATAGATTGATGATGTCTGTCCATTTATCTCCAGTTAAAACTTGTGGTTAACATTGTCATAAAGCTCATTTCAGAGAAATGTTTGTGTACAGAATTGTGACGGTTAATTTGTAGATGTGTCTGGAAAATCACTGAAATGTTTGTGTACAGAATTGTGAAGGTTAATTTGTAGATATGTCTGGAAAATCACTGAAATGTTCAGATTAAGCAATCACAAAATGATTGGATTTAGTATCAATTCCTCTATCCAAGAGGAGATCACTCCAGTCTCACCATCACTCTGACAAGTAGATTTCTTTTTGCATTTATTATTCTCATCCAGCCAAGACATTGCAAATGTGTTTAATCTTGGGAAGGTGGAATCTGTAAGGTAGGGGATGTACCCCTAATGTATAATGGTTGGGTAAATATAAAAGAAACATACTTTACTCTAAAAATTGGTTTCACATGTCAGAGATTGGTGGTAAACTTGCACTGAATTGTTTCTCTGACACTATTGTCTTAAGTTATGTAACTGAAGATATATCATGATTATTATAAAGACAAAACCAGGCCACTGTAACCTATGTTACACATTCTGCTAGTCTACATTAAGTTTTCAGTTTTGCAGTTTTTCAGATACTATTGCCAGCTGAGTTATATAGTTACAAGTAGATGTGACACAAGTATTTCACCATGTAAAACCACTTGAAGCCAATCTTTCAACAGATATCTGAAAACGATTTTATCAGTTTCTTTGCTAAAAATGTTATTTAAAATACTTCACGTGTAAATAGTTTTTGCATACAAAATTATGCATGTGCACAGTCGTTTTTCGATTGTGAGCTGATGACCAACAATGGATTTTTAGCCTAATTTAGCACACCTGAAGCCAGTAGAGAAAAAATTCAATAGAAAACAAGTATGACATCCAAAATAAAATTAAATTGGAAGTGCATAACAATCATATACTTTTTTCAATATAAATCATTTAATATCAAACAGTATTCAGTGTTGAAACTTGGGGTGGAATATGATAATTCTCTTGTTAGATGCATGCCTATTTTTGTCCATCCATACAGCCAAATTTTCCGTGGATTGTTAGACTTAGTTTTGATACTTTGTTTTCTTATTTGGTTGACTTGTTTTTAATGGTCACATGAAGATGTACATACATATCAATTTACTAATTTAATAAGACTGTGATAGTTTTTGTGGGAATTCTGTCCATTTTTAGGACAGAAAAGGACTGTTGTGTAAGTAGTATCTTAGTTAAGGATATGTTATTTTAACATTTCATAGGGTTTTTTTATTAACCACTGCATCAAAAACTTCTCAAATATACACATTAATTATAATATTCAGCAAAATTTTCAAAAGAGAAACAGTGGCATGATTTCAGAGGTCAGCCTTTTTTTAAGCTTTCTCATTTAAAACCACAGAAGATTAAAAGCATGTACATCCAATATCACCCAAATGGATACACGATTTGAGAACTTTCAACACATCCAAAATAAGTTAATATGGGATAGCAGCTTTTAAAATTAGTCCTTTGGAAATTTAGTTTTATTTAAAAAAAAATCTCAACAATCCTCTCCCATTATACATGCTTTAATGGATCTAATTTGTAGCTTAAAGCCCTTGATTGTACACAATCTCTATCAAGGGATGCACAATTTACTGATACAAACATTTATTATATATGCTATGTATATTGTCATTATTTGATAATGATTCTTGTTTATGAAATTTATTAAAGTTATTTAAGTTATTTGTTAGTAACTAATGCTAAAATAAATTGAATATTATTTATGCTTTAAAGAACAAGATTGCTTTTTGAAAGTTTATCTTTTCCTATATTTAGAAACAAACTGCTATTCATATACTGTATCAATGTTTCCTATATAAATAGTAAGAAGTTTGATTTATGAAATTATCAGGAAATTGGCTTTTAAAAAACCCTTTGGCATGCAGTGAAATATGCAACAAAGTTAATTTTTCTTAAAAGTTGCATCTTTTAGTTTCTTTTTTCATGCATATATTACAAAATTAATCTTTTTGCTTCTAATATGATCTAGTAACAATGTAGTTGTATCGTACTAAATGACAACTGACAGTAACAACAGGCAAGTTTCAATTTGTGTTTACCCATCATAATGCAGAACATTTTATGTTGTATTGACTTTCCATCTGACCAGTCCTAACGCTAAACTCTTAATGCTGAGTGCCAAGCAATTCAGCTGTTGGTACTATTTTTACAAGTCTTTAGTATGACTCAGCCAGGGTCCGAACCCATGATCTCCCGCATTCAAAGGTGATGCCTTAACCACTAGGCCACCAGAGTAGTCAAAAGGTGAAGTATGTTATCAGTGAAAAAGAGTTATAGGAAAAGTATAATAATATTTATCACACGGTCAAAATTATAATCATACCATTTATGGTATTCTCATTGACAGTTAAAAAAATTCCTTCAGCTGTTTAAATTGTTTTGCCAGTTAACATTTTTTGCACAAGTAGGGGAAATAAGATAAAACGCTGGCAATATATGTACTGAAAAAGTATGTATATTACACTCTTGCCCTATAGACTATATTTTTGTCCTATGGTTAGTGAAAAGCTAATAGAGTTGATAGTGATTTCAGCTTTCACAGGCAGTTTGAAATTCTGTTAATCTTCAAGGAGCAATAGTCCAATTTCTAGGAAGGTGTGCAGTGTCAACATTTTAACAGCATTCTGCTCATCATTTTCCATCAATAGTTTCTAGTTTAATGAAAAAATTTGTAATATTATTTTTTGTTAACCAACTTATTAACTCCAAGAGATTTTTGTTGTTTTCTCCTGAATGGGAGTAGGAAACGCATTTTGGGGGCTGCTTCTTAATACATCCAAATAAATCAGCTTCCAAGAGATTTAGTTTAGCCTGTTGCTTAGTTGTGTTAGAAACATTATTTTCATTGGCGTTCTTTGCTTATTGGGCAAATCATTTTTGTGTTCTGGTCACTTTTTACTCCAAATCTCCAACTTATCCTACTTGTTACAAAGGTTCACTTGTCTGTCTGCAGTTCAGACCAGTTTGCCTTAAATCTCTAGCAAAAAAATCTAAAATCTGGACACAAAATCCAATTCTAACAATGGGCGAACTTTTAGTGTAAAATATGTTTTTTCCTGTGTATTTGTAATGCATGTAGAAACTACAGATTATTTGGTATCATTGTAGAGCTACATCTGTCTACCTTCTATAATATTACCATCATTGATGTATCTTAAATGACTTTGACAGTACAGAGCTTAGAAGTAGGGTACTACTCCTGACACATGAGTGTGGCACCCAGGGTTAAAAAGTTAATATGTAGTACCAAGTTGCATGACTGTATGACACTAGCCCGATAGCTAACTACAAAACACACATTCCGAATTAATTTTTTCTCAATAATATTTATTCAATTAAACTTACTCTACATGTTGTATACACATCAACTTGATGTGTTCAAGCATTAGAATGAAGTTAACCACAAAATCACCAAGGAAAAAAATTAGACTGCAGAATTCACAAAAGTTTAAGGTTTTGAAGTGAGCCTACAGATTTCCTATTGTGGCTGAAATCATTTATTATTTGAAGTTTTGATTTTCGAATTGTTTGTTTTACACTTATTTATTTCAGCATCAGCTTACAAAACTGATAAATACATATGGTCAAAATTAGAGATGTAATTAGCACCATTCATATGAGTGTATTTCAGTAACAATATTACTAACTGTGGCAGTAACTTTTCTCTAAAAAAAATAATATTGCCTATGATTAAGTGCATTTTGAATGGTAACAAGGAAAACATCTGAAATGAGCCATTTTCATTTTAAAAGATAAACAGTTGTACATGTACATAGCTAATTCAGATTGCTGTATCAAGGGTGTTGCAGACTTTGCTTCTAAGGAAAACAAAATTATTGTAAATATAAAACTTTACTTTAAATTTTAACTTGAAAATATTCTGACTAATCAAGAGGCTGTATGTGTCTTTTCAAGTAGATCAATGCAGAGTAAAATTTTGTGATGGAGGTGTCCAATCTGTCTTTTTGCTATTTTTTTTACAAAACTGATAAATATGTGTAGAATAAATTAGTAATCAGCAAATAAATGGTGCACAATATCTTCTATGTTTCTGCCCAGACAGGGTTATGTGGAAGAGTTATATTGTCAGTGAATTTAATAGGAATGTGAGATATCTAAAATCATCTTATTACTAAGCCAACTGCACAAAGTAATTTTCAGTTATTCATATTTTGCAGTAACTCAATCAAATTTTACACACAGTATTATGCAGTACAACTAAATTGCTTCTTATCTTTAAAAATTGCAGACAGCCACTTGAAAGAAAAATTAATTATAAAATAAATTAAAAAATAATTATTTAACACTAAAATACCTAAGGATCATGCTGCATAGCCAATGTTAATCTGCTTAATGATGTCTTGCTTTACAGTCCCATTGGTCACGAGTATAAATACCTATTGTACATGTTTCTTTGTAAAAATGACAGGTTTTCAGTATTATTTTACAGTTTAAACATATGTTGGTGTCCTTAATACCTCCAATTACAGAGTTTGGATTTTTTTGGATCTGTATGTGTGACAGTTCTTGACATCAAAGTATTCTGATTTATTTGATTTGTCTTAATAGTTTTTTAATTTTATTTTATTTCATCCTGCCAGATTGAAGATCAAGCTTTATTGAAACACTAGTCATTATTGTAAATTTTATTCTGGGCCCTAAGAAAATTGGACCCTGTTTTAGTTTTCCTCATTTTCTTAAGCAGTTAAACTGTATTTTCATACATCTTAGCTACAAGTTAAGTTCATTTTTGTATACTATCCATGGAAAGTATATGTATCACTTTTTAATCACTCCTTTCTTAAAAAGCGCTTTTAACCATTCCATTTCATTTTGATATTGTGAGTAGTGATTGGATGCCTAGTTATCTTCATTGACGATGTATGTGTGTTCACTGAAACAGAAAATGTAATATTTTAAATGAACTTTAATAGTGCTTTTAATGCCATTATTCAGATAATTATTTCTAAAACATTTTGAATGATGTAAAGCTTTATTTGTAAACGTGACATTTATATAGTATTTTTTATAAGCTTGCTTTTACTGCATATTTTTGCAACAGACATTTATGTAAATGATAAATAAATTTAAATGTTCTCGGTGTTCATTTATTTTGTTTGTGTTATGTCCTAAACCACAAAAAAATTCAAAATTATAGAATAACTAGTTTTATTATATATTAATACAAGTTATGTTTAAAGAACATTTTTAGTTGTTTTTGTTCAACTTTTCAATTCCATAATAACTAAACTTACAGCTTCAAACTGTGTTGGCTTATTGTTTCGGATCATTCTGTTCAACATTGTCATTTCTATAAACATATGTTGCTTTTGGTCAAAAATCCAGTTTGTATCAAGAAAGATCATTCTTTAATTATGGACAGTAATATTCATAAAGTGTAAAAAAAAAAAGACCCACATTTTATGACTTCTCTTAATCTTGTAACCCAGAAAATATTTATAATTTTTATCTTTTAGAATCATACAAATAAACACATTATTTAAATGATAGAATTGTTTACCTTAGAACAATGCTGTATCTTAATCCAAGTTTCTAATTTTGCAAGTTGTCCTGCACCTACTTCATCTCCTGCTATCCCGCTTGTCAAATTGCCTCTGATGGATTCACAAGAAATTCCCAGGGGAATAGTCTTTCAAAATTCTTTAATTTTTTTTTTTTTTTCACATAATGAGACGTAAACATTACATCCTTTTTATTGTTTCTCTTCAACATAATAGCAAATTTTTGTAAAACAAACATTTTTCTATTTTTTTTTACAAGATTAGTTTTACCTGTATTAATATCCCTTGCCATTTAGTGGCATTGTTACGTTGAAGTTTGTAAAACCAACTATAAACATGACCTGGTTCATTGGCAGAAATGCTGACAGAAGAAGCACAATGAAATGCATGTCATTTCCATAGTCCAATGCATAAACATTACATCTTTTCAAAGCCATATTCAGAATAGGCATAAATATCATAAGTCATGAAAACTTGGGTGTGGTATCCCGATTGTTCAAAATTAGTATTATTGTTAATAGAATATTCTTGTGATAATTCCCACATATCAATTGGTAGGTTTTGCAGTATGCATCTTATTGTTCTGTCAATCAGATTTGGTATTTTGCACCAATATTGGTGATGAAAACCTTAGATGTGCTGAATAGCCCAACAGTGGTTTATGTAAATTGCACTCATACATTATTCATACTAGTGAACAGGTACCTTGTTTAGGAGAACCCTGACAAGACTGCATTCAGGGTTCCTGCAGGTCATGGAATCGTGGAAAAGTTTTGGAATTTAAAACATAAATTTCAAGGGCCTTGAAAAGTTATGGAATTTGTAAGGACAATGGAGTTAAAGAAATTGATTACTTTAAATTTCATAGAGCACTGATTACCGATTAAATAAAATAAAATTACTATCGATAAATGGTTTCAATTCATATAACAAGAGTATGTTTCCCTAATGGAAGTATCAAATGATTTCTGGTGTAGTTCACTAAATAAAAAAAAAGCAACTGGAAAGTCATGTGTTTTGTTAATATTGTAAATAGGAACACATACAAAGACTACATAGGATTGTTTCCTTTATTCTTTTGAATACAAATTACATTGATCATTGGATTATGACAAAAATTATTACATAAAGTCAAAGTGTGCTATCCCAGGTAAATTTAAAATGTACATATTAAAAATATTTGTTGTTAACTTTGTTATTTTAGACTGAAAGATGTCATTCTTTATGTTCATGTACTTGACATTGCAAGATAGCATAGTCCTTGAGTTTTATGAAATGGCGATGGAAAAGTTTTGGAAAAGTCATGGAATTTGTTTTTATTAAGTGTGCAGGAACCCTGTGCATTCCATACCAGTGTCCACTGACAGCAGAACACATTATTGTAGAGTTGATTTTTTGCTCTATACGGCAAAATATTTTTATGTGAACTTGAAGAAATGTTACAACCAGAGAAAATCTTTGACTCTTTGAATGTAGTTTATATAAAACATTTGGACCAGGTGTTTGAAATATTTTAAGTGATACCTTTATCATTTATTTAATAAATACCTTTTACAAAATTTTAACATTTTTATCCATTTTTTTCTATCCTCTTATACTGCATGTTTATATTTATGTCAAGTGTTTTTCTTTTTAGTTTTTGTGCAATTCTTAATTTGTACAGGGCCCTGGGTGGCCAAATGGTCAAAATCACTCACCTTTATCAGTCACTGTCATTTCACCTCTGTCCAAGTGGGTATGAGTCTCAGGGTTTTCCTAGGGTCTTTTTCCACCATACAGGCTGCCATGTATAGGTATCTTGTGGTGAGAAATGCAACCCAAAACAACAAAAGTGCTCTTTGTTATGGATTTTTGCCATCTCACCTCTGTGTGGGTTCGAGTCTAAAATTGAATGTGGATATGTGAGAAAGCTTGCTAGTAACTTCACATAAGTCAGTGTTCTTTCCGCAGATTTCCAGGTTTCTTCCTCCACCATTAATATTGGCCATGTATAGCCTAATGTGTGCTGAAAAATGGCATTAATCCCCAATACAACCAACCAACAACAACAACATTAATTTAAATTTTACTTTATGTTGGCACCATTTGGCCAAAACTGCTGAAGTACCATTAAATGCTACTAAATATTACACACAAACCTCGTGTCACTGGAAGAAAATCTCATAACAAGACAAAAATCACATTTTTGTCCTTACATTCATGCATGTACAGACACTGGAATCCAGCCAATGAGATCATGTTTCAATTAACCTTTTCTACTATTACAAAAACATTTGTAGCCAATTAACCTGAAGGGACAAATTGGAATAAAGAAACAATAGGTTACATGACACTGGTACAATTTAATAAGCACTGTTCTCATAAACTTCACTTTGCTTTTGAATAATATAATCAATTAACAACTCAGGATTTTGATCTTTACTTGCTATTCATAATGATTATCATTCCCACATTATTTTCATTGGAGCTCAGTCTGGGTATAAATGCACTGGATTCAAAGTGGTTTTTGTATCCATTTATTACAGTATTGTTAAAAACACTCAAGATATGTAAGAATTTGCTTCCATAAAACCTGGTCGTGTACAAAATGTGTACACATTTGGTCTTTATTCAGCATGTCAATCAAAATAACTTTTAAATGAAGGCTTCTCTCTCAACCTCTATCCTTTGCCTTCTGATCTTTGGAGTTCTTCAGTTATTTAGTGGCTAAAATGGTAAGTTAGAAGATCTTGCTTCATGCCAGCTGCCATCATACAAGCTATCAGCTAAATTTTCAGTTTATCAACATCAAAATATTCTTAAACGGAGACATTCTAAATAATTGCTTATAAATTCCCATCATCTGAACATTAATTTTAAGTTCAAATCTGTGGACAATTTTTAGTTCACCTCTACAAAGTATACAAGAGTTATTATAAAAGCATTTACATATATACAGCCTGCCTCAATCTCAAGTATTTCTTCCCAAGTCTGAGACAGTAGTCTAGTGAATTTCATAGCACCCTTCTTGCAGTGTAGGGGCTAAAATTGTACAAACATGTACATTAATAATTATACATTTTTGGTCAAGTGTTAAGTTCAGTTTTTTGCATGCTATCTAAATACTAGGGGGGGGAACAATTCACTGATATGTCACTGCATTAGTACTTTTCTTGCATCAATACACATATCAATACAAGAGGTGGAGAATCAATACAAAATGATACTGTATGCAAGTTAATCTAAAGCAGTCATGAATAATTATTAGTCATGTGCCATGTTATTATTTAAATTAAGAATTTGCTTCAGACAGATTTTGCCTGCACATGTGCTCATTTTTATTAACTGCTAAGAACATTCACTCACCTTCTATGAATTAACGCAAAATGACATTCGTAAGCTGCCACCACCATCCTCACCAATTCCATGCTAATTACCTTATCTAAACATGTTCAGCATAAAGGAGACATTCTAAATGTGTTCCACATGTGTAATGCAGTATTTTTCTGATCAACATTTAATATCCTTTTTTACAAAAAGGTTCTATGCTGAATTGTATATTGTCTACTTTAGTAAAATTTTAAAGCTACACTGACAGTGTGTCAGCTTGGTACACTGAATTTTCATTGGTGATTATTGTTTGTTCTGGTCTATGGTAAACAACAACCACAACTCAGAACTTAATGAAGCTGATTCCCTGCATGACAAACAGGAAGTATTGGCAAGCAACAGAGAATATTTGCAAAAGTAATCATTAACTTATCCGTATAGTACTTCAGCACAATGTAAGACTAGGAATCATGCAAAATTTGTATGAATGAATACAGTGATGCATGAGAACATGAACAAATTAGTTGAAAATTGCAAATATGAAAAGTACTCAATGCAGGATATATTTTATTTAACCATTCACCCTTAAAATGTTTGTTGCAACATAATTCATGCTAGTAGAGGTATTGTCATGCCAACTGTTTTTCAGGTAGGCAACTGTTAAACATCTGGGCTCTTCAGCTTGACATGAATAGTAGTTAAACTAAATCTGATTTGCACATTGTGCACTGGAATAAGCATTATGTCATAGTTTGAACCTTGCATCAAGGAAGTTTACAAATGCATGCTTAAAATATGGGCTTTCCTAATAAAACCATATGGCTGATTCCAAGCATCGTACATCTTCAGATGATAACGAAAATAATTTTTAAAGTTATGAAGTAGATCAGATTTTTGCAGTTGGGAAAGCATTAATGGAGGTAGCACCGAGTGATTTTAAGCCGCAAAACAGCGTTAAATACAAGTATGCTGAATATGTGAATAGACAGATGACATGCTGCTGAATCCTACTTTCAAAAGGCATTTCGAAATTAAATTAAATTAAATACAGAATTCTGAGCTAAATTAAGAGACAGACAATTTTAAAGTAGAATGCAATTTTCATTTCTTGTCTCAAACAATTTAGCCCTGCTGGATTATGGGCTACAAAACTAAATATCCTTATCATGGCTAAGATAAACTGAATAAATAAGAATGAAAAAAGTGAAATTAAGAAGATATTTATTTGAACAAAATACCTCGGAATCAGCAGACTATGGCATTGATGGACTTAAAACCATAATACAGAATTATGGTATAGATAAGAAATCTGGCACTGTAGTAAGTAAAGCAACGTACTGATTTAAGAAAGTAAAACTTTTACAGAGCTCATGTACAGTTAAATATCTTATTTTGGAACAGAAGTATCCAAAGATAATACACATGAGCTCTGGAAAATTATATGTAACCATAAAAAACTGTTTCCCAACTTATTCATGCTGACTAAGCTTGCTATGTATATGCCCTTCAGACTGAAGCACAGGATAATATTCATACACAGATAATGAACTGAATATGCTCAGAAACAATAGATTAATGTTTATTGTTTATACAACTAGATGTGACAACTTTTAACAATTTTGAATTTTATAAAGCTCTAAGAAAGTGGAGCAGAAAGAGAGATACTGAAGTGTTTGGTAAGTATTCAACCAAGTCCATTTCCTCCTTTCCCTCCTTTTTATTCTACTCCCCAGCTTATTTTGGTGACAAGGAGAGGGGGCTAACCCTTTAAATAAAATACTGGCAGCATCTCTGCTTAAACTGTACAAAGCAAACAAATTTGGAATGTCTCCTTTTAATGCAGATATTTAATTAGTGACTGAAAAGGCAGACAGGGTAAATAAAATTAGTACAGAATTGGCAAGGGCAAGATTTAAAACCACAGGAGTTTGTTATATTGTGTAAATTTTTAATATTTCTTTTACAGAATGTGAGTGAGTGTTGTCAATAGTTTTTCTTCACTAACAAAAGTAAGTACCTGTGTCAGTTTTTTTGGCATCTGCAGGAAGTACAATATGATAGATTTTGTTGGTTGGTATTCATCTCCACTCCCATACCCAGGCTTGTTCTAGATAAGATTTTCTTTGCATGAGGAAATTGCATTTTAATTTTATTTCTTCTGTTTTGAAGATAACATAATTTCTTCCAAGTTTAAGCAAGACATGAAACTTAGTAATAAGATGCTTTAAAACACTCAGGCAGTGCAAAACAATGGGCCTGGTAGCTAAAGCAAGTCCATCATCTGATCAAATGAAGCTAGCCTTAAATGGCCTAGGACCTTGAACAAAACTCACTGACAACAGGTAGTCTGTAGTAAAAAAAAAAACAATTTTTGCCACAGATGAGATGGTATATAAATAGATGCTAAATATATGTCTGTCTTAAATCTGCATACCAAAAATACAACCAGTATGCCAACACATAAAAGGGTCTTTAATCTGCATGCTGGAAATGCAACCAGTATGTCAACACACCTGAAAGGGCACCACCTACCACTATCAGTCTTTCTAAGAATGCAAAGATCATAAAGTTTAAAGTTTTCATGTGTATCAATAGCGTATTGTACTGTAGGGTGTGTATCATGAATCATTGATACACAATATAGGAGTCTTGTTTCACCCCTACTAAATACTGTTCTACTTGGAATCATTGGTGAGTGGATGCATCTCAGTGAGTACTATGCCCTCATTAAAAAAGGTCACTGTGACCCATATTTCATGCTTCTGTAACTGGTTACATTGTGTTTTCACTGTTTATGTTATAATCAATAAATTAGATGATTGTATATCTTACTACCATACCCATGGAAAAAAAAGATCACTGTGACCTACAATTCAAATGTTACTGGCTTACATTTAATACCTGCATTTAGCTCATGAGCATATTATTTTGTATACTACCTACATACTATCCTACCCAGAGTCACATAATTTGTTCAGAGAATGCAATTTAACCATGACGCTTGATATTTGGGTAGTAGATGTATCTTGAAAAGTCTCACTCTTATCAAATACCACTGACACGATTAATAATGTTTCAGTGATTTTCTTTTTATATTTTTTGTTAAAAGTTCATTTATTTAGTGCTGCTTATGTTCCAATCACAAGTTTCATGGCATTGTAATTAGACAAATATTAATTAGAAAAGGGGCATGTATTCTGTTGTCATGATAATTTTAATCTGAAACTGCTCTGGTGGCCTCAGTAATGAGAGTATCAGCTTCAGATATGGGATGTCATTGGTTCAAACCCCAGCCAAGTCATACCAAAGACTTATAAAAATGGTACTAGCAGCTGCCTTACTTGGCACTTAGCATTAAGAGTTTAGTGTTTGGACTGGTCAGCCTGGTGTGATGAGGAGACAAAACCTGTCTTGAGAGACCACTGCTATGAGAGACCACCTGTCTTGAGATACCAGGTTCTTCATGTACAGATTTATTGATTATATAGTATTATTACCTGTTATGAGAGACCACCTGTCATGAGAGACCATTATGTTTTGGCAAAATGGGGTGAACTTTCAAGACAGGTTCCACTGTAATATGACTGGGTTGGACAAAATGCTATAAGTCTGCAGCACGATGCCCCAATGCTAAACATTAATATAAACTTACACTGCAGTCATCATAGCAAAGTGACTAAAACACTGTGAGAGCTACATTAAAAATCCAAATCACACACATGCACACACTTTAATCTGAACTTGATTTCTGTATGATGATTTAAATAACACACAATACACAGGTTCAACAGACACTTTATTGTACATATAAAATAATCTTTTTGGCATAATGGGGGCAAATCTTGTCACAGCACACTGCACCAGCCCAGCTCTGAATTGTTTTAAAGGATACCTCAGGACAGGAAGCATGTTGGAGTTTGTAGGGTTGTTAAAATTGTCCGATACCTGCAAGTGTGGGGCCGCAAGGGGCTGACAGGAGGTATATAGGGACGATGGTCCAATACCTGCATGTTGAACCACCAGGGGCTGACAGGAGGTATATAGGGACAATGACAACCGAAACACGACAAGTCCGTTATGAGGATGCCATGATAACAAACATCAGCCGATACTCCATACATGCATCGCAGGAAGCAGGTATGAAGTATATGGGCATAATAGTCGAGTAAATTTAAGTACTGACACAAATTGGGGTTCAAAAGCAAAGTTTTTTGAATGAATGAAAACTTGGAAATGGCCCAAACGAGTGAAAGTAGCACTGTGACTTTGGAGCAGTGTGACTGTAATGAGGCCCCCAATTTGACGATTAATGTCTGGCTACTGGAGACTATCATAAGCTTCATTCAGGCGAGTTATGTAATCACAGATTACACCTTTGTTGTTTTGCAGTTAAACCTGTGCTAAAGACCACCTCCTGAATGACACCTCAAAATTGTATTCCATCAGATGCTCAAAAGACATGTATGAAAGAACCACCTGTCTTTAGAAAATCACAGGGGGGTGGGGGTGGAAAGGGTTTGATTCAGAAGTTTCTTAGCACTATTTCCAGTGTAATAGATATAAAGCAATGTAAATTTTTGGATAAATGAACTTTATGCAGGGGGAAAAAATGAATTTTATGGATTTAAGTCGGAAACTGAAAACTTCCTGATTATATATATCTGGATAAAACTGGAAGTTACAGAAATGAGGTTAGAATGTATTCCAGTGTTCTCAAACAAAGATATCTCTTAATTCTCTATTAAATAATAAACTAGAAATGTGCTCCTGAACACATGCTCCACCACAGTGCCTGACCTGATAAATGTACAAAGAGATGAGAAACTTCCTTGTATAAAAAATAAAGCACATCATAAATTGCTCATGTCAGCAGAATAATTTAGAAAAAAATAAAGGCCTGGAAGAAAGGGGGTGTCGACTTATCTGTGGGCCAATGTCTAAACTTGACATTTTTTAAGTCTTTATTGTTGACTACAGTAAAGGCTGTAGATCTTGAAACAAAAAAAAAAAATTCTATGTCCTAGGACATATGTATGTAAAAAAAATCATTTACGGTGACCAAACACTTATTAAACTATTATCAAGTATTATGATTGATTTTGTTATTTTTTTGCATATGTATATTTTTTAATTTCTCCAACATGAAATTAAATAAAGGTAAAAACAGACTTCATAATTCACAGACTGGATGAGTTTACCAGGGTCACCAGGCTGAACTATAATGTACAGTACTTACACAGTGTAAAGTGTGCATAGTGTCACATACCATAAAATCTTGGGTATAATACACAGCTTTTTCAATGAAAATTTTCTTTCAGGTTTCGTATTATACCTAGATGTAATTTTATTGAAATTTTATTGTAGGGCAAGTCAAAGACGGCACCACAGTAAATCCTTAGTTATTCCCAAATTTATTAGATGCAGATGTTGCTATATTCATTGTTTTGACCAAATTTCATTCTTCCAGATAACATTTCAGCTAGTCCTCAATATCTGTTCCATTTACATTGAATCACATGCTCACAAGTTACTCATTTTCAATGATATAAGTGATCCTACAAACTGATGTAATATTTATGAAAATGTATGCACATTTAATTGTACAAGGCATATAACCAGCATAGCTTACATGTATACAAAGAATAGTAATAATAAAATTCTCATTATATTTCAACTAAGATCATCATCAATCTATGTTTTGTGTTTTGGCTGAACAACATCATAACTTTCCATATAATTTAAAGCTTGATGTTTTGGAATCTTTTTTGTTGATAGTTGGTGGATTTGTTTTTCATTTTCCAAATGGAATCTTCTGGTCTAATATGGGCAAAATTCACAAAGGACACAGATTCCTCCCTGTGACCGGCCTTTTTTCCCCCAGGATTTGCCCTCTTTTCATATTCTGGTTAGCTGTGGCCAAACTGCAAATAGCTGAATGCTAGTCTTAAATAAACAAGCAAGAAGGCCAGTGCAACTAATAAAAATTACTCCTTATTAATGCAACTATTTTGTGAAAATGATTGACCCTCTGTCACGATTCGAAGAAACTGTGTTACGTAAGCACCAGCGACTTATTGGCAAATAGAGAATTACCAATTTTTTTAACTAAAGGTATCCTCATGGTACCATAAATGTGGCAGCTATTTTCCCCTTATATATCTGACCTTATTCCTTTATTCTCAACTCATAAAGCATTTAGTATTGTTCACTATAAAACATGTATTTTGAATTAGTTTTCTGAGGATACATATACTGTATGGTATGTATTTTTATTCCTTCTTTTAATCTAATGACAGTAACTAACGTTTGCATATACGGTATAATAAAGCCAAGTGTTCATTACTGTAAGTTTCTTTTTTGGGAATGGAGCTACAGCTTATACCTGTTTAGTTGGAGGAGGGTTGGCTTATACATGAATGATCTTATACACAAGTATATACAATAATTAAGTTAATTATTCTACCTAAAGTGAAGTCAAAATATCACTGGAGAATAAAACCGAGTTTTAAAACCTTTTTTAATTACTTTCAGTTTAAATACTGCTTGTGCCATGTTTTCTTTCCAAAGTAACATAAAAGCACTGAACATAGTAAAAGCACTTCAGTGCAACTTACTCAGCATGATATATTAAGTGTGATTGAAATACCTTGAATGGTTTGAGACTTAATCTCATGAAATGAAATACTTATGGAAAAAAGATAGATGAAAATAGTGATCGCTATAAACATATGTATTGTACATATATAAACTATCCATATTCCAATGACTTTGAAATCTAGAAAAGCGGTAATAAAATTATACTTTCACAATCAAATTAACATCATGTGAGAAACAAAATCATAAAGTGTTTCAGTTTTCTATTTCTTGCAGTGTATTGGTCAATCCTCTTAATCGCTGACACAGCTTATTTTTCTGTTGCTTCAAGCTCTCTTCAATTGTCTCTGCCTTTTCAATTAGTTGGTCCAGACGACTGAGGCAGAAATTCTCAAAATTCTCACTCCCACTGTAAAAAATATGGATCATAATGTAAAAGTAACCTGAAATTTTTAACAAAACATTTGGTAAAATGCTAACAAGTTGCCCCCACCCCCATGCATGAGTTACTGCCCATTTCCCATTACATGCATTCTAATGGATCAACATTAACAGAAAAAAATTGTATATAAGATTCAAAGCTTTCACATCAATGTTGTCAGTATCTTTGTATTTCTTACTGACTTGTTATCAAAATGTGGATAAACTAAATTTCAGCTTTGGAACTGGAAAGTGATATGTGAATAGCTGCTAAATGGGAACCCTTTGTGACCCTTGCAATACATTATGCTACCAGATTACATAACTTTATGATGATACTTAAGACTTGTACAAAATATTAAGGGCAGCTAATGTTGATTTGCCTGTAACCTTATAATGCAATATTAATTAATTTAATGGACAAATGATGGGTTGGCATCAAACTTAGAATAAAAGTTTACATTTGTTTTACTAAATGAGCAAGTCACTACCAACAAATGACAATTGTTGAAGAATGCACATAAAGTTTATGTATCTTGGAATGTGTTTGACATTTACTATGATTAGTTGCCTCTGAGGTACATACCAAAAAACTTGACTCCACTGGTCAATAATACACCCACTTTCCTTTATAAGATCTGAAAGGTGAAAATATAAGAAAACTCATTTTATAAAACTCAATCTGCATGACCATTTCAGGAAAATATGTGGATCTATTGTTTGACAGCAGACAAATTTTATTACAAAAAATCTGTAAAAAGACAATTGTGCCATGTGCATCACAAACTGTGTTCTCTTCAGTAATTTTTATGGACTTGATAGATTCAAACTAATTTTGAGAAGTTTTATAAAAAACAGAGATAGGTCAAGTTCAGTTTTAACTTTTCTTTTGAGAACATTTAATGGAGTCATTTGCTTTTCTATTAGATCAACATGGTTGCAACCTGTCTCTGTTATTTGGACACATTCCTATGCTTATATAATACATATACTGAAATCCTGTAAGGGACACCATTTCTCATTTTACAAAACCCTTTATCAAGAAAGTCAATAAATCTCATTCAATTGTATGCTCACTAACAGATACCAAAAGACCTTATTGGAATAGTTTTAACATATTTCTTCTATATCACAATTATTCATGTAACAAAAAATATGTATGTTTGCAAAACTGAACTAGGCAACTTCATTGGCTCACTGTTGTTAATTTACACACATTACTACACATTTCTTTCTCTCATATCTTCCCCTTTCTCATGTCTCTAGCAAAAAACCCATTAGTCATAAGTCAAAATCTCTCTGTCTCTCTCTCTTTCTCTTGTCCAAACTCTTTTACATGATTACATGCATATCATCATGCCATAACTGAATATATGAAGTTTGGTAAAAAACATTTCAAAATATTAAACAAAATATTTGTATATCTGACCTTTATGATCTCAATTCACAGGCATCCCATAAGAACAATAAAGAATATCTCTTGCACTAGGTTACCATATAAACAAGATAATTACCATGTTGTGTAAATATCCATTCCATGGGTTTCTTTTTAGATGTAATAAAAGAGCAATGCATAGATGGATGATTTATCATAACATTCCAGACACTAAAGCACGGAAATTAAAATATGCATATATATGCATGGTGCAATTAAATGAGATTCCATGAGAAAAGAAATTCATCAAAGAGGTCTTCTAAGACTTTTTTCAGTCTTGAAAGGGCCCTTTTAAACAAAATCTACTGTATATAGAAAGTCAAAGTCAAAATGGAATGACACATCTTGACATTTTGTAACCACTATCAAAACAAATACTAATTTAGTCAGACAAAACCTTTCATAAGATGTTGTATGGAGTCTTGATCAGCAACATCTTTGCAAGGGTTATTTATCTCTTGTCGATGACTTAATTGGCTCTGAGAGTTTGCTTTGCTGTAGTAACTAACAGACTGAAAATCATCGGTTTCCTCACTACAGGACAATCCCAAGAACCCTGTATCTTTATAATCTGAAAATAAGATAACATTTTGAGAGTACAATTTGCAAATTCCTAGTTTCATTACCCTAATGCAAACCTGCCATGTAAAACTCACTTCATTTGCCAATGAACTAAATGGAATGAGTTATCAAGTAATTTTTGTGGGTAATAGGACAAAGATCAGTGATGTTACACATTTTCTAATAAGTACTTTATTTACAATTGTGAATTAAAGATAATATAAAAACACCAAATGGCTGATTATCCATGCAAATATTAAAATTTCCAATTAGATCTAAAAATTATTAAAGGAAAAAAATTAATACTAATTCTGATCTGTTTTTTTTTTTTTTTTCAATGCACAACTACATTTCCTGGAGATTTCAAAGAGATCCAGTTTGTGCTGGCATCAATGTGATTTTGTCACATGCCAACTTTGTAGTTTTTATTCTGATTTAAGCATAACAATACCTTTATATTTTGCTGTCATATAAATTTAAATATATCACAATACACACAATACAAACAGCAATACAGAACAGGTGTATTGCAATATATCATAATACAGTTTTGACCATATTTCTGCACCCTGAATATGTAGGGAAAAATGAAGATGCCACAAAATTTGGTGATTCTGTGACTGAATTGCAATGCTCTATGCAAAAACTGACTAGTCAAAAATACTATAAATCAGATCAAATGTATTGGATTACACCAAGTTAAAATTTATAGGGTTACTGCTATTGTAGCTTAATACTGCTAACTCCTACTTAAAACAACCACCACATGTCGCTACTATACAATTTGGTCAATTCCCATGTTTTCAACAGGAAATGCACATGAACCTCACATTCAAACTGTTCAAATACCAAAAATGAGCCAGTATGGTTTAAAGTAACTCTAACTACATCCAACTGCTAAGCCATATCTTTGCTAGAAGAACCAGACATAATTTTGATAGAGAATCTTCCAAAAAACATTTCTGTGAAGTTTCACTGAAATCAACTGAACAGTTCTACAGTCTCCACTGAAATGGTAGTCACCCAGACAATTTTCAAAGAGCATGTGCTAACAAACAATCCTACTAAGAATGATCAAACTAGGCTCAGCCATTCTGGAAAGTTAAACTAGGTTTTGCATTTTGTTTTTTACTGAAGCAAAACTGTTGCTGGGGCAGCAATCACAAATCGTTAAGTCTAAGAGCATGTCATCAAGGACATTCCTACCAAGTTTGATTGAAACTGGCTCAGTTGCTTTAGAGAAGTTTCAAATATCAATGTTGACAGATGCATGCTGGTTTGATTTGATTTAGTTTTGTATAGCACAGCAACACAAGGAGGTTTGTTAGCATGTGACAAATGGAGTAAAATGTCTTGTCCCAGAACACAAAATGGCAGCCAACACTTGAGAGGATCTTATGGTAAGATTGGAACCTACACCCATCTGGTTGTCAGTCCATCAAGAAAACCACCATGGCTCTTGCCTCCATTTGTCTCTTCTTATAATATGCAAGAAGGCACATAGGCCCATTCCACATTACAGAGCAAGCAGAAGGCACACACCAGATACAGAGTCAAACCTACAAAATATGTTTTCTATTTCATGCTAAATATTTGGACCATTCATTTGGATAAAGAATCTTGTTTTAAACTCATATTTTTCCATCTCTATTTATTGAAATTGATCTTCAGCAGCTGCATAACCAATTTTTATTCCTTTTTGATAATACTTTGTCAGTTTTTACTAAAAAACAATGTTAAACAATATTTAGATGTACAGTCTCTATATAATAACTTAAATAATTTGCATCTGCTTGTTTTAAATTTGAAGCTGGCTAAGATTGGCAAACAATGTATAATGGTAACCATTACTGAATCAGGCTTTCTACTCTATGTTCATTAGGCCCTTACAACTACTGAGAAATAGTATGCATCTTAATGACTGTGATGTATAATACTGTCAGATTAAACTGAAATGAAATCTAAACTGGTAACTACATAAAGAAAAATCTTGATGTCTCTTGTTTGTTTCTATTGAGGGTATTTTACAGTCAAAAAATCTTAGGATCAGCAAGCAAACAAAATATAAGACCTGTAAGAAAGCAGAAAATGTGAGTTTTCTTAAGGCCTTAGAAGCTCACTTGGATGTTTACACTATCAAAATTTTCAAATGTACCAGATGAACTGTAATCCACATACTGACAGGAAGTCTTCGGAATATCAGGTGTTGCTGGTGTCACAAATCCATCTTTCTAAAAAAGATCCAATTTAACTCATCACTACCCATGTCAATATAATCCAACTGAACAGCAAAGTTTTAAGTCAATATGTGGTAATACTCTTAAACAATTTATGTCTATAGGCCCAGAAGATCCCAAATCTTTTTAGAATGTATAGGCTGGTGTGCATTTTCTTGTACTATTGTTAGCTGAACATCTTTTCCCCAAGTTAGGAAAATAGGGAACAAAATATTACCATGCCACCAAATTTCCATAAAATAACAGAGAAAACATACCCCCTCAAATTCAAAATATGGGAATACACTGTACCCTTTTTGGACAGCTTCTTAGGGTATATGCTAAAATATTCCAGAGCACAGTAATATACCATCAGAATTGAACAATTCAATCAGAAATAATAATTTAACTCTGTCTAGAATTCTCTTGATGTTCAGATGAATTATTGTCTTAACTTGCAGCTAATTTGATAATTAAATCAGTGTTGAAGAAATGTACATGCTTTTGTCCAAAGTTTCCTCATGATAGTCTTACAGACTAAATAGGAGATAGATTATGTTTACAATAGGAATGATTACAACTTATGACATTGCAATATAACAGATGAAAGAAATCACAAGTTTGATGCATTTGAACCATTATTTAGAAAAAAGTTTCAGTCCAAAACCATTCCTTATTTTATAATAATAATAATAATAATAATAATAATAATAATAATAATAATAATAATAATAATAATAAAAATAATAATGATGATGATAATGATGATGATAATAATAATAATAATAATAATAATAATAATAATAATAATAATAATAATAATAATAATAATAATAATATAACCAAGTCTGCCCTAGCTAAAGACACATGGCTATGTGGAAATTGTTGTGAAATTTATTATTATTATTATTATTATTATTATTATTATTATTATTATTATTATTATTATTATTATTGCTCAGTGATGTGTCTCTTTTTGATTTAGTTCTTTTTTGAGTCTCAATTAAACAAAAGAACTTCCACTTTAAATCTGGCTTTATTCTCAGAAGACTACTGTTGTTACATTCCATGTTCACATGTGCTATGTATCTACATCTAATAAACACTTTATCTTAAAGTATATCTAAGCATAATCTTATAAGCAATTGTATTAAGTCAATGTATTTATAAATTAATATACCACTCTATATGCACATGCATAACTAAACTATACAGTACTGCTTGTTATATTGATGATTTCCAAATTACACTTGGCTCCTTTATTCATGCATTAAGAACTAAATTTCATGGTCAGCAGATTTGTTTTCCAATTGTTAGAAAGCCCTTTCCATTAACTGCCCTTGAAATAGCTGGCAAGGATCCAAGTTTCCCTTTTAGCTCACCACTGGAACATCACTTCTATCCACCTTAACAACACTTCTATCCACCTTCACTCACTTTTTATATACTGGGTCTATTCTAAGACTAAAGATTATGATGGTGGTGGAGAATCCCCAGCATTTCCAAACAGGAGCCCAATATCACTCACCTGATACTCATTCACCCTAAAAGTAAATGCAGAAGTGACAAGGGCAGAAGCCAAGCAAGATTCCAATATAGGTATACTTTCCAGCTATTCAGAGGTATTTAACATGCTGTTTAACCATTTTTCTATTTTAGCTCAGCTTGAAGATGCAGAGACATGTCTGGCATCAATATGATAGGTGTCAACTTCAAGACTCAATTATCAAATCTGATCCTAAATTATCAGGCAGTTTTGGAGAAAAGGTTGTTCTTATATAGTTGCTTGTATATTAATAACAATAGCTCTACTTTATGGGAGATGTGTATCATTTGTAGAATTTTGAACCAGATACTATATGGAAACCATAAAATTTCTGGAGAATCCATGTCAACACAACTCTGGTGCAGCAGATCAAATAGTTTGATAAATATTTTTGCCAAGCAATTTCTAGAGAAGTGGAAAACAGATTTTCTACTTGCTGGCTATGTAAGAAACATCACTACTTTTAATTTTTATCTTGAAGTGTTTGAAGACAGCTAAGGTGTAGAATATTCTATGATCAGGACAAACTTTGATTAAACCAGGGTTTTTTTTTACTTGTCTTATTAGTATTAAGTTTTAGACTAATAATTCATATTTAATTTAAAATGCACCTACATAAGCAAATTAACATAAAGTTTAGTAGGAGACATATTTTTGTAACAAATAAATTATTGGATAGATATAGTACAAATAAAGATCAATAATAAATATATCTTACATCTATTTTCCTTTTCCTGGGTCTGTGGTTATCCATGTTACACTCTGAGTCCAAATTTACTGGTAGTCTTGCTGAAAATTGAGAAACTAATAAATATATCAGACTATGTTCATGAGACTTTAAACTGACTGAACATCCAGTGTTATTAATAATCAAGAAAAACAAAAAAAAATAATCATAAAAAAAGAAACTTAACAATTTTTCTAGCAGCTTCATCTAATGTAAAATGTTATGCAACATATATTTAGTAACAAGAGCATTTACATGTTCCACATAAAGGTTTATATTAAAGTAAAACTTCTGTAAACCAGACCCTCTGTAAATTTGTATCCTCTGCAGACTGGCCACAAATTTTGGTCCAAACAGACTCATTCTGATGCTAATTAAATCTCATTAAACTTCTCCCCTGCAACAAGAACATCAGTAGTCAGTACAGTGTCCACACAAAAAATATCTTATTGTACTTCAATAATTGCTTACATAACTTAAGCAGTTCAATTATATATAGAAAAATCATGCATAATGATTCATTTCTCTATTTATTTCTCTAACTCCAAATATTTAGCTCATAAAGTAATCATGAGGAAATGGCTGTAATCAAATCATATGGTATGCTTCAATAATTACACATTCCCAAAAAAGTCATTAAAAATAAAAACTCATTCATTTTCTAGACATTAAATGATGTCATACTTTAGCAATAGTGTCAGGTTTCAACAACAAACAACAGCAAAATCAGCTTTGTCATGGCGTCATTAGTGAATTTTGCAAGGAAGTACATGTGGGATTTAGTTACATGCACCATTTCTAGGGAAGTCCATAGCTCTTATAAAGTCTATAAAATAGCATATATGTTTCCAGTTTTAAGTTAAAAAAGATGTTGATTTCATTAAGAATTTTTATTACTCACTTATCAAGATAAAGCTGACCAAATTAGCAAGCAGAACACAAAGATAGTCATTATTAAAGCTATTAAAAATATGGCCAAAAAAAAAGACTTGTAAAATCAAGAAATTTCATAAGCCATGCATCTCTCAACAAAGTCCACAGCTGGATTGGTTTAAAGGAGACCTGTTCTCAAACTAATCATTTAACCATGTTTTCTTGGTTAAAACAAATTCCTCACTCCAATACCCACTTTCCATCTTTTGAGGCACATCTCATTTTTAAATCAGTAAGAGTTGGGAGAGGTTCCATGACATAATTTTTTCAATGAAAGATAGGGATTTAAAAATAACACTTGATGTGCACTGTTTGAAATAATGTTCTAATGTAAATGATATTCCAAATGTCATTGTCAATGAATACTGTTTACACTGTGCAATTTTATATAAACTACCTAATCTGCATGTACAAGAAAGAAGAATAATGGAATAGATGACAATAATTTCCATATAAGGTTGATTTTCAATGATTAGATGAATTGTTTTCAGTGTAAATTGCTCAAGCACTTGTTTTTATCAGGAAAAATAGGAAAACTATAAATAATACTCATTCCCTATCTCCTAATCAGTACAAGAAGACTAACTTGTGTGGATTGAAATCTGACCACATCATTGATCCATTCTAATTTTTGTACACATTCAATATATAAAGGCACTCATAACTTAGTCAAAATTTTTTCTCCATTACTGATTTAGGTACTTCTGATTGTGTTCATTTTTTAACCTTGACTGAAATAGGATAGCATCAGCCCTTATAACCACTCAGAAATGACTGTAGCCCATTCACTGCATGACATACCAAAAATATATACCCTCAAGACGGATCCACACAGATAATACACAAAGCTAACAAGAAACTTCACATAAAAAAATGATCATTAAACAATTAGAATGTACTTAAATTGCACATAAGGAACAATTCTAAATGTCTCTTTTACATTATTATAAGTACATTAATTATACAGTCCATATAGGCATCTGATACAGACTATAACAAAAACCATGTAGGTATGTACATGTATTTTCTCATCTTAAATACAAATTGTTGTTGTTGTTGTTGATCTTAACGCCATTTTTCAGCACACGATAGGCTATTCATGGCAGCCAGTATTAATAATGGAGGAAGAAACCGGGAAATCACCGGAAAGAACCACCAACCCACGAGAAGCTACTGGCAAGTTTCTCATATATCTACATTGTTATCTTAAACTAATTTTATTTAACTTAATTTTATATAGTGCATAGGTATTAAGACCAATAAGATATAAAGTATATTACTTATGAATCCAATAAGTTTCTTTTATGAGTTTTTAAATGTCTCCATGCACAATATCTATTGGCATGAAAGAAATATTGAGTATAAATTAATTATTGTTATTAAATGGTGTTCAAATATTTTTTTTTATTATTTATTATTTCACTGATTCAGGTCTAATTAGATATTTATGTTACATTTTGATCCTGTTATATATATATATATATATATATATATATATATATATATATATATATATATATATATATATATATATATATATATAACTGTTATGATGATGCATATTATTTATGACATTATGTAATGACGTAATTATTATTTTAAGATATAAAGACATCATCCATTTCTTTCAAAATATTTTGTGCCTGAAGAGGCATACATTATGTGCAAAACTAGCTGCACAGAATTATCAGTATTTGTGTTCATTTTTATCCCAATTTATCAGCATGAATAGATTTCATTGTGACATCACAGTGCACAACATTCGATCCAGATTGTACTGGATCACAACTTTAGGTTCATCTTGTCCAAAATTGTTTATGTACTTTTTTTTAGCACTGATTTTGTCTTATTTACATCAAAGTCGTGTAAATAATGGAATATTGGTCATATGAGGATTCAAATAAAGTAAATAACTGCTATCAAATGTATGAAGAATCAAATTCTAAAAAAATGGCACCCATTACTGAAATAATCAACTAAACATTTGCATGACATGATATTTGACTTTTACCATAATTCTGGCACAAGTCTTTTTTGAGAATCTGATTTAATATAATAGTGACTATTCTATTCCAAATTATTCCTTATATAACCACCGCAGGAAACATATTCAGCAAAATCAGTAACAGTCATAACTTCATGCCTGTCCTTGGTTCATGTGCTGTGTTTTTTGCAAGCTAACACACTTGTTTTGAAATCCTGATGTCATTAACTGGGTCAATACTTTTTACTGTCATTGACTGTAAGTACTGATCAAGAAACATCAACAAAATAAAATTAAATTACATACTACAGTTCATATAAAATGACAGCATAATAGAAATGTCCAATTTAACTAATGCCATTTTTGCTTCCAGTCTATGGCCCTGGATCAAGTGTTATCTGTTGAAGTCAGGGCCGCATTTCACAATATGGTTTACTGGTCCTTTTTTATTAGCATGAAAGCCATTGGACAAATATTCTTGTGACAGTAAACACCTGGTTACTATAACATGCTTTTTAAACTACATCTGTCAACCAGCGGAGATGAAAAACTGTATAAAGATCAAAAGAAACCTTACACAAAGAAAATGTATTCATAAATTATATAAATTATTAAAACAACAAATGCCATAGAAGGGCTAATTTTACACACTGCAAAAATGATGTTAGTAATGCTGCATACAGGTACTTCCTTCACTAAGCATGTATTATTTTATACCATAGAAGATCTTTCACAATCTGCTATGTTGTGTGGTAAAGTAAGTAGTCCTTGAAAAACTAATTTCAGATTTTGGAAGCATATGCCACCATTACCGACTGTCTGGCTGATAATATTCAAAAAAGGTCCTTTTCTGGTGATCATCTGTTAATACAGGCACACACTCATCTGGCAGCATGCAATAATCCTCGAACTCATTTTTAAGTGCTTCATGATCCAGGTGATTAGCAACTCAAAAATGAAAGTGTTGCTACTAGTAATCCTCCATAAACCCTTCATCCTACAATATAAGACCTCAACCTGATATTGGGGGGGGGGGCATTGAGGTCTTATTGCCCAATGAAGGCACTGTGTAGCATGTTCCAATGTCAATTAATGTCAATGTCAACTTTTAAGTCAATTTTTCAGGAATATCTCACACACTTGCATCCCATACCAGCTCTTTTCAAGAATTAAAGTTATAATGTTTTGGTCAAGAATTTACTTACACTGACATCTTTTTCCTAATAAATTCAAATTCCCACACAAGCAAATGGACATATTTTCAAGTTCCATTAGCCTTTTATTCAGTTAACTGTATGCGATGAAGTTGGGAATACCAAAATTGGTTAAAAGGATAAAAAGAATCTTGAACTAAATGAAGCTATCTAAACACCTTTCTTTAATATTAATACATCTTTTATTCGTTTCTTTAAAAAAAGACACTTTCACTTAACCCGATTTTGGCATTCCCTACTTCCATTGCTTTCCAAAGCATATTAGAGTTATCCCCATGTTGACTGTGAATAACTTAAAAAGATTCTGGATTGTGATCAATTTAAAAAAAAAAATGTGTCTAGACTCCTGGAATTAACAAAAAAAATTAAAATTTAGAAGAAAAACGTACAAAATGGTTGTGCAAATGAATAAAAGAGACAACTATCTTGAATGAGATTTTTCACTGAATATAAAAAAAAAATAATAAAAGAAAAAATGTTTTTTAATAACACAGAATAAAACATATATGCTAATTTTATAGAAAAATTTGAAAAAAATGCATTTTATTTTTTTATAAATATTTTGACATTATTGTTTTGTTGCAGTTCATATGTATGTAAAAGAAATGAAATAAATTACAGATACAAATGTAATTGATACAGGATATCATAAATGATTGAATGACTTAAATCTCTCATTCCAATCTCACTTCTCATGGACTTACTTCCTGAAATAGACAAATCCTATGTTCGTAAAAACGGTAGCTGGAAAGAATTTGGAACCATTTTTTTCAAATATAATTAAATGAAGCATTTACAGATGAACACTTTCTACTGAGTGCTTAATAGTTTCTTACAGTATGAAAATATAACCGTTACAATTCACGTTAAGGGCACGAACCATGTCAGGTCGAGGATATAAGAATATTTTGACATCATGCGACCAAAAGGTGTGATCAAATGTAACCTGATATAATACCATAGGCTATAATGTTAAATAAAAATGTTGCATATATTGGGGAAAAATTCCATCAGATAAAATTACACAGCATTACAATTTTGAACCAAATTAGTATTCTATTTATGATCAATACTCGCTTTCAGTCGCTCATGACCATGCTGACGTTCAGTTTAAGTGGCTTTACACGACGATGATACAACCTAGTACGAAATCAGCGAGGTGTTAGCCATTGAATCTTGTGAGTTTGTGACATTGTGGTCATTCTGAAAAGTGGAGTGGGTTTCATCAATAGTTTTCCCTTTTTACGGATAGAAAGGAGACCTTTGTGGGATAGAAACTAGTCAGTTGTAGTTCTTCGAAATGTGTACAGTACAACTGAGAAGCTGATCATCAGCAATGATATACAATACTTTTTCGTATAATTCAAGTTAATAGTCAACGAATATACACGAAGACAACAGTATTTAAAATAAATTGATTTGAACCCCTTATAATACTGGCTGCAGACGACATTCTTCTTAATCTAACTCCAAAAACAAAAGAACACGGATTTACTTAATACATAAACTGAAATTAGATTGACCCGGAAAACAGAGCTAAGCGACAAAGAAAATTTTATTCTGAACAAAAGGACAATTTTGTTGTTGTTGTTGTTGTTGTTGTTGTTGTTGTTGTCCGTAGTAGTAGTAGTAGTAGTAGTAGTAGTAGTAGTAGTAGTAGTAGTAGTAGTAGTTGCAATAGAATTTGGTCGGAAATTCAGCTCTGCTTCATTCTGGCTGTAAAGGACTTTAGCTCCATATTTGGCTGAAATCAATTAACAATAAATGGATAGTGGATCGTTTTGCATAAACCTATGCTAGATCTTTCAATTATATATGATGTCCAGTGCTATAACTATAAGCAGCATTGACAGTCGTTATAAGGCAGTGGTAATAGCAGCAGGTAAGGTGAATAAATCATTTTAAGGAAGGTCCCATTTGTGAAATGAACGCTCTACCAAATATGGACAGAAAGTGATTCGCATACAATTTCTTTTAGTAATATCAAATCATTCAAATTAGACAAGGGACATGTGAAGATTGTACATATATGGTCAGAAAGACAGTGACCTCTAACGTCTCAGTTACCCGCAGCCCCTCCCCCCCTTGTCCTTGTGTTTTAAATTTCCATGTGCCTTCGTGCCTGCGAGACATCCGTGGGGATAAAACAAAAGTAGCGTTCTCAGGTGTCAGGTCTCTCATGCAGAGATTTTATCCAGACCATCATTTTCTTAGATCGCGCAAATTTATCGTGATAAATCCGTACGGGGTTTTCTGAGTATTAGCAAAAAAGTTTTTAAACCTGATCATATCCATGTCAACGGAGCACCAAGTTTGGTGGATGGTCCTCGCCGTCTTTGTATCAACACCATTAAAGACAACCAAAAGATTCAGTTATCTTTAAGAATTTGAACGTATCCTCGCGTGACATAAAATACGTCCGTGTTGTTGTGCCTGCCTTATGAAAATATTATGGCTGTATTTGTTTGTTTATCGCGCATAACATCATCGTGATAACATTCTAAAGATCATCGACTGATGGTGCATCGTCGATGTCAGGAAAAAAATCAATAAGATTATCATCATTGCCATCCTTGGCATTTTCATTAAATTCCTTAAGAATATTGTAGCATCGTTGGTCACCTACGCATGGTGCTCCAAAATAAAGTTTGTTTGATTTGAGCCATCTCATTATCAGGTTGAGTAGCAATTAAGTTTTACCATACCCAGATGGACAAATGTTGTACAAATATGATAAGTATATGAGCTTATATTGTGTTCCATGCCAAAAAAGTCAGATACTAGTGGATTAAATGCAACAACGACAACAAAAAAATCTTCGACATGCACTCACGGGTACTTTGCGTGAAATGTGGTACAAATTAAAATACAAATATGTATCGTCTCGCTAGACGTCAGATGGCTCTGCGATCCGCAGTGGGATATGATTATGGTGGTCCTGAAGCTATACTTGATATTAGACCCAACGAAAAAAAAAATCAACCAAAACCAGGAGAATATCCAATAAATGCAACTGACCAAGCTTTCCATGTTCATGATATTGCGTTAAAAAAATAAAAGTCTGCAACAACAACAGACGTGAAGTTGATTCGCACATTGAATTCTGTAAAAATATAAGTCTCTGAGAGAATCACTTGCTAACTGAATTATAAGATCAGGAATGCGTTGTAAGTAAGCCGTAGGGACCGCCAAACAATTGTCCATGATTTTACTAATGGAGTCTATTTATCGTAGTCCAAGATGATACAGAAAAGGTAGAACGGCGATTGTCAAACTCGCTGATGGAACAGGTGACATGCGTGTGGTTGCAGCAGATTGGTTAGCCTGATAGGCTGTATGGTAAATTTATCTACCACCACCTAAAAAAATCAATTTGGACGGTTTGATGTTAGCACCCCCAACGAAATCAATCATGTAGATATTTTATTTTTACACCATGACACTATCACTGGCAAAAATAAGCGTCAAAAACGCACATACAAATATGCATTACAAAGAAGCTGAGCTGCTATAAACTTAAACAGCAAATGGAGTTTCAGCCGCTTTTTAACAAACCTATCAACATTAACCCGAGACGCCTGACAACCAGCGATGGTCACAGTTGCCACAGGTTGATCCTACCAAAGAATTTATTGGTGTAGTAACACAGCTGATACAACAACATAATGTTAAAATCAGACGAGGACACACCACGGGCAACCGTTGAGCAATTTAATCGAACACTTGCTGAGCAATTGTTTGGATGCGCAAAATATTTCCACAGACAAGAGATCTCGAGTATGGATTTGCAATACTACAAGTGTAATAGCTGTGTTAAACAACAAAGTTACTCATGGAATTTCCATGAAACCCATCAATGTAGTCACGAAGAAACACATGCCATGTAAGCGATTTGATTTTCCTCACAACACCCATTACACTGTAACGTGTCTGTCTGGTATTTGCTTAAACCTGGCGAACTTGAAGGTGGCAAAAAAAGAGCAATCGATCTTATTTGGAGTGTAACCATATATAAAATTTCCAGTGTGGTAAGATTCTCAGGCAGGCTGCAATCTATAGACTACATTCAACGGCCCTCAGCGTAGATTTTTCCGTTAACAATTACAAGAAATTCATAAAAGTACACAATTACCACCACCGCTAGCAACTCAAAGCATTAGATCCAAGAGCTAGCTCCTCGACGTCGCTTGCATTCAAAACAGGCCAGCGTCACATTCACATGTTTATAGCCGAGTTTACTGTTGATACTGTCCACAGTAAATTGTCGTGGGTCAATAAGAGAATATCGCCACAACATTATAGCGTTACGACAAACACAATGATATTTTGTTGGTCGTTGCTTCAAGGTCATAATAAATTCAACGTAAAGATCAAACTCACCTTTATGCTTCTGACCTTTGGCCGAAACTAGCTATTTTGTCCTTATCATGTTAGATATTATGTTTGGTTATTTTAGGATGATTATCTTCCACATTATAAACCATCAAATGTCATTGAGACATTTTTGTAACTCGATACTCCTTAGAACACTATATATGACCATTCTACACGATCATCAACAATCCATAGACCCTGTGACGAATGAATGGTTATAGCATATCCCAGTCCATTGACTCGATGGATCCGCTCAAGCTTTCTTAACATCATTTACAGGGAAAACAACAATATCATTAAGAACGACTTCTTATTTTTCGTTAGACCCGGGAATCTCGACATCAGTATCCTGTCGACGAGTATATGCTGGACGATAACACAGTGTGACTAGTCGATCTGGAAATTTGTCTTTATAAAGTGAAAATAATTTACGTTGAAGTGAATCATGGACGATTTTCCTAGATGCGACTATGAAATTGCTAGGGTGCCATAAGTTGTAGAAACTATCAATCACATATCTCGCATTGAATCTTGTTAGTTTGAAGTCGTATTAGAGCTTGCTGCTCTCTCAGCGATTTATCAGCGGCTCTGTGGTCGTGTACCATTTCTTCGTAATAATCTACAGATTCTTTCAACCAACAACGTGGTGATTCTCCAACGAAACGTGGTGATTGACAATGATCTCCGCACATGGTAATCGCCGTTGACATTGTCGATAGCCAATCAGAAACATTTTAAAGTACTTTTAGATACCGTACATATTTCATCCCAGATGATGGTCTTAGGAATCTATTTCTCGCCCATCTTTCTTGGAGTCCTCGAATCACAGCACCTTCAATAGGTATGAGACTCTCTGAAAAGTCGGTGGGTTAGGGTTAGCACTACCATGTCTGAATCCCTGAACAAACTCAACGCGCATGTAATTTTTCCAGAACTGCTAGGACCATTAAGATAAACCATTTATGTCGCAATATAGGATCATTAACTAATCGTGCCAATGGCGGTAGTAACTACTGTCCAATTTTGTAATAGCAACGAAGAGGTTTATAATCTGCGAATTCAGAATAATCAAAAAGCAGCTCATTTTTTAATAGCCAATGCCCCCATTGTGAATTGCCTAAACTTATCGTAATTTATCTAGCAGTCCTCGTTAAGCCCAAAAACAACAGCAACAACAACAATTATAGTCGATTCTTCCTCGTCTATGATCAATCTTGTACAACGTCGTTTATTACCAGATGAGGCTCCATGTGTGAATTTACAAATGATTTTACGGCCTATATACTTGGCAAATTATATTTTCCCGCTGTCGTTGCTTTCTGCTTTTCGCATCCAAACCTCGAATAGTGATCTATATAAAATTATTGCCTCATTCACTGTCAGTGATAACTATATGTTCACATCAAGCTTATATCTCTGTAAAGATTGCCCTCATTGAGAGGTTTTGGTTGTGGGGGAATTGAGGTGGAGTGCATCCAATATTTATTTAATCATTTTAGAAGGCCCACCGAGGCTTGATTTTGGTTGGAAGTTGATTTAGTGATAGTTAGATGTACAGCTCCGAGCCCTCAGTCAACAACGCAGACAGTTCAATGATTAAAGATACAAAAATGGTGAAGTTCAATAATAACAATTTGATAACAATTAAAGGGTCAATAATTCGAATTTCCCAAAATACTTCTTCCGCTCGACACTTTACGAGTCTATCGCATCATTTAATTTGTAGTTTGAGAGATTTTTTACCTGTCCTTGTATTCTACTCGTCTGCGTATTCTTCTCCTAAGTCCCTTTTTTTCTTCCTGACTCCCTCATAAGTTCTTTCTCCTTCTCCTCCTCTATTACCTCCTTCAGACTGCTTTTCTCCTTCTCCACCCCTCTTCTCTATGTCGACTACAGTTTGTCGACTCCAACTGCACTGCCAGTCTCACTTCCGTCTCACTCTATTATAGAGTTGGGACAATTAACTTGCACCGGAATTTCTGTCCCTAAAAAGCTTCCTGTGAAAATACAAAGAAGATACAATACTTTCCTCAGCGCTCACATCTCACACTAAACACAGCCTATCATCATATAATAGCTATTCAATTCCACCGGTAACGCATTCATTCACACTGAAATATGCATACATTCTTGTATGGTAAAACACAACATAATAAACACGTCATAATAAAAGCACAGCATCAATTACTCGTATACATACAACAATAAATTGATTCACATCAGTACATACTCATATTCTCATAATCAGGCGCATCTCTTATGTTACAATTCATACAAAATATACATATTCATGCTCTGATACATTCATACATATATTGTAATTAATCTTACATACTTCAATCATTTCCGCGAACTCCAATTCAAACATGCGTGAATTCTAACATTTCCCATTACTAAATGTACTGGTTACAACGAAGTAACCTACCAGCGAATTACAATATTAATTCTGATGAGCGAACAATCTACATAATTCTCTACGTAAACTCAGATCCATGTCTCAAATACGCATATAAATGAAACACTACATGGTAATTCTACATATTAAAACAATCTAATTAATTAAATATACATGCTACAAATAATTACAATTATGACACCGTAATATTTTGCAAATATCGAGCAAATAACTTACAGACCTTTTCAAAGCTTTTCCTTCTTTTCAATCTGGTTTTGAGTTTTCCCGTCAAATTACGAATGGCTTCATCCGGAATATCCTTACGTCTTACAAAACAGCAAGATGTACTTCTTATAATCTGTCAAGGTATACTGATACATTTACGGTATGTTTGAGATATAATTCCCGTCTAAGTCTTAATCCGACCATCATCTGAATTCCCGTTGGAAGTCGCTGTGGACGGATCCAATCAAACTTAGTGGACAATGTCTTCTTGCTGTCTATCCACGTGGCGGGAGAGAACACGCCCCGTTCACCCTGCGGATTTCCTTTGATCTCTGAACCAATGTTTAACGCCTGGGTATGAATTCTACAAGCCTTTGGACTTAACGCCATTTTTCAGCACACGATAGGCTATTCATGGCGGCCAGTATTAATGGTGGAGGAAGAAACAAGGAAATCACCAGAAAGAACCACCGACCCATGAGAAGCTATTGGCAAACTTTCTCACAAATCCACATTCGCCGAAACTTAGACTCGCACCCACGCAGACACAGGTGAGATGGCAGTGATCCGTAACGGATAGCGCTTTAGACCACTCTCCCACTCAGGGCCTCTGGGAACTTACGTAATGGATTACCACTGCCTGAGGTAGTAATATACAAGTTTTTACATTTGCTGATAACCTGGACTAAGTAATCGTGACAGTCTCAATAGCACCATCAGAGCCAAACCGCGTTTATTCTTTACGCAGTTGTCGACGGGTTCTGGTTCGTTAAAATGACGACCAAACCAAGCAACAATGACTGGAAGAATATTCTTAGCAAATTCAAATGATTAAAAAATCAGCGAATCATGTAAGATCAAAAGCCGGCGACGGACCATTCATCGCAACTCGAGTCATTTCATGCGTAGGATGCCCAAATATTTTAAAATATTTTAAATATTTTGCTCATATTCACCTGTTATGAGAAAGTTTTCTGGATAACATGCAATCATATCATTCGAGATAACGCCCTCGTAATCATATTTAGTTTTCCTGAGACCTCTTTGTCCATATTCAACATACGAACGTTGAATGTTTTTAAGACATTCCTTACGTGTTAGTCGGCATGAATTGTTTTCGAATCAAAAGTGTGCAAGTACTAATGGCACTTTAAAGCAACTATTCAGCAATTGTTCATTTACACCCATGTAATCAGTGAATTTCAGTCCAGCCTTATTCGTTTGCTCATGAAGAGATTTCGTACGATGAAGTTCTCCAAATGGTAGCACAAACTGATCAAAAATACTTTTATCTGGATCACTCTGAAACAACCACATCGACAAATAATCGCTCTGACTGAAATCCCAAATATACCTGAAAATATCACCGCAGTAAAATACATTATTTTCCCCGTGGACATTGTGTTTTACTCGATGTCGATACGTTATCGTTGTGATCAGTTATTACTATCGCCTCTCGTATATCGTATAAATATTTCATTGGTTATTGTCTCTACCAGCATATATTATTTTAATTTCTTTGCTAACTCAACAATATCGTTTATCCTGGCTCCAGGTTCTCTTACACACTCCTCACATTCATTTATTTATTTTTTTACTCCTTAGATCTGTTCGACCATTTTCTTGTAACGCATTCATGAAATATTCTGTGATACGATCTGCTACAGAACTTAGAATAACACTAATTGTTGTAAGCAGATGCAACACCTTCATCGGGCGAATATTAGGTTCATTATTCAGTGGATAAAGCGAATAAACGATCGCTCTCACATGATAAGCTGACTCATACTATGATTTGCCAATATCCGTCAGCGTCCCTGGTTTGGAATTTTTACTTCACTGGAAAAACATCCTGACGGTACTGTGATTCCCGAACAGGGTTATGTTTGTCGCGGTTAATTCAAATCGAGACTCTCCGTATACTGACATCATCACCATCGCTAGCAATGGTGTTGTTAGCAACGTCTAGATAATTAATAATCGTTCGTTGGTTATTCATTGTAGCATCCGGCTAATGTAGATATGTGAGAAAGCTTGCCAGTAGCTTCTCGTGGGTCGGTGGTTCTTTCCGGTGATTTCCCGGTTTCTTCCTCCACCATTGATACTGGCCGCCATGAATAGCCTATCGTGTGCTGAAAAATGGCGTTAAGCCCAACAACAAACAAACAAACAAACATTGTAGCATCAATGGAAATATTCTGAAAGCTGACCAAACATGCGCTGCTTATTATCGGTTAATCTATCAAAATCAAACCTAGGATGGGAATATTTGATCGTAGCGAAACTTGCAGACTCATCCACTGTATAATTAACACAAATATATCTTCTAATTAAAGATCATTCTAGATTATTATACTCATACTCAAAACCATGTTACTATAATTTATGTGGCTATCATCATCGAGGAGTTAAACGTCGAAGTTAACTTTGCGTAAATGGTAGTGGCAGAAAATATAGAGTTTTGAAACGGCATTTTTATTTTACAAACGATTGCTATTCTGCTAGCAGTAGCCCGACCACTAATGGTCCAATAAGGACGCTAAGGATTATCTCAGTTCATTGTCTACCTAGAAAATACACGATTAGATTGCAAAGGAATATGATTGTCAATCGCTAGCGATCCGACCAATCGTTAACACTATTTCTAGTAATATAAAATTGTAATTTAGACAAAAGAAATATACCATACATATGGAGCAAAGAAGCAAGAAGTATTCCCATTCTTCATAATTACGAGTCAAATAACGCTGGTGTATTTAGGAACTGTCTAATTAAAAAGTTGGTTGGTTTGGTTGATAATGCTAGTTATCTCAGATTCAGTGCTAGAACGCAAAACGTTCCAATAAAGTATCTCTCAACATATTTGTTAATGAGTGCTTTAATGTTGTAATCAATAACGATATTGTCATCAATCGCACTGACAAAAATACACTTAATAATTATTCGGAAAATCTTGAGGCCGCTACGCAGAAAGAAAACTTTACAAAAAGTGAAGCAGGATGGCGCAGAAATTCACGGTCAGTTTTTCCATAAAGCTTAGACTCAGAATATGGTAAAGAAAAAAGGATAGAATATTCTTCAAACACAAAAGCTGGAAAATATTTTGGTATTTATTCAATTTCAGTACGACGTGTCGCAGAAGGCATAACATGTGTGGGCTATTCCTGTCTCCTGGAGATCTGCTGTGATGAAGTTTAGTGCATGCAGCTCACTTTCGAGGAGTGCTGTCTTGCGGACATCCTCAGTAGCTTGCATGTGTTCGGCCATTCCAGGACACATAGTCCTGATGTTCCAGCTAGGGAATAGTTTACTTGTCTTTCTGTTGAGTATACTATTGACTTCTGTTTTTCAGGAATGACATCTAAGCACGGTTCAGTCAATGTGGCAGACAGACTGAGGCTGGTCCGTACCTTACTGTGTGGAGGTTGTTGAATTCATAGGCTAGAGGTAAGTGACTAAATAGCATGTGTTAATCCTTTCAAACGTTGGAGGAAACCGTGTCGACCGTTCTTTCCGCCCAAAAAGCTGTTGTTTTAACCTTGAGCCTGTTGCCTCTCGGATTCTGATCTCTTCTTGCTGGCAAAAGCAAGGGTGAATTGTCCTGTCGATGGTTTAATGCATAGTCCTGGCAATGAGACAAAAGCACAGACTTGCCAGCATCTGAGTCGCCTTCTCATCCTGGCTCTAGAGAAAAAGCACCTCTAGTATGCATGGAGCTAGCTTAGATGCAAGAGGCTCTCTGAAGGTGCAAAATATATTCACCAGTCGCCTAATTGAACTCCAATGCAGTTTTCTGTCAAGGTGAACTTTTTGTATTGTGACAGTCCCGAATGTAACCATCAATTCGGTGGGTGGTATTTGACGTATAGATGGAGAATTGTTGGCGGACGACAAGAAGATGTATTTCCTTGTATAATAAAATAATCGGACGTATTTAAAATAAATAAAGCGCACGCATGCACTCGCGCACGCACACACACACATATATATATATTTGTATGTATCTATATATATATATATATATATATATATATATATATATATATATATATATATATATATATGTTTGTATGTATGTATCTATATATATATATGTGTTTGTATGTATGTATCTATATATATATATATATGTTTGTATATATATATGTTTGTATATATATATATGTTTGTATATATATATGTTTGTATATATATATATGTTTGTATATATATATGTTTGTATATATATATATATATATATATATATATATATATATATATATATATATATATGTAATATTCTTTGTATAATAAAATAATCAGACGTATTTAAAATAAATGAAGCGCACGCATGCACTCACGCACGCACACACACACCTATGTATGTATGTATGTATGTATGTATGTATGTATGTATGTATGTATGTATGTATGTATTTATATATATATATATATATATATATATATATATATATATATATATATATATATCTATATATATATATATATAAATATATATATATATATATATATAAAGAATACAAATCTTATGGAGGGTAATATATATATATATATATATATATATATATATATATATATATATATATATATATATATATATATATATATATATATATATATATATGTTGCTGCTTGTTATAGTAGTTGGGGGATATGTCATTCTAACATGATGGTGCCATGTATCTATAAAAGTTTACATGTGAACATGAATCACCCTCTCTATTTCAGTTACTGATGCGGTTACTATTCTTTTCATTATCTACCCTATTCCAGTATGTCATCCACATGAAATTCCTTTTCTATTTACTACTGTATTCAGCTGCTTAACTGTGCAAATTTTACGAAGATGAAATATACACATTTTTGTGTTAATGTTGCTTGTAACTACTATTACTTCAACATTATAAAATTTAAAAAAACTTATGATTTTAATTGATTATATTCATGACGTGTACCTACTTTAAGAAGATTATCCAATGACAATCGCTTGGTTAACATACAATATTATCAGAGGCAGACAGAGATAACACTATCTAAGAAGAGTTTTATTCCCCCACCCCCCAGCCAGCTTTAGCACCCAGCATGAGCTATTGTGAACTTACGCCTGTTCGTCCATCCGTGAGTTCTTTAGCACATCTACTAAACCAATAGGTGTACACTAGCATAGCTTATGCATTTTATTTGTCTCGTGCATAATGCACTCAATGGCACGAGTATGATCTATGCGCTCTTTTCTCTTTGTATCACATAGTGTATTGTGGTGTTTGGTGGGGCCTGTGGCAAATTAACTTTATAAGTTCGAAAATCTGCAAGCATTTTCTTGACAAAAATCATATCAGGAAGGTGGATGATTAATCATGTCTACCCTTGACAATAATTGCTACAGATGAATTATAATATGTCTCTAGCAACAAGGAGTGTGGGAATTTGATATATGCCATCGAAGTTACATGTAGGGTTTTTATTGAATTATGTGCTTTTTTTCTCTCTAACATATGGATTGATAATGGTTTCCGCTTGTCAAATAAAAATTAAAAAGCATACGAGGAAGTATGGCCATTTATATAAAACACTGATGTCATAATCTAAACGCGTCATTTATTTGTAAATATCGTGCATGACTGTACCTAGTTCTGTACGAATGAAACTCGTCATTCCACAACATAAATGACGAGCTGATAGTTTAGGTACGAACATCCGGTGCAATACCACGAGGAAAAACTGCCGTGAAGTGGAATTTTCGTCTAAGTTGCTGAACGAATAAACAACTGCGTTTACTTTATTCTGATACTATTTTGAATCCTTTCCAGTAGAGACACTTTCTTATGGTTAGTTATATCTTTGTGTAGATGAATGAACATAATTATGCCACCTATTTTCGATAGTCATCTAATTTCGGGAGAAACTGCTGTTTAATACCCCATTGTTGCTTAAATATCTTGAGCATACTTTAAAATGAGAGAATAATTATTAACCAGAAATACAAAGCAAAAACAAGAGAGGGACCACGAGTGGTCTAAAGCGCTGTCGGTTACGGATCACTGCCATCTCACCTCTGTGTGGGTTCGAGTCTAGGATTCAGCGAATATGGATATGTGAGAAAGCTTGCCAGTAGCTTCTCGTGGGTCGGTGGTTCTTTCCGGTGATTTCCGGGTTTCTTCCTCCACCAATAATACTGGCCGCCATGAATAGCCTATCCTGTGCTGAAAAATGGCGTTTAGCCCATCAACAACAACAAAAACAAGAGCCTATAAATGGATGGAGGAATGAGTGAAAAAATATAACTGGTTGTCTCTATTCCCCCTTCCAATATTCTATCAATTGACGGATATTGTGCAATCACAGGAGTCTGCAGTTTTATCAATAAAGCACGACAAAATTTCTGTAAACATGAAAGGTGATTTCATGTCAGAAATTTTATCGTGTTTTATTGATTAAACTACAGACTCCTGTGGTGCCATTTAGTTTATTGTCACTTTGATTGTATGGTAGATTGGGTTCTGAGTTAGAACAGGTTGTATGAATAATCCAAGAAATTGATATCACTCGGTATGATGTTCTCCCTTTAAGACTATTTTTTTTTTTCAGCACAAAACTTTCATGCGTTAGCTGTGCCGTGAGTCAGGGCTCTTAAGAATTAAAAATCATTTGTGTTGCAGTTAGTAGCCTACCACATTTGAATGTTAAATTACCTAAAAGTTGAACTCCTGCAAAAACGAAAGACCTGATTTTGTGCATATATAGGTAAATGTATCACATTTGACAATTTTAATACAGTGGGAAACAAGTCCTTACATTTCTGTATTTTAGGTTAACATTATAGGATATGGTCTTTGCAGATTTTAATTTTGATCAAATATACATTTTTTGAATATCAATTACTTTTGGCACATGCAGTATATATATATATATATATATATATATATATATATATATATATATATATATATATATATATATATAGATATTTAACTACTTTCAGAAATTATGTATGCATATTAAGTCATTGCACGGTTAATCATTCCATAATCCTACATTTTGAAACATTAATGCAAATAATTGCATCGGTTGACTATCATCAAAGTAAATGGAACTGAAAATGGGGATATCACTCTACTATTTCTGAAAATGGGCAGATAGGGGTGTCAAACTATAGGAGAGATAGAGCAAAGAAAAGACAATTATAGGACTTTCATATATAATACATACAACAATAGACCCGATATCAGGGTTTACACATTACATTGTAGGGCTAATAATTCCATAGAAGGTATATCAGATGTCTGTCAGTTCCATGTAGTGTTCTGTCGCTACTTCGAGGTTTGTTTAATGCAGACTGACTGTTTTGTTGGTTTTAAAATGTTTAAAAATATATTAAAAGTATTAATTTTAACATTAAAAGAATATTATAAATCGTAAAAAAATTACCATTTACAGTAAATAGTGTATTCTGCAGATGAATACACACCAAAAACTAAATTTAGTATCTGTGCCCACTTGAGATGCTACTTGCCGACATGAGATTGTACACAGGGTTATGTATAAGAGTGTGGGGAGGGTTTATAAAGATTTAAAATAATGTATAACTACTAAAATAAGTAGTGTCCCTACTTCACGGAAATTCACTTATCATGGGTGGGCTGGAACTGGAAACTTGCGATAAGTGAGGGAACACTGTATATAGCTGGCTAAAAGTGATCTGGTTTTCTGTCATTTGATTATCTTCATGGTCTATTTTAGGATGCGCCATTGTCGGAGTTGCACTAATTCTAAAATAACTAAAGTTAATAAATCAACTGAATTGCAAATATCTTACATCATTCATGCATGCATTACCAGGGCTTAAAGAAAAATGTTCTTAGGTACAGGCCACTTAATCAGGTGGCTTAAAAAAAATCCCTTGCCTTGATTGAAATTCCATTTGTCCAAAAGGTTCACATTTTTGTTACTATTTGAAATAGTACTGAAATTCTATACTGAAATAAAATGAAAATATAAAAATGCTTGAATAAAGTCTTTTTTTCTGTGTTTATTTTGCTTTCAAAAGTATACTTCTAAAATCATTGGGAAAGAAAAAACCCAATCATGGATATAACATAAGGACATGAAAATTGAAATTACCCAGAGTAAGAATATTATGCTCATTAGATGCAAAACAAGGATGGACAGCTTAAATCCTTTTTGATGATGATTATTTACTTGGAGAGACCTCTAATATATTTCGTAATTTTAGTGAAGAAGGCAAACATTGTGTCCTGTAATATCACCAACCAATAAATAATTACAGTTGTTATTTACTGAACAAACTTCAGTAAAGTAAGATTGTTTCTTTGGTGTCTCCATTATGAAACTTGCAACATCATTTAGAAATTTTCAGTGAGATTGCAAAAGATATGGGACAAACATACTGTTGGTGTCTTACATTACATCTTTCTCTGAATCAGTGTAAAGTGAAAAAATTGCTAACATAAACTTCAGATATTATATTTTCTTGTTAAACTTTAGTCTGAACATATTTTCTGTATGATAATTAATGTTTTCCAATGTGTGCATACACACAGGTGAGCATTGTAATCATGGATTCAAATGGATTAGAGAATTTTTTAACTTTCTTGTGTTGCAGCCTGTTTTTCAAAAGCAGTCACATTTTCTAAAAAATTAGGGAAAGTCTGGTAATGTCTGTAATAAAAAGTATTGGAACTTTTGAGTTTCCAAATTGCCAATAATTTGAGATAATGCTTGCTATCACATTATTTTGGCAATCTAATGTGAAGCTAATCATGTATACCTCATCTTTGTGTACAAAATACATCGTTGGATTACCATTGAAAGAAAGCTTATTTATATGTGCTATTACTTAACATATTCAAAATTGAAAGAAAATTTTTACATTAATGAAAAATATATTCAGAAATGGAGATATACATTTTGCTATCAGTAGAAGTTTGTTACTGATCTTGTCACAGGTCAACATTGCGAGGAAATATGACATATGGTTAAAATAAAAATTTTTGAAAGGCTTTTATTTCAAGATAAGGTGATTAATTACATAGTCACCATAAATGTATAATATTATATCCTCATTGGAACCAGTTTACTTTTTAGTGGTGAGAACATGTGAATTTGAGGAAAAATCAGTTATGTTTTCTTAAAGAAGTTGAGTTTTCAAACTGATAAAATATACAGGAATACATAAAACAATAAAACAGTGATGAGATTGGGAAATATGTATTTGCAACCGGAAATGCGATCTCTTGAGGACAACATTAGAAAGACCTTGGAGTTATTGTCCTTGATGTGACAAGCAAATTATGAGAGCTAACCATAACTCATTATTTACTTCATTATACTACAGCCAGGCAGTGGGTATACATTTGTTCAGTGCTGGTTAATTTAGCATGTGTGGCAACTTAAACATGATCACAAAAATGGTCTGTTGCCATGTTAAAGCGTTGATTTAGCTCTTGTTAGAATACTGGTGGTGTCTATGTTGCAGACAACCATTATATAGCAGCAGGCAGATGTACACAATGGTAGAAACAAGATAACAACAAGCAGATTGCATGTACAGAAGTATGCATATACGGAATGGGATAATACACTATAGAAAGAATACAGGACCAATCATTTTGTTTGAATTGATGATCATCTTCAGTTGTCAGTGAAGATATTACAAGTTGAGGTAATCAGAAATGCTTTGTTTTTTTTTAATAATGCCTTGCAGATATATTTTAAGAGAAGCAATGCTTTAAACTCTGTTGCAGAATAATGGGGAAATCCAAAAAGAAGCGACAAGATTTCCAGAAAGTTAAGTTGAAAGTTGGAAAGACACTGAAAAAAGCTGATAATGTTACCAATGCCAGCTTTAAAACTCGGACAATCCAAATAACACAGCAGTTGAAGACTGACAGTAATCAACCAAGCACCACCAGGAAATTGAACATTCAGGTAAAGTTGCATACATTTACAAACGAATACCAGTGGTTCATAAAGTTTAATCTATTTATCAATTAACTGACCATTTCAACTTTTCAACTTTTTATGTACATGTATCACTTGTGAATTGAATGAACAACATTGTTTTGCTAGACATCTATTTATATATCCCATAGCCTTTGTAGACATGTATGTAAGAATGAAAGTGAATAATGTTACAAATCTACACTCTTCAGTTTCTGACTATAAATAGGGGTGACTCCTTACCGAAACGTTTGAACAGAATTGTGCCATAAATTGTCAGAGAGCATCCTGCCTTGAAAGCCTTTAAAACTGATATAATAAATGTCAGTCTGCCATCAAATGATTGTGTCATTACTACAGGTATACAAACTTTTAAATGCCTTCTCAAAAACTGGTCAAAAGCATCCTAGCATAAAGGACCCTCAGTTATGCAATGTCAATCCTCTATTAGATATGGCCACTATTGCTAAAAATATAAAAACCTTTAAATAGCTTTGTCGCAAATTTCCACAAAAGATCTTAGTATAGAGGGCTTTCAGTTTGTAAAAACATTTTAACATTCATTGTTGCTAAAAATAAAAAAAAACATGTCAGTGACTTCTGAAAAGCTGCCAAACAAAATTAGGGCATACTGTACAAAAGTATTGAGGCATCAAAGGCTTTCACATTTGTTCATATTTTTCTCATTTTAATGTGCCCTGATAACTTGTGCACTTTTTTATAGAGAAAGGCATAAAATAAGTTCTTATTTGCTTGACATTAAAAAAAGTTTTGATTGCATTTGGTAAATACAGTACGACCCCGCTATAACACGATTGTGTCCTGGCTCCTGAAATTTAATATATTCATTCACACATAAGACAATATTTTTTGTTCAAAGTACGTGAAATAGTGTATAAAAAATTTATCATTTTGTGGAAGAGGTTGCATATGAATTCAAATGTAATATAATTTGTCATGGTTCCCGAAATTTTAAATATTGTACTTGCATTTTTCTTGTTCCCAGAAAATTTTTTTTTTTAAAGTATGAGAAACAGTGTGTAGAATGTTTATTATCATTTTGGGGAAGAGATCACATATGAATTCGCATATAATATGATCGTGGCGTTGCTTCTGAAATGGAACAATTTCATCAGGTTCTTTAAATCTTATGCCAAAATAGACAATTATTGGAAATGTTCCATGAGTAAAGCCAAAAAGTTGTCTTTATGATTGTCTTTAGTTATTTCTGTATACATTCATTGCTCAAACAATAGTGGACATGTGTTTCTTCTTTCACTATTTACACAACCAAGCAGCAGACAATGCGGTGATTGATAAAAGATTCTATCAATTGAATAAACATAAAAAATTGAAAGCCACCAATATGTTTACTGGTCTTATTATTAGATGCAATCATCAGTGTTTTATCTACAAATGGCTTTATGTAAGTCATTTGACTCATCAAGGCGAAAAATAGCAAGTCAAAGTCCAAACCTATGAGTCCTATTCAAACCGACAATCAGTATAAAGTAGTTTTTAAAAAAATATTGTTTAAATACACAGAAAATATAATAAATATATAATGTGACTAAAGCCAATAAGGCAGTTTCTTTCCCAGAAGCATCTGAATATTCTATATTTGTTAAAAATCGTGTTGATTGTTTCACATCATCAGAAATAATTGAGCATATATGAAAAGGCATTTATTGTTGGCTATGTCCGTATTTTCATCTGCCACAAATGATGAATTTTGCAGGTCACATATAAGATTATTCTCAACGTTTTGATATTGATATTGAACTGTGGAATTCTTCAAAATGCCAAAGGCATAAATTTCTTTAGCTGTTGAGTTGTGTATTAAATTAAGAATAGATTTGTATTTTATAAAAGGATGTCTTTTTCACTCAGCTAATGTACATACTTAAGTAGCACTTTCGCTGCTATGTCTTGTTTGTAAAACTGCATTAAAATTTGCCTAGTGTTTGTGAAGCTTAATCATGCATATTTGGACAGCAATTTTTTTTTTTTATCTGGGACACACTTAGCTGGGAGTCCTCCATACACAGGTAATAGGTAAGCAGAAAAATTAAAAGACTTACCAGTCCTGCTTCAGTGACCTACCAAAAAAATCTGATGCAATAGCTGAGTGGCAAGTTCAAAGGCTGGATGGGAAAATATACTAATATTTACAGTGATTGACCTCAGAGGCAGAAAGACCCAGAGATGTACTTGTGGTCATTTGCAAGAGTACATGAAGTAAACAATTTTAGGTTTCATAATTGTGGTCATTTCCGAGTGTAGTGGAATAAGCAGTTCACATGATCTCAGAATCATCATATGTTGAGACTTGGACAAACTGCCATTCAGAAATTTGGAAAGTATTTGAAGTTCAATCAACAGTTTGTTTTCGGGCATCCCAGCATGCCTTCCCAGTGTACTGTTGGGAAGTTATTGAGTATGTTTTGTACATTTGGTCATCGAGGCTTATTTTAACTTCTGTACATATATGGCAAAACAAAAGCATTTTCACTGTCGCATTCTTCCCTTGACTTAACTTCTTTTTGAAAATGTAGGTAGCTTATGTTTTTAACCATTGTTGCACAAAATTACATTTTATCTTATATGTAACTGTTACCTAATCTTAAGATGGTGAAGGTTCCACTGGTTCGATAGTAATACTTTTATCAATGGTCATTTTCATTCAAATGCTGATAGTATCTTGGAACAATGCAAGGCATATAACTGAGAGAATGGAAATTGTTGCTTCTTTGCGAGATAAGGATGCGCATAAAATAATATTCTCAATTGAGAATCAATGTAAAATCATTTTTAATTTTCGCCTCTTGTTTGTGATTTATGGTTCTAACATCCTGTTGCTACAACTGATGTGACAGTTTCAGGTCACATAATATCAGCTCCAGGCTCCACCCTCAGTTGTAACCCTATGTATTATGATAACATCAGCATAAGAAACTGATGTGCAAGTATTTTCCCTTTTTGAGCATCTTGTAATCAAGCCAGTAAAGTAGTTAAACCAAACCTTTATTTTGTGTTAATCAGCAAAACATAACATTGGGGTGCATCAAAATATGTACCATCATTGACTTTTGTGCATCAAATCAGTCGATTTTGCATATTTGATGAATCATACATGGTTAGATAAAACACTGATTCAGTTGACCACTAAATAATGTCTGCTTTATTAGCTGGAAATTGAAAGTGTATGAAATTGAACATGCTGAAAAAACTATAAAAGTGATTTGTAACCATTGCAGGTTCACTGCACTTAGTCTGGGGATTTTACATGTGTTTGCTTTTTTATAAAAGTATTTTACAGTTATGGAAATGCAAGTTCCCAATTCAAGTCGTTCTCTGCTCAAGTGAAATTATATGACCTGGATCAACTAAAGAAGGTCAAACAACAAACACAGCTTGCCAGAGATCTAGGAATTAGCTAGTCCACTCTGTGATGGTGGAGAGCAGAAGAAGAAAAGCTCTGTAGTCTTCCCTACATTCTAAAAGTGGAAACTGGTTTACAGCATAAAAGGGTTAAGTTTGCTAATGACGAAAGCCTAGATTCAAATCTCTTCCAATGGTTTGTCCAGGCTGACTCAGTAGGAGTCCCATTTCTGGCCCAATTTTGAAAGCTCAAGATGAGAAATTTGATAGCCATATCAATGGAGATCATTCTAAATTTAAGGTGAGTGATGGCTGGCCATACAGATTTAAGAAAAGGCCTACTATTAGCCAAGTTCTTGTGTCAGCTGATAAAGAGGCTGCCAATTTTTTATACCTTACTCAGCTTAAAAACTTGCTGAAGAACAGTTGCTACACAGCTGATCAAGTTTATAACTGACAAGACTGGTTTATGCTATAAAACGTTACCTGATCGAACCCTTGCAACCAAAATATATGATAGCCACAAACGAGAAGAGGAAGGACCAAGTCACTCTCTTGTTTTGCATGAACAAGTCTGGCAGCCACAAAGTCAGACCTCTGACAATTGGAAATTTGAAGTTTCCCAGATGTTTTTATCATGTTAATATGAAGGCTCTTCCCTTTGAATACACTAACAGCAAGAATGCATGGATGAATAGCCCCATATTTAAAGACTGGTTCCATAATACATTCATTCCAGCTGTTGGGCACTCTTCCTGCTGGATATTTGTCCTGTGGGAAAGTCTGAGATGCTATTTCTGCACATTGCATTGAAAATGGATAATACTTGTTATGACTTTAAAAGGAGAGCAGCTGAAGACTTTATCAATACACAAAATTGTAATGTATGTCAACTTGAGTTAAAATCATTCATCAGTTTGCTTTTTTTAACAGCATTATCAGACCTAATGTCCATGTGTCCATAAAATACATCATATGAATATTTATGGAGGACAATATAGATTTTAACTCCTATGTATGTACATAAGTTTCAAACAACCAACTCCCCTTGCATGCATATCAATATAAGGTTGAACAGTAAATTAGCTTTCAATAATTTTATCTAAGTATTCCCTATCCATAGTTTATAGTGTTATATTTTTTGACAAAAAGAAGCATTTACTTCATCTTGAGAATAATGTACAAAATTTCCTGTTGGCGTGCTCTGTAGGTGCAGAATTGTAGCTATGAGACAGTAACTGTGTTGTATACTTCTATTTTAAGTAATTAAGTTTTTTCTTATTTGCACTTGATAAATTTTTTATTCTTTTCGTGCAAGTATAATTACTTTTAACTATATAATGTAAATTTGATATGAAAAAGAAAAATGTTAAGAGTATAACCAGTAACTTTTAAGACATAGAAGCCCCTTCTTCACCACTAAAGGAGAGCAGGGATCATTCCAGAGAGGGAAGGATACCACATTCAGTATATACCCTTCTATGAACTAAGTTCAGCTGCAAACTGCTTAGACCCAGATCCCATCACATAATGTGCTGGCAGATCTAATGTATGTAGATTGTCTGAGTAATTAGTAGAACAAACATGGACATTATGTTATACCAATATATGCTGGTTTATTAATTTTACCCCAGTACCAGAAATAAAATCAGACAGTTGGTATTTGTGTACCAACAAACTGAAAAGCATGTGTATCAAGTTTTGAAAGTTAACTGTCTCAGCATAAATTTGTCAGATGCTGACTTGTTATTTTCATACAACCCCATACCCCTGCTGACTTTTGATCAGTGATTGACAGCAACATTGCAGTACCACAAGAAGAGTCAACTTATGTCTTTGATGGATACTCCAGAGGTGTAATTATATATAAATGAAGTATAATTCTACCCCTTCCCTCAGTCTGTTAAAATAGATAACTTAAGGTTTAAGATACTTTCTTATCAAATTACTAAAACATAATATTGGAGAGCTGCTGTGGCTGAACATGTAAGGAAGCTTAGAGGCCAGTGGATGCTGTCAAAATAAAGAATGAAGACAAAGAGATAAGCTGACTCCTTTTGGTGCTGTTGTGTTTAACTAATAGTGACTAATTGCTGGTACATGAATCGATAAAAATTAAAGCAAACTGCTCACTGCTGTGTAAATGTTTCTCCAAGCTTTTATTTTTTTCTTTTTGAAAACAAATTAATAAGCATATTTGATTGCAAAAGGAATAGCTTGGTTTTGATTTTGCCCATTTCTATTTATGGATGACCCTAAGTCATGTGATCTATAAGCCATGCTCAATTTGGAGGCTTTCACTGACACAAAGCCACTAAAACTAAACATTTTATATGGTGCTTGTAAACCTCTTAACTAATTACTTCCTAAGAGAATACAGAATCAAAGTTTCTTTTTATTATGGAGAAAGTTGGTGACTGACAGTGGTAATATTGGAATGATTACACTTCTGTTGTGATGTTGACTTGTAATGCCTTAGCAGAAATGCTGAAATAACATTGATATTCAGTAATACATCAGGGTTTATGTTATTTGACCTAACATAATAGCAAGTATATGTGGTCAGTAGTGCAAGGGTATAGTACCCTGTAAAACTAATTAGAACCAATACTAAATGAAAAAACTGGTTCTTGGTCACAGTGCATCACTCTTGCCTGAGAAATACTCAGTTAATCTTGTAATTATTTATGTAATTAAATGAAATTATTAAACCAGCTAAAAGGAGCACATTCGTTGCATTATCTATCTTTCTGTTATATTTTTTAGTCTCAAACAAATTATTATTATTCTTTGTACTTGAGAGCTTTTGGCAAGATAGGTTTATATTTTTATTTTGATTTTCTAAATTTTTACTTATAAATCAGCTGAAAAATGTAATTAATATTTTTTTACAATTATTCAAGCAGATTGCTAGTAGTATGCAGGTTAATCGGTTTGTTACTATGGTATATTTTTTTTACTCACAGGATTTACTGGTCCACTGCCAGCATTTCAGTTCATCAGTGAGGCATGATGGTGTTACAGGACTTCGAGAACTGCTGACATCACACCCAGAATTGATGACATCACATTTAGCTGCGGTATTGGAAAAAACCTCCGAACTTTTCACAGACAAGGACCCTGCAGTTCGGAAAGCTGTGATAAAATTGTTAAGTGTGTTTTATTCCAAGATTTCTTTGAAGCAGATTGCCCCGTTCTTTCCACTTCTCAAAGCACATTTGTGCTGTGCAATGACTCATATTTATGATGATATTAAAGTAGACTCTCTCCAGATTTTAGACATTTTGCTTGAATTTTATCCTGATTTGGTAATAAATAAATCGTCAGAGTTATTTTCCAATTTTATTGAGCAAATTTCCAGAAGGCAAAGTGAGAAGGATAAAAGTTCAAGAACACTGGTGTCAAATCCTAGCAGCAAGATGTCTGCCTTAAAATGGAGGACTTCTGTTCTTGAAAGACTACATAAATTTTTGGCTGGAATTTTAAATATTCATAGGAGAAATAGAAAAGAGCAAATGGATAACAGTGGTAATTGTGACAGGGAGAAAGAAGTGGTATGGTCAAAATTGAATGTCCCAGCATTTCAGCCCTTTCCAGTGACGTTTTCCAACATGTGGAGCAACCCTACATTTACTATAAGGTATCCAATAGTTATGTATTAGATAGCATTCATATTTAGTCAAGGATAAATTTAGATTGCAGTCTAGACTCTTATTTTTTATATTTGGTTAAAGAATGTTCTACAGTGTGCATAAAATGACCCAAGAAGGTAAAACTAAGAAATTTTTGAGGTTGTTTTTAGAGTGACTAAATTTGAGTGCATCTCAAGCCTGGTGAATAGTTGTGCTTATTGCCAAGAAGCATAGTAAGATCATTTTCATTGGCTGGAAGAAATCTCTAGGTGATTTATCTAGTTCAAGCATCAGTTGAGAACATTAATAGAATGTGTTAAAAAGAGAAGCAATGCTCAGGAATTATTTTCCAATCACTTGACTAGGAATGAGTTGCTGTAGATACTTGTCCCTGTTGTCAGTTTACTCAGTGCATGGCATGTATCACAACACTACACATGCTTTTACTTAAAAGACCAATGCTGATGGGTCAGAATCATGAAAATATTATGAGCAGGCATCAAGTTTAAAACCCTTGTGGCTTCTTACAAATATATACATTATTAATCAAGGTTTGTAACTTGAGATACTCCATTTTCATATCTTGCAGTCAATTCCCTAATGGCATTTACAGAGTACAAAGGTTTTGCTTTTCTTTGATTTGCCACAAATCTTTATGAGTTAGATATCTGACAAGTTGACAGCCAAAATTATCACAGTGTTGTTCATTTTCTTTTGTCAGAATATTTAAATTTGCCCCAGGTTGAAGGTGTTTGAAGATTGTGCAACTTTATTGATATTCATACCAAAGGGAAGGTACCAGTTGATATTTCAATAAACAATTATTATTCAACCCAAAGCATCACCAACTTATATTGAACAGAAAAATTCATAGCATCTTGTAATTTTCCAACTTTTGTATAAGTAATACAATTCAGTTATAACTCTTTGGTTTTAAACTAAATAATATAAAGCACCAGAATGATTAGTAAAATTCAACAAATAATTTTTAATTCCTTAGAATTCAAAGTGAAAATTTAAAGGAACTTACAGTATTGTGAATTAAATACCAGATAATCCTCAAAGTTCTATTACAAGTCCCAAATTGTATAGTGTTTTGAATAAATGCTAATCTTGAATGTGCTGATGTGCAAATAATCTTGATACTTTATATCACAATGGTATAATCCAGAATGTCTTTAATTGAGTCCCCAATAATGCTAAAGTAGTGTTTTTGTCCAAAATATCAATGAGCACTTTGTAATTCTGATGAATGATTTGGAAATAAGACTCCTTTCAGATTATAATAGAACACAAGAGTAAATACTTCACTGCAATTAAAGGAAGAATGCATCATCATTTTGATCTCAATCTTATTTGAAAACAAACTTTAAACAAATTTGTTTCTAATTACTTAGCACAATAAACTTTTTACTTACAATGGAGTGAAGTATTTTAAGTCTCTGCCCATTCCCACCGACTTTTACACAATGCATGCCAGTGTAATAGACTTGTAAAGAACATAATGCATCATACCTCCCCAATAGATACAAGTGTAATTACTGGTATTATGTGGCAAAACAGCATAATTTGAGCAAAAAAAAAGTGTAATATATATATAGAAATATTGAATGGTGTCTTTTCTTTGGAGACTGTACCAGTAAAGCTTTGGAGTAATTGTAGAAAACTAGTGGCTTCTTATTATTTCATATTGTCATCTTCCAAATATCACATCATTATATTGTGGGCATTCGGATAGTCACTTATAATATTATTATTGTTTGGCACATATGATTATGAATAAGATTATATTTTATTTGGAAACAATGATTACAATTACAGGGGGAAGATTATAATGACCCGTTCCTTATTGTAATAGTCAACATCCATGGCCTTTTGTTTATGGAAACTTATTAATCTTACATTGATTAAGAATATAATTAGTGATTGTTAGGTTGTAATCCTTTGTAAGCATAATTGCACTGGGATTTACACTGCCGATGAAGGACAATTATGATTGCGATTATAGAACTTCTGAAATCAATAAAAATGATTAGTTATTATCAGCACCAGTTATATTGCATCATTCAGTATGTAGAATATCACACAGTAGCAAATTCATTGCAGTTAGGCATGTACTAACTGGAATATCAATTATTTATTAAATGTACTATTTATTAAACTCTTAAGCTAATACAGTATGTTACTAACTACTTGACTATTATTGCACTGGTACAATTAATTTCTTATGTACATTTTTATGTAATGTCTATATTTATTGGAAACTTATATGAATAACAATTCATGTGGTTGAAAGTCTTAAAGTTCCTGAAATTAAAGAATCAATTTTGAGAAATCTGCAGAAGAGTGAGATGTAAAATGAGAAATAATATATTTCTTGCGCTTGTTGAATAGAAAAGTAAGAACATTGGTGTGTCCATTTGTAATGTGGTAATGCTCCTTCTTCAGCTATACACGTTTTTCATATTGTTTCCAATAGAAGAATCATGGCTGAATTTATTCCCTTGGAATGGGGTAAAGGTAAACTGAGGATAGAATAAATGGTTTAGAAGTACCATTGAGAAGAAACAAACATAGTTGATTGGTCAGTTAATACAAGTAAATTTTGTATTATACTTATGTCAGGTGTATGTCATGAACATGCATTGTCAGTGAATATTTATGAATTTATTTGCCTTGCTAAAGTTGTAAGAATTAAATGCTTCTGAGAATTATGTGATTTATATTTTATTTTTTTTTTAAATTCAATCCAGAAGTCAGGTTAAAGAAGTATCCAGTCATGATGGGATGGGCTCAGGATTGGAAATGGCAGAACTTGTTGAATTCGCACGTACATTGATACCACTTATGCTTCAGTGTTGGGTTGAGGCTGTAATCAGTCACACACAGCAGTCATCACAAGGCACAGGTGAGTATTTGGTTTTTGTGTTATCTGTAAAGCGCAGTGAAGGATATAGGTGTCTCTTTTTATTTTGACCACTAAAAAAACAAGAATAGTGTTGGCATCTGCATCTCACCTCAGCTAAAGTTTTATGGCAGGTTGTTGTTTATACCTATATTTCGTTCATTTATTGGGTTAGGTGTTTTTTGATACGAACTGTCACTTATTATGAGATCTGTTTGACCCAGAAAATCTTTCTTTTTGACTCAAGCTGATGTATAGGTCTTAAAATGTATACACTCAGATTGGATCTAGTTTCAGGTTTTAGGTTAAGTTTTTATTTATCTCTAAAGGTTTACTGATTGCTCTTTGGTACATTATATTTCAGAGTTTTGAATCTGATGCGCTTTTCTCTTTGACTGGTTCTAGTTTGACAATCATATTTTTCTTTCTTTTCTTTGCCATAGTGTACATTTATGTTTGACCAGCAGACTAGCTTTAGTTGGATCATCATGTTCATAGTGTATAAGAACAGGACCCATTTCCCTGGCACTAGATAACTAATCAATTCACTGGTCTTCCTTACATTACTTATGCAATCTTCATATGTCATAATGTTTCAAATGAAATACTGATGTAAATCTGGCAGTCAGGTCAAGTTACTTTTCTGGTCAGCATGCTGATTGTTGTTGCCCTGAGTGGCCAAGTGGTCTAAAACACATGGCTTTACTTATCACTGCTATCTCACTGCTGTCTGTGTGGGTTCAAGTCTTGGGCTTAGGAATTGTGGGTATGTGAGAAGCTGCCAGTAGCTTCCTGTGGGTTGGTGGTTTTTAAACAGGGTTTTCCTGAGGTCTTTCCTCCACAGTTATACTGACTGCCATATGTAACTGATCTTGCACTGAGAACTGGCATAAACCTCAAACAATAACAATAGGAATTTTCATTGGATATGAGAATTAGTCTTTGCATCCAGGATTTCACTAGCAACATTAAACTTTTCTGACATGTGAGCACATTTGGCTCAGAGTAAAAAGTGGACACATTTTAATTTTTGTTTAACATCATGAACAGTATTTTCCAAATGTTTTTCCACCTATTACTCATCACTTTTCATCAGTTATCTCCAAAAAATGCACAGTCCACTTTAGGAAGTGATCGTGGCAAAATAAGGACCCTCAAGCCTGTTGTTCTTGTTTTAAGATGACTCTTCAGCACACCATAGGCATTGCATGGCAGCCAGTATAACCATTGCAGGAGGAACAAGGAAAATGCTGGTAAGAACCATGAGAAGCTACTGGCAAGCTTTCTCACATACCCACATTGGCTGATCCTTAGACTTGAACCCACTTGGACATAGGTAAGATAAGTGATTGGTAAAGGTGAGAGCTTTACCTGGAGCCCAACCTTGAGTCTGTCATATAAAGTAAAAAAATGATGGGATTGAATACCAGTGTGTGTAAAAGATTTGACAATCTTATTTAAAATGAAGATATGCATCAGACAGGGTTCCTGCAGGTGATGGAATCCTGGAAAAGTTTTGGAATTTAAAAAATAAATTTCAAGGGCCTTGAAAAGTTATGGAATTTGTCAAAACCTTGCAAAGTTTTGGAAAAGTCATGGAATTTGTGACGATGGAGTTAAAGAAATGACTTCAAATTTCATAGAGCACCAAGAACCGATTAAATAAAATGATAAAATTACAATCGATAAATGGTTTCAATTCATATAACAAGAATAAGTTCCCCTAATGGAAGTATCACGTAATTCCCGGTGTAGTTCACTAAATAAAAGAAAACAACTAGAAAGTAATGCTTTGTTAATATTGTAAATAGGAACACATACAAAGACTACATAGAATTGTTTCCTTTTTTCTTTTGAGTACAAATTACATTGATCATTGGATTATGACATGAATTGCTACATACAGTCAAAGTGTGCTAGCCCAGGTAAATTTAAAATGTACATATTAAAAATATTTGTTTTTAACTTATTTGTTATTTTAGATTGAAAGATGTCATTCTTTATGTTCATTTACTTCACAATGCAAGATAGCGCTGTCCTTGAGTTTTATGAAATGGCCCTGGAAAAGTTTTGGAAAAGTCATGGAATTTGTTTTTGTTAAGTTTGCAGGAACCCTGATCAGAAAGTTCGATTTTTACTGATTGTAGACTTGAACACATAGCTGCCAACCCTCACGATTTTGGTGTGATTTTTCACACCTTTTTGTGCAAAAGAAAAACTGGAATTTTTTCTCTGCATGTGCCACCAACTGATTTGAATTACTATTCAGCATCATTATTGAAAATTCCTTCACCACCAAGGAAAAAGAAATGTATTGCACAAAAGGTGAAGTTAAGTTTGGAAACAAAAAAAATTGGCCATGTTTTCAGCCATCAAATACAGACATAGGTTGCAAGATTTGTGTAGTCACATGATGAGGAATGAAAATGTCAGATCCAGGTCAAATTTTAGCAATGCTGTACTTTTGACTTGTCTGTCAGCCAATTAAAGATATAACAAATGCTATGCTCTCAATTTCATATTCCTATAGCGATCATGCAGATATATCTCAATGAAATGTCATTCAATTTTGAATTGCTCTGGTGGCCTAGTGGTTAGAGCGTCCGCCTCGGAAGTGGGAGGTCGTGGGTTCGATCCCTGATCGAGGCATACTAAAGACTTACAAAAATGGTACTTACAGCTGCCTTGCTTGACGCTCAGCATTAAGAGGTTAGTGTTAGGGCTGGTCGGCCTGGAGTCGGGATAATGTGACTGAGTGGAACATCATTCTATATGTCTGCAGCATGATGCCCCATTGCTCCATTTCTAGACATCACTCTAAACTGCCACACTGCAGACATCATAGTGATATGACTGAAAAATTGTTAAAGCTACGTTTAAAATCATAATCACATCACATCACATCACATTCAATTTTGCTAGGCTGGCTAGTAAGCGGTTAACCCATGCCAACAAAAATGGTGTCGACAAATTACAACTTTTTGACAATTCACAAATTCATGTCAAAATTCTCAAATTTTTATCCCTTTTTTCAATAATTGCTAGCCTGGAGGGTTGGCAGCTATATTGAAGAGCTTATGGTGTAGCCAGTTGTCAACATCCAACATCAGTTTTCAAATGTACATCCATTCATTAGCACATGTGTATTATAACTACTCATTTTTAAGTACGTGATTGGTTGCATTGAAACATGATACACGTTGATGCCAAAATCTAGTTGGTAATGGTGCCTTTCAGACTGCCAGTGTGGGGACCAAAGCAGCCATCTTGAAAAATTATCGTCTGTACGTCTTCAGAATGGAAAGTGATATCAACATGGGGATTTCACTAATTGACTTCTTATGATCTTAAGTTGATATTATTTGAAAATTGTGTCAATCTGATATTAAATATGGCCATCATGGCAGCTATGATATCACTGCTGCACAACAGAATGTTATAACAATATTTATGAAGAAGACTTTGTATGCTGTCTGGTTGGTCCTAAGTTAAATTTCAAAGTTAGTTTGCTGGGACATCCACTATGGCTGCAACAGTGTCCATCTTTAAAATTTTGTTATCTCTACTGCTTCTATATCCATGGTTGTATCAGAGGAAGGGTATCACTAAAATACTTCTTAGGATGTCTTTTTGGTCCTAAATGAAAAAGTTTAAATGTGATATACAATATGGCCACTATGGCAGCCATCTTGAACATTTTGTTATTGCTTCCTAAATGGAACATTATTTAAAACATTTGGTTTTCACTACAATTCTTATGAGGAGTCCTGGATGGCATAGTAACAAAGTTCTTGCCTTTACTATCCATTGCCATCTCACCTCTGCATGGGTAAAAGTCTGTGGCCCAGCCAGTGTGGGTATATGAGAAAGCTTGCCAGTAGGAGCTTCCCATGGGTTGAAGGTTCTTACTGGGGTATTCCCCAATTCTTCCTCCATCAGCTTTACTGGCTGCCAGGTACAGCCTATCATGCACAGAATAAATTCTAAACAAGAACAATGGCAGTTCTTATGATGTCTGGCTCATCCTAAATTTATTTAATTTGCTGGGATGTTCCAATATGGCTGTTTGAGTTTCTACCTTGAAAATCTTGCTATCAATACTCATTCTAAATGGGTGGTCATGTCAAAAGAGGATGGGTTTTAAAATTCATTAATGCCAGCTCCAAAGATATTCATTAAAAGAATTTAAATTACTTATTTTCAAGATGGCTCATATTAAATACTTGCTCTTATTCAGGTCCAACAGTAAAAAAAATAGACCCTGATTTACGATCAGATGATGCACTGGTATATCTGGATCTGTGCCGTTTGCAGTTGGACTTGTAAGGAAGTATATATATGGAGCTTTTGGAAGCTAAATATTATAGAGAGGCATCTGATGTTTAATGCAGGGTTGCTTTTCGGGTCATCTTGGTTATAATTTTTTGACATTTAGTCATCCAGTTTTTTATATAAATACTTCATTTTCTTGTACTGTTTTCCAGTTGTTTTTTTTTTACACAGCTGTTTTGCTCCTGTTTCTTCAGGTAACCTGTTGAGGTCAGACAATCTCAGTCTGGTGTCAAGTGTACTTCTGGTTATGCAGCTTCTGCTGGACTGTATCCATAGTCACACTGATCAGGTGAGATAAAAAATCTTTTTAAAGACATTATGATACCAAACAGCCTTAATTAGTCCTGTTATACTTGAAGAAAGCTTATTTGTAAATGGGAAAGTTTACAAGTAGTTTAAATTCAGCAAATTTCTGTAAAATCGTGACACTTTCAATTTTCAAAACACATCTGTTAGCTTTAGTGTTAGTTGTGACCACTAATTTGCTGGAGGTAAATAATACTGTGTGCACATGAGTGAAGGCAGGTGTGAGAGTCGTATGGTTCCAAATCAGTGTCAAAACACCTTTAAACACCTGATTTTATTACATGGGTTTAGTAGGTACATGTACACAGTTTTGAGGTATATTTGAATGACATTAAACCACATAAGTTGGCTCAATATATGATACAAGAAGTTGATATGATAATTGGTTATCATATTATTAAACTATTAAACTTTCTGTACATTGTCAGACATGGATGAAACTAGACCCCCAAAATGAGGCTTGATTCATGTATAGACTTTGCCAATAAAACACAATACAACAGGCCTTACGTCATTCCATCCATGCATCTGTCCACATTCTATTTTAACAGTGGTCAAGTGTTTTTTGTAGATCCAACTCATTGTTAAATTTTTTTTATTTTCTTGCCAATTAAAAAAGGTGGGTTCAGCAGAAAGGAGGGTCCCTTGTTTTTCTAATAAATGAGAAAGTAGCAGATGGTACAATCTGTTACTTTGTGCACAAAAATAATTCATTTAGCTTAAAAGCATTTGATAACTGAAGAACACATTTTAATAATCCTAATCTTAGCAAAAGAACTGTTTATCTTTTGGAGCGTATACTCAACCTTTTGTTAGATTAGGAGTTCTGGACTCCAGCTTTTGCCATGCTAGTGAGAATGGTAGAAAAAATTATGAGCAATACAGTGTATATCACTTTTCTGGTGGCTACATAATGATCAACATGAGCAAAGTTTAGATCTGGTATTATTCTGTTGGAAAGTGATACATCTTATACATTATAATTAGCATGAGTTCGGATTCATTGTTGTACTGTTTCAAAGTGGTACATCATGATCAGTGTGAGACAAGTTTAGATTCAGTATTGTACTATATCAAAGTGATATATCATGACCAATGTGAGGCAAGTTTAGATTCAGTATTGTACTGTTTGAAAGTGATACATCATGATCAGGGTTGAGACAAGTTTAGATTCAGTATTGTACTGTTTCAAAGTGATACATCATGATCAGTGTGAGGCAAGTTTAGATTCAGTATTGTACTGTTTCAAAGTGATACATCATGATCAGTGTGAGGCAAGTTTAGATTCAGTATTGTACTATATCAAAGTGATACATCATGATCAGTGTGAGGCAGGTTTAGATTTAGTATTGTACTGTTTCAAAGTGATGCATCATGATCAGAGTGAAAAAAAGCATGGATTTAAAGAGACACATCAAGATCAGCATGATAAAGGTTTGCATTGAAAGTACTCTAATACATCTTATCAGTTTTTAAAAAAAACTAAAACTTATATTATAATTGTAAATGACAAATTAGCAAGAACAAAAGAATTTGACAATTGATCAAGAAAACTATGCAAATAATTGTTTGCATGAAATTTTTTTCAAACATTAAGCATCAGTTACTTTCACAGATTTTCTTTTGTCTAACATTGCTGAATTGACTGTTTTTGTGAAAGTTTAATTTTCTTAAAATATAACAATGTATAGTACAACTTTGTATCTGATACATGCTAGGATTTCCTGTTGTGCTTCATACATGCTAGGGTTTATTATTGTACCTGATAATATGCTAGGGTTTCTTGTTGTATCTGATATATATTATGGTTTCCTATTGTAGCTCATAACATGCTAGGGTTTCCTTTTGTACCTGATAACATTCTAAGGTTTCTTGTTGTATCTGATATATGTTATGGTTTCCTATTGTAGCTCATAACGTGCTAGGGTTTCCTTTTGTACCTGATAACATGCAAGGTTTCTTGTTGTATCTGATATATGTTATGGTTTCCTATTGTAGCTCATAACGTGCTAGGGTTTCCTTTTGTACCTGATAACATGCAAGGTTTCTTGTTGTATCTGATATATGTTATGGTTTCCTATTGTAGCTCATAACATGCTAGGGTTTCCTTTTGTACCTGATAACATGCTAAGGTTTCCTTTTGTACCTGATAACATGCTAAGGTTTTCTTTTGTACCTGATAACATGCTAAGGTTTCCTTTTGTACCTGATAATATATTAGGGTTTTCTTTTGTACCTGATAACATGCTAAGGTTTCCTTTTGTACCTGATAACATGCTAGGGTTTCTTGTTGTGCCTAATATTTACAAGGCTTTCCTGTCATACCTGATACATGCAAGGGTTTCCATGTTGTGCCTAATATTTACAAGGGTTTCCTGTCATACCTGATACATGCAAGGGTTTCCATGTTGTGCCTAATATTTACAAGGGTTTCCTGTCATACCTGATACATGCAAGGGTTTCCATGTTGTGCCTAATATTTACAAGGGTTTCCTGTCATACCTGATACATGCAATGGTTTCCTGTTGTGCCTAATATTTACAAGGGTTTCCTGTCATACCTGATACATGCAATGGTTTTCTGTTGTGCCTAATACAGTAGTCCCCCTCTTGAAAGGCCACCCTCACCAACGGCCGCCCGCTCCTTATGGCCAGAATCTGATAGCACCGACGAATTTGTGTTCAAAATTACCCCTCACGAAAGGCCACCAGGCTAACGCGACCAGCGGCCAGCATATTTTTGCAAAAACATAAAATTTACCCCTCACAAGCGGGCGCATTTTATTTTGTAATATGTATCTAGAACAATTTTTTTTCTAATTGTGTTAAGTAATCCGATTTGTTTCCCGATGTTGGGTTTTCGTTCTTCAAAAAAGTGTTCTACATGTACCACTAAGGTTAATATTATATCCTTTACACTTCACGAAAAGCCACATTTATTCCCTAAAGCCTAGAAAGACTCAAATTTTATTCCTTACATAAAGGTAATCTGTATATCCTTACTGCGTGTTATCATAAGATGTTTGGTTTATTAGCTGATAATTGTTAAGATTACACTTATTAATAGTAGTAACATCGGAGAAGTGACAATATTGATGTACAAGATGAAAGTCTGCGCAGAAAATGGTTTGATAGCCTTTATGGCTTACCTTCGTAAGAGGTTGAACTTACATAATTAATGGCTATTACTCCACAATTGTAAAGTTTAACGGTTGCAATGTGCTATTGTCCAGATCAAATCGGCGTACATATCCAAGCCGCTTTTAGCTATTATAAAGTAAAATAAAAAATTTAAAAACAATAGCGTACCAGACTGCGACTAATAAATCATGTGACAATCGCTGCCTTTAAAAATATACGGCATCTTGTTTAAATGCAGAAAAAAATTATTTTATCAGTCTTGTAGTTGCCACATAGATGACTATAACTGGACGTAAGGTCAAGATCACACGGTCAGCATTGGCTAAAAAGAGAAACAGAGTACTAGACAAAGACCGAAAAATCACGTGACAACACAATTTGTCGCTTCTTTACGAAGAAAGAATTTCATCCGCTCAACAAATGTGTCGTCTGCATAATTAAATCACATATAGTTAGCAACATCGGAATAACTCATTACCAAACATTAACATGTCATCATGTAAACGAAGATGATTATTTCAGAAAACGTCGGTTATTATAGTCTATGATATCCGGTGAGGTGGGGAGGGGAACTGGTCTAACAAATTTAGGTAGAAAAGACGCGAATAAAACAATTTTATGTTGAAAAGACTCGAAAAAAAACCCATCTTAATCGATAAGTTATTTAGCAGCAGTGGGAAAATGGAGCAAATGGAAAGAGAATTTTGTATGTACCAAGATTCAAATGACGTTTTTGAATGGTTCTGCAATGTGCATGACAACTCCCTCTTGCATATCACGCTTATGCCAAGAATAAGAACTATTAATGCATATTCATTTGAAATAAGTCAACTATTATAGCACAAGAACCGTTCAATATTTAATGTTGCTTTTAAACGAAGATATTAAATGCTTTGAAAAATGAAGCTTTCTTACTATGTACATATACTTCTCACAAAAAATTTAGTCCCCCTCTGGAAAGGCCACCCGCCTTATAAGGCCACTTTCCCGGTGCAGAAGGGAAGGCCGTATAAGAGGGGGACAACTGTATATGCAAGGGTTTCCTGTCATACCTGATACATGCAATGGTTTCCTGTTGTGCCTAATATATGCAAGGGTTTCCTGTCATACCTGATACATGCAAGGGTTTCCATGTTGTGCCTAATATATGCAAGGGTTTCCTGTCATACCGGATACATACAAGGGTTTCCTGTTGTGCCTAATATATGCAAGGGTTTCCTGTCATACCTGATACATGCAAGGGTTTCCATGTTGTGCCTAATATATGCAAGGGTTTCCTGTCATACCGGATACATACAAGGGTTTCCTGTTGTGCCTAATATATGCAAGGATTTCCTGTCATACCTGATACATGCAAGGGTTTCCTGTTGAACACAATTTATGCAAGGATTTCCTGTCATACTTGATACATGCAAGGATTTCTTGTTGAACACAATTTATGCAAGGGTTTCCTGTCATACCTGATACATGCAAGGGTTTCTTGTTGAACACAATTTATGCAAGGGTTTCCTGTCATACCTGATACATGCAAGGGTTTCTTGTGCAAAATATATGCTAGAGTTTCCTGACATACCTTATACATGTAAGCGTTTCCTGTTGAGCCTAATATATGCTAGGGTTTCCTGTCATACCTGATACATGCAAGGGTTTCTTGTTGTGCAAAATATATGCTAGAGTTTCCTGACATACCTTATACATGTAAACGTTTCCTGTTGAGCCTAATATATGCTAGGGTTTCCTGTCATACCTGATACATGCTAGAATTTCCTGGTTTGACTAATACATGCAAGAGTTTCTTGTCAAGCCTGATATTTAATAAGTACTGTTCCATTTAAACATACCCAGGTAAGGTAGTATTTTTTTAAAAAAAAATATGTCAGGGTACTTTGATTTCAGAGTTCATATAAAATGATAAGACAATTCTAAATTGCATCAATGTGTGAATACTCAAACTTTAAAAATGTCTTCCCTGGGTACCATGTATGTTTTAATTGAACAGACATAAGCTGAATAAAAAAAGATTGTTTTTCTGCATGCTACATCCATCTAGCTGGTAGAATAGTGGGATTATTTCTACATACACACAGCTGGTTGATTAATGTGACCCATTTCCTTTTTATCTGATATTGGTGGTTTTTAAAATATGTGTATGTCTTGCAGCAGTTTATATACATAATGTTCTGTTTTTAGAAAACTATTGTAATATTTGTAGAACTTAAACTTCTTGGAAATACACATTATGAAAAAAACAAGAACCCAGTGGACTTTATTTTTTGTGCATATGATATCAAATTTGGTCTGGACAACTTTTTTGTTTTGATGTATGAAATGTTAAATTTTAACAACCCATGATCTTCATTATTAATCCATTAGGCAGTGTTGCATAATATTCTACACAGAGTTGGTATTAAATTTTATTATGAGTTCAGTTTCTCAAAATGATAATAACTTTCAAAGAAGGGCAGTGGTTTAGAGATATAATAATGTTATCTTTCTAAACATGCAATATTCAGATAATGGTCAGAGCAAAAAGAAAGAATTTTTGGGTATTTTGAGTGTTCTGAAAAGAATTTTGTTTAACCAAATGTGGATGTTACTTTTATAAGATTGGTTACAAGATAAATTATTTATGATTTATAGATTTCAAGTAGCAAGGAGTTTTATATAACCTAATACCTATTCTTTAAGGTCCTGTCTGTTACGGATCACTGCCATCTCACCTCTGTCTGCATGAGTTCGAGTCTAGGATTCATCGAATGTGGATATGTGAGAAAGCTTGCCAATAGCTTCACGTGGGTCGGTGGTTCTTTCTGGGGATTTCCTTGTTTCTTCCTCCATCATTAATACTGGCCGCCATAAATAGCCTATTGTGTGCTGAAAAATGGCATTAAGCCCAACAACAACAACAACAACAACAACAACAACCTATTCTTTAAGAGTATGTTCAGTTTTGATGTTTGAGAAGAATGGATGTCATAAAATTAATACGTCAAACCAATAGGAACTCACTCCTGTCGTAATTGGACATGGACCTGGTACTTTAATCTTTAGCTAATCAGTTTCTTAATTTGAGTGTCAATTCAATAAATGTGTGAATTCAATAAAATAGATGACAGTCTTACTTTATGTGTATTTTTTAACAGCCTGATATCAGTTGGTTATCAAAAGAGTACGTGAAAGAGTTCAGACAGCACTTCATGATCAACTTTCCCTACTCCGTACACTCCAGTCTGGTTGGGAAGGACAAGAAAGAGAAAAACACAAAGGTAAACTGCAGTATACACCTGGAGAAATATGAAGCACCAACAGTATAATTTGTTATTTCCTGCCAATGTATTACTAAACATAAGATTGCTTTTGCAGTTGAAATGATTTGTGTAGCAGTGTCAATCAAAATATGAATGAATTGTTCAGCATTTTTACATTAAGGCTAACAGGCACTTCAGCAGTACATGTTAAGGAGGCTTGTTACATGCATGTGACATTGTATTTGTTTCAGTGGTACTCCAGCATTGTGGATTGTTGTTTGTTTTAGTGGTACTTTTAACACATTATTGGTTACATGATGTTCAGAAAATGGAATCTTAGTGCTGTTCCCAAAGGATATACAAAGCAGCCCACCTGGGTTGGCCTGGATGGGTATTGAACCTACAACCGTTGGATTATTAGTCTCGTGCTCTGCCATCTAGGGTACAGCTGCATAAATAATTGGTGCACTTTTGAGGAAATAAATTGAGATTGAAGTGAATTGAAACTTTCAAGTGCAAGGCATCATGGAAATGCTGTTTTTCATCCAGGATACTAGTTTTATTTTGGATTTAAGAAGTAGTCCTGTCGATTCCACAAAAGATCATAATATTCTAAGAGTCTAGTAATGCTTCTTAAGGAAACATGACATCCATGAAAATTAGTACTCATTGGAAAATAGTGAATTTTTAGTATTCAGTTGAGGCACTTAAATCCACACAACATTTATCAAAATGTCTTAGAAACCAATTGTCATTTAATAGGAAACGATTTCTAGTATAGAACTTTGAAGCAATTTATTAGTCTTGATGTTTTATATGTATCAAAAGGGATGAACTTAAGCATTCAGATAATCAAGGTTAAACTATATGAGATGCATGTTAACATTTTTATGAAATAGTGGTCCCTCTCTTATAAGGCCACCCTTTCTGCAGCAGTCTTTTAAGAGGAGTAGCCCTTCTAGATTACACAGATGTAAGTAGTAATTACTCGTAAAGTTAGAAAATTGTAGCTAATTTTTCCACATAGAATATTTTCATTTAAAAGTCACATATTATGGAATAAATACAATAAAACTTTTCTTAATATTATTTAAAATAATTATGAGCAATCATCAGTCCTCTGCAGAATTCATTAGAAAATCTTAATAAAATCATGTTACATTTCATAATCTCTGAAAGAAGTCACAACAGCTAATATACCATGTTTAGCATATGGTGATAAAATGACACATCGACTTAGTTGAATAATACTGTATCTCAACTGGTAGCATTTATTTTCTTGATAATTATCAGTGGTAATAATAGCCAGCAAGTATTAAAGTGCCAAAACCTGATATCTAGGAACACACAGCTGTAAGGATAGTGAGATTACTTACCTCACTGTATGGATTAAAATAAGGTACTTTATTGGCTTGTCGGACAACAGATAATCAGATTTCAATTTACAAACCCCAGTATGCATCGACTTGTAAGTAGTAAATTTCACATCATTTGCACAAATATGCTGGCTGTTGGTCACGTTAGAGGTTGGCCATCCTTGTTGGTGCCAGCAGATTCTTGTTGTCTAAAGCAGGCAGGGTTTTTCAAAAGTTGGATAACTCTGTCTGATATAAGATTGTATTAGGCTGAATATGCACACTAAAATTCCAGCTTTCATTACAGTAGAGAACTTTTGTTTTCAGTATTTTGGAAAAGTTTAGATAATTAGGAAATGGTACTTGAGTTCTGTCTTGGCATAGATGTTTGAAATGATGATGATAAAAACAGCGATGACAGTGATAAACTTCTTTTTATGTCAGATTTTTTTAAAAATTTGGACACATTAAAAAAATTTGGTCAAAGAAATGGTGTTTGATAACAATAAAATAAGCAAATTACAAAAATAAAATCATTAAAAAAAATTATATACATAGTTTTACAAACGATAAAATTTTAAGTTTATTTCTTTTTAAAACATTATGCATCAGTTACATAACATATGGCCTTGGCTTGAGTTCATACTATTCCATGAACCACAAAGTACTTTGTTACAATATAGATTTTTGCTAAATCTTTAATTGGTAGGGAAAGAAACAGAAATTGTAATTGTATTATTCAGACAAGTCTTATATTAATTTCAGGTGACTGCTGAGTGGATCAATTTATCTATCTGTGATTTAATGACAAATTTCATACCATCTTCATACAACCAGTCACATGATGGTGCTCCATCTTGGTTAAGTAACATCATTAAGTACCTCAAGGATTTCCTAGATGGAAAATATGATCTCCATTCAGTTGGACAACATGCTCAACTAGTGTCCAAAATTGTCGCTTGTTTGATCGGAAGGGGGAGGAGGTGTGATGGTAAGAAGAATTAATTATTTGGGATATCACTACTACTGTAATGATGATGATCACATGTGAATGGTGAAATTTCTGGCTGTGAAGGCATCATAGTAATCAACATCTGTAATCTTATGTGTGCTAAGTTTTTGAAACATCATCTTTTTTTCATTTGCTGCACACAACTGGAACTTTGGCTTAATATTACTGTGTGATGGAAGATTCTGCCCAGATATAATTTCCTGTTGTGCCTGTGTACACATCAAGAACACCATTCACTTTTGAGACATTTATTTTGAATGAAACATATTATTGGTGATATTATTATTATTATTATTATTATTATTATTATTATTATTATTATTATTATTATTATTATTATTATCATGGTTATTGTTATGCCATCATTCATTATTTGCCATTAGAACACTATAACTTGATCTTTTAAAATTAAGTGCAAAGTCATTTTCAATTAGTAAGCCTGAAGGTAATTTGTCAATATTTGTACATGATAAAACAACAATATCTAGACCTAGAATAACCTTATGCTCTCAGTAATCTCAGACAAGCAAGTCTCCATACAGTCAATCTTGCACAAAATTTACAGCAACCAACATGTTTATATGTGAAAACCCCCCCCAGAGACAGCATAAACTCGGGAACATGTTTATCATAAACTTGTAACAATCTGTAATTAATTTGAAGAAACAAATTTCAGACTACAACTTGTGAAATATTCAAAGTACCATCAGTACTTGTTCTTGTGTTTAAGTCTGATCTAACTGCAATCTGCATAGATCAATATCTTCCATCACATAATAGGCCAGCAGATCTGAGTCTATGTTGGGACTAATTACAGTGTTCCCTCACTTATCGCAGGTGTTCGGTTACAGGCCTACCCATGATAAGTGAATTTCCATGAAGTAGGGATGCTATACCAGGCGATGATAAAGTTGCTTGGCTTTAGTCCTTTATGGTGTTCGTATCCAAGGAAATATTTTTTTACGGCAATCATTAACCCACAAGGCTATTGCAGATTCCATCTTCATGATCGTCTTATTATGAGGAGTAAGCACCCTTTTTGTGCTTTTGTTGAAAGTCACTCTTTACGTAGACCTGATTTTTTTACTACTTCTTCTTGATATAACGAACCCTAGATTCGTTGATGGCCGTAATGGCAGCCAACTGCAGCATATGATCTCCATTCCTTCAGCATGTCGAGAAGCTCAATCTTCTGTTTTATCGTAAGCATCTTTCGCTGGCACTTAGGTTTGCTGCCAGAAACCATAGAAATTGTAGAATGTTTAGGTGGAATCATATGGCTTGAATAAATTCAGTCTCTAACGAAAATTTTACAAATAGCTTACACAACACCACAGATGAAAACTACACACACGCGACAGTCAGATGCTAACGTGATATGGAAGAGCTGAGAGGATTTAGTTGCACACATCGAAAGATAACAAGATGCAACAGTCACAGAGCTAATCAGTGACTGGGATACAGAGTAGCATTCTCTGGCTGGTCACTTTCCAGCAATCATCCAATCATGTGTTGTGTACAATCTCACGTTGGCAAGTAGCATCTCATGCATGCGCAAGTACTACATTTCGTTTTTGGTGTGTATTCGTCCACCAAATAAATATGCTATTTACTGTAAATGGTAATTTTTATGATTTATAATATTCTTTTAATGTTAGAATTAATATAATAAAACCTCTGAAACAGCGAGTCCACGATAAACAAACCGCAAAGTAGCGAGGAAACACTGTAGTGGGACAAAAATTTGGTAGAACAAACATTATGGATCCTGGTGTGCCATTACTTTATGCAAGAGCAGATCAAGGTCTGTGTTGATGTTAACCCAATGTATTAATGAGTATATACAGTATTAACATTTAGATTTGAATAGAATGGAGTTTTACTAGTAAATAAAAAGGTTTGTAATAATTCTCTGATAGAGTTGAAACTGTAAATTTTAAAAATTTACAATTATTATCATGTTAATGCAAGATGATTCACATAAATGTGCAATACACCCTGAACATTTGACTAGCATGCATGCCAAAGTAAAGTAAAATGCAGTTATTTTGTTAAATTTATATCATTTTAGAGGAGCTGAAAGAGCTGGTAGTGTCTATATTCCGTAGATACAAAGGAGCTCGATTCTCATCCTTGGAAAAGAGAGTTTATCTTAACTTCTTTGCAGACCTGACATCCGATTGTAGTGAGCTAATGATGTAAGTAATATTTTCTCTTTAATTAAGGAATATAGGTCTTAGAAGTACTGTAATTGTCAGCAATGTTAAGATACTTTATACCAGTTTTGAAAGAACAAGATTTCAGTATGCCTAAAGTTTTACCATGATTTGATTGGGTTCCTTTCTTTCTTGCATTAAAAGATATTTGTATTATTATGCCACCATTGGTAGCACAGTCTTATTTTTAAATCCATGATAGGTTAATATCTTGGACTGACAAATTATTGAAAGCATTTTATAATTTATATTCATATTTTCTTTAATAGATGCTCAGAATTTTTCTACCAGGAAAATAATTTTATAATGTTTGAAAGAAAAACATAAATTCTGTTGTCATTGTCTTGGAAGGAAATCTTATTTGTAAGTGTATTTCTTGGAAGAATTTTCTCTCTGACAAACACTAGTGTAAAAATCTTTAATGACAGGTCTGAAATGGAAGCTGCCTTCTTTGCCAGTCTTCCTGAGTTACTTCCTCTTGTTGTTGGGAACCATCAGCTATCAGCTTTGATCGTGGAAGTCATGAAGAGGCAAGCATGTCAGTGCTGCAAGAGCCTTTTGTTAGCAGTGCATAAAAGCTTCCATACTCTGTATGGTATGTGGCTTTCTTTTTGAATATCTTAGAAAAATATCTGGAGGACAACAGAATGCTAATTCACAAGATTTTTAGACCAGTAATCATGTGTTTATTTTAATTTACATGTTAGACTATCAGTGTTCATTATCTTTTGATTATATTTGGCAGTCCTAATACAGCAGTGAGAGAAGGAGATTAATAGACAATAATTACCATGCTAGTGGTGTGACTAATAGAGTCTGTTTTTCTGATGAGTTTTCATGTACAGGTGGGGCATTATTGTTCAATGAACACATTTATGGTTCTTCTTTATTGTAAAATGCAGATTGGAACATATATTGCTGTCAGACTGAATCTGACTGGATTTCATTACATATGAACCAGAAGATTTGGATCAGTTCAAGAAATATTGTCTTTAAAATCAGAGATGCCAACCATTCCAGACTTTGCAGAATTTTAAAAATTGTTATTACAAATATCACATTTGAAATGAATATATAAATTAAGAAAATTCAAAACATTTTTAGATAAAGTTTTAAACAAATATTGGATTTACAGAGCTGTACTATATTACACAAATAGTTGTGCTTGTGTCAGACTCTCGCCTTCAGTTTACATATGCCTGACATAAGACAGAAGATATTTTGCTATGATGTTGTAAATCCACCTTTCAGTACCCCTGAGTAGCAGAGTGGTCTAACGTGCTTGCCTTTATAGATCCCTGACAAATCTCACCTCTGTCTTTGTGGGTATGAAAGAGCACTTGCCAAAAGTTTTCCTTAGGTCATTGTTTTTTTCTAGAGGCTTTCCCAGTTTCTTCTGCAATAAGATGCACTAGCTTTGATTTTTAAACTATTATGTGCAGAATTTTTTTTATTAAACTCAGTAAACCACAAACCAATTTTGGATTAAAAAGGTGACTGCAAAAAGAAAAATGACTTATGCACAATAATTCAAGTTCCTTACCATCTACAGTTACACAACTTTGTGGATGGTGCTTGATCTTGGGTAAGGAAGAACCCTATCCATGCACTTTCCATGGATGAAAACTACTTGCTGTTCCATTCTGACAGCTTAGTTGTATTAATGATGCAAACCGGTTTCCTTTGTCTACTTTCTCCAGTTACTACTTGTGAGCAATGACCACACAGAGAAAAGAACTGAACATTGAAAGGCAATTGTTAGCTGCCCAGACAATTTCCACACCTCATTCATGACAGCACAACCTCTAGCTGAGGCATGACCTGCATTTCATCTCCCTGTTACCTGTTCTTGTAAAGGTTAATGTTTTTCTGTTATGTATTTGATGGGAATTTTTTTATATAGTAAATTATGCTTCTCCAAAAATAGTTTTTTGATATCCTTACTGTTAAACCCTCCCATTCTTTCCCCTAAATATGAGCATCCTGTCACAGGTTTGACTCAAGTTTAAACTGACAAACATCTGGTCTGTGGGTGTCTACATAATGGGAATTGAGAAACAATTTATAAGAGTTACTTCCCATTAGTATGGGATAGAGACATGAAGACGTTTGTCGTTTTGAGACAGATGGATTCTAAAGGTATCACTTAGTAAATCCGTATTTTTTGAAAGGGTAGCAGATAGTAATACCTAAGATAAGTATTTTCAGAGAAATAATTTACTAAAACATTTCCTCTCTTGAAAGTTCTTGCTTACTGGCAAGTCTATCTTTGCACACAAGACTGGCATTTTCTATAACATTTCAGGAGAGACGATGGTTAGAGGACTTGGCCCATATGAGCAGAAAGACCTTGTTAGCCTGCTTTACTATATGCCAGACATTACAGAGGATTGCCACAAGATACTGGTCAATTTCTGCTGCTCTCAGGTCATCACTGAGCACCTGGCCTTGTACATGATTCAAGTTATACAAAACAGGTGAATCTGGCCTTTGTTTTGCTTTGTTTCATTTTGAGATTTGGTCTACCTGGCTGTAAGAGCTTATGGTACTACTGTACCTTTATTTTGCATCATGCATATGTCTCCAATTTCTATTTAAAACTTCATTTTAAAAACCACAGGACCAATTTTTTTTTGTTAACAAAATTTGGAAGAGAACATTCAAGCATCATACATGCCATCCAATACGCTTTTGGCATAATCATTATGCTTTTTTCACTAAATTATGCCGTACACGTAAATGTACTTGAATTATGCTTTTTATGTATATCCCTTCCAAAACAAATTAATAATTTGTTTTTCCCATTTTTATTAACATCCCACTTACAGCACAAAACGTATTCTAGAAAAGACGTTTTCTGAGTAACTATGACATAAAAGTACACTTGTCTGTAGACTAGCAGTGACTTTCCTTACTGTTATGTTATATTTATAGCAGCTGCCCTATTTTCAAGAAGACCAGTGTTTTTATTTATAGCAGCTGTCTAGCTTAGGACATATCAGACTGGTTTTCTTATTTTTAATCTTTGCTTACATATTCTTTGTTAAAAATAATGTGAGGTACAGAACCATTCTGTAGGAATTTGGTGGTAAATGTCGTCATATTTGATCTTTTCGATGCCGATGTTACAGCAAAAATGTTTTTCAAATGATCTCACAGATGGATTAGAAAGAAGAAAAAAAACCCTGGAAAAATGACTCTGAGATGAATACATGAATAACACTTTACAATGCCATTCTATGGTAAATTCACTCCCATTGCAGGCTATGTGGAAAGGATTTTAATATTGGTCATATTGTAAAACAAAGATGCCTTGAATTAGCTCGTTTAGCTAACTCCAATACTAATGTAACTTCTATTTTACAGCATAACTAAATTGCGGAAATAAATTTTATAAATGTGAGCTCTTAATAGAATAAGGACTACAACTAGTGATATAATACAGCTTTGGTTCTTTGTTCAAACGGATGCATCCTGATGCCAAAATTTTTCCGATGCCATTGCTTGAACAACTCTAAGATTTTTAATTTATAATTTATACAAATAACCCTAACCCCAGACTATCCAGGGTTGACTGATTCTCTGTGTTCACAAGAAAGACACAGAGCTCCTGTTTTCTCAGTATGATAAAGTCAGTGATGTGATAAAATAGTGCCATTAAAAAAATTCAAAACAACTAAGCAGCATTCATCATATGTGGCCAGTAAAACTATAAGAACCTTTAAACAACTTCTCCAAACTGTTTAATAGAATTTAACCAAACTTGGCAGAAAGTTTCATGATGTGAAAACCTCTTAGATTTTTGCACATGATGCAATTCCACTATTCAATATGGCTATCATTGTTAAAAGTGGGAAAAACCTTTAAGAATGACTTTTCCAAAAGCATTTATTAGAATTTGAGCAATGTTGATAATACCCTGGCTTGAAGTCGATTCAGATTTATGCCAATGAAGCAAATCAAATATTGCAAATCAAATATTGCAATCAATACTAAAATGAAACAATTCCTAAAATGAATTGTAAAAAATGTTTTTGAACAGAATTTGATAAAATTTGACATAGAATCATCTTATATAGGGCTTTCAGATTTTTACAGTAGATGCTGATCCATCAAATATGGCTACCTTGACTAAGTAATTACAATACATTTTGTATCTTTTTCCCCCAAACTGTTCACCACATTTTGATCAGGCTTTGCAGAAAACATCTCTGGCATAAAGAGTTCTCAGATTTACCCAAATTAAATAGCATCAAATATGGCTGTAATTACTGAAAAGAGGAAAACTCTTTAAATGATGTTTTAGAAAAAGCTTATCAGAGATTTTACCAATTTGACAGAATTGTTCTGTTACTATGGCTTTCAAAATTGCTAATTTGCCATCAGATACAGTCACTGTTGTAAAAAATGGAAGATCATTTAAATGACATCTGAAAATGAGTTGGCAGAATTAGACCATATTTTTTAGAATGCATTCCAAATTTATACAAGTAATGCTAACCTGCCACTTCATGTGGTTGCTATTACTATACACTGAAAAAATTCTATTAACTTCTAATAAAAGCTGTTTAATAGACTTTTATAAAAAAATTTCAGATGCCATTACTTGAACAACTCTAAGATTTGTACAAATAATGTTCTACTATTATATATGGCTGCTGTATTTAAAAGCAGTTAAACATTTGTACAACTTTATATTAAAACAACATACAGTGGAACAAAATTTTATCAACTTCCTGGCATATGGGACTTTTAATATTGGACAATATTGATGAAGTGTCATCAGATATGGATGATGATATATAATCTAGAGAGATCTTAAAAACCTTTCTTTTTTCAACTAGGCGAGCAATGTTGAGACTGCTTGGGTCAGTTTTTCTGGAAGTTGATTTTTATTTAAATTTATAATGTTCGCAGTGTTTTAATATTTAGAATATCATTGGTAAAGATGCCAAGTTTGATAGAACCCCACTCATATTGGATAAATTGGTATAATAAAAATGTGATTCATACAAAACTAAATATTTCTTGTCAGTTATTGTTTCTGTCCTGCTTTATACCTTTGTAAGAAGCTTAATAAAGAAAGTATTCATTCCTTATTTTCTAACACTTTATTTTAAAGGTATCAACTTCATTTTGTGTTTTTTAATATCAAGGCTAATCCATTTAAATATAAATTGAAAGGGGTGGAGAATGCCTTGTCCATTTAGAAATACCAGAACAAAACAAAAAAATTAAAATTATAGAGAAAAAAAGAAAGACAAAATGTTCTTTCCTCAGTCATAAGGAAGACAAAAAATTCCTTCGTCATTCTCATGGAAAATGTTAATGCAATAACTTGTGGCTTACAGTTGTGTGGATTTAGTGATTTGTCCGAGTTGTAACGTTTATATCATTTATATATTAATAGCAATCCCCTTTTGCTTTACAGGTTTCTTAAGGTTGACTTTAAAGGGGCCTTGTCTGATCCCGTGAAAATAGGGCAGCACATCAGTTTCCTTCTGACCCTTCTTCTTGGTAAGTTTCCATCCAGAAAATGGAAGTTTAAGATCAGGTTTTAAGGTTAAAAGTTTGGCTTGTCTTGGAAACCTTTGAAATTAGTTTTGAGCCTTTTTGCCCACTGCATTTTCAATGAAAAATAGGGGACCCATCTGGATGTCCATCCATCACACTTTCCCTTGACAACTTCAGAGTCATTTAAGATTAAGAAATAAAACTTGGTATACTCACACATCATCACTAGAATGTGTGTCAGATACCACATTGGGGATCCTATCTTTATGGTCAAGGTCACAGCTCAGAATTACATTTTCTGTCAAGCTTTCATTTCTGCACTATAACTTTAAAATAGCTTGAGATTAAGGATTTGAACTTGGCTTCCAGAAAAACCTATTCAATATTTACATCATTCCTCCTGGTGTTTAGTTAGTTGGATGTAAGAAAATATGGCTTGTAGATTTTTTTTCAATTTCATTTTTTAATACTTGGGAGTGGATGTTCCAAACTGTACAAGCATATTGTAAAATAGGTATAACAAAACTATTAAGAATTATTCTTTCACATATGGCAACATAGGTATAATATACATGTATTGTGATTTGCCTTGGTGCATACTTCATACATGTGAAGGTTCCATTTCAGGTCATTGGGATGTATAAATGTTTGATTTGTTTGAGATTTCTAGGAATATGACACACTCGTTTTTTGTTGTTATTTGCATTATATTGCATTCATTTGAGAATATGCTGCAGAAAATAGAATGTGATCTGATGGAAGAAGAGTAGATGAGAGATAGTGCTTCATACACCTGCACCAGTTTGAGAGTGAGTTGTTGGACTTCATCCAAAAGAAAATAACTAAAAGAAAATTTTAAAAAAAAGAATCAAATTGATACTTGAAATAATCTAGCAAAGAAAAAACAGGTTGAAACTGCCCTTCAAGAAAAGGCAGAAAAAAAATAACGCAGAGCAAGGGAGAAACGTCATCAGTCAGTCTACAGTGATTAGGGAATTATACTAGAATAGCTTGTGCCTGTTAGACAAGGTCAAGCCAGAGAAATTGATAATATTACAGAGAAATCAAAATTTATTGAAAATAGAATGTATGCACATTGTAACTGGAATTTGTAATCTAAGGATGTCCTGAAAAATGAAACCATTGCAGTTGTATCTTGAGTTTTGATGTGCAGGTGAATTTACCATTCCATTACAGATGTATTATAATTTAATACATGGTATTCAAGGGATACATTTTTTTTAATCCAAGCATTGGATCTTCCCAGGTACTAGCAGTCAGGACCTAGAGAGAAGTGCTGTGTTCCATGGAGACCAGCCTCATAGAATTTGTGGCATGGAAGTTCATCTGGGACAGATAGGCATGGATAGCTGGTCCAGGCATCAAAAGATTGTAGAGGTTGAAATTGTGAATTATTTACCATCTACTTACTTATAAGTCTGGTCCAACTGCAAACTGGACAAACCAGTGTCTGCCATCAAATAATTTTCTGGCATATCTGGGTCCATGTAGTTTGTTAGTAGTAAGCAGTGCAACAAACATCTGCTGGTGCATTATGTCTGTGTTATTCTGCTGGTGCATTATGTCTGTGTTATTCTGCTGGTGCATTATGTCTGTGTTATTCTGCTGGTGCATTATGTCTGTGTTATTCTGCTGGTGCATTATGTCTGTGTTATTCTGCTGGTGCATTATGTCTGTGTTATTCTGCTGGTGCATTATGTCTGTGTTATTTACAGTTGGTCTTAACTTATAAGTGAATATATACAGTATATCTAATTTATAATTTTATATTATCTTTCAATTATACAGTTAGATTCTTCAAAAGAACACAGACATAAAAATATTACAGAACTTGATTGTTAGATATACATGTTTAATTTGTAGTGACTTTAATAGTAAATCGTTTCCATTTACGATTTTCTCTCAAAGCAGTTTTGTATGTTATCAATACACTTGGCAAATTGGTAGGAAGTAAACTATGTTGTGTATCAATGCATGAATGCAAAGTGGTTTGTGTAACACTGCACCTGGCAAGTTGATAGGAAGTGATCCAGGCAAACTAGATTGTATATCAATGCACCTGACTGGTTGGTAGGAAGTGATTTAGGTAGACTTGGTTGTGTATCAATGCAACTGGCGACTGCTCTGGTGGCTTAGTGGTTAGAACGTCCACATTGGAGGTCGTAGGTTTGAACCCCGGTTAAGTCATACCAAAGACTTTCAAAAATGGTACTAACAGCTTCCTCGCTTGGTGCTCAGCATTAAGAGGTTAGCGTTAGGACTGGTCGGCCTGGTGTCAGGATAATGTGACTGGGTGAGACATCATGCTACATGTCTGTGGCATGATGCTACAGTGCTAGACATCACAGTAAACTGTCACACTGCAGACATCATAGTGATATGACTGAAAATTTTTTAAAGCTACGTTGTAAATCTAAATCACACACACACACACACACACTCAACACTCAATGCAACTGGTAAATTGTTGTGGCAGGGAAGTGATCTAGGCAAGCTAGGTTGTGTATCAATGGATCTGGTAAATTGGTAGGAAATGATCTAGGCAAACTAGGTTTTGTGTATCAGTTCACCTAGCAAGTTGGTATGAAGTGATCTAATTAGAATTGGTTGCATTGTATTGCTTGCCAATAAAAAACCAATTTTATGATGTTTGAGAGCTACTTTTTGCTCCTTAAACTGTCAGTTTCTTCAATGTATGCATGTAATGTCATTGATAAGTGTGAAAAATAAAAAAAATACCTACTTCAAATGATAATTATTTTAATTTATGTAAACATGGGGCAAGTTCATCAACTGTGACTGATGTCATGTTACTTGTGTTAAGAGAATCATTTTATTCAAGCACAGCAAATTTAGCTTACATTCCAATGTAGAAGTTTTATTTATTGATTGGCTGTATAATCTGTCTGGTACTAGACATTATTTGTATTTTTGAAAGATTCTTCAAATTTTGTAAATATTTGGGAGATCAGTATATTTATGCCAATATTGGTATATGTCATAATATAAATAAAGCTTTTGGACTTTTCTAGGCAATAATTTTTAATCTCAAAGATCAATCACCATACTATTGAAGTTGTAAATTTTGTCATTGGTGAATTTTCACTAACAGTATAATTTGAGAGAACATGTATTCATTTTGTCAAGTGTGAGTCACGAATGCTTTGAAAAATATGCATGAAAAATGTGTATCACAAGGACATATGGTATTTTTTCTTCTAGGCAGTGATGCAATTTTTCCAGCAGTGCCCAATGCAGATGTTGGACATTGCTGAGTATTTCCTGAAAAATCTGTTGGACCAGGTATGATTCTCATTTTGTAATTTTTAAAATATTTTTATTGTTTTGTTAATTTACATAAGAATGATTAATCTTTATCTACTCAGATTGTATGCATTAGTCTTTATTTAATAAATATTTAATTTCATTCACTTGTCTTGTCTATGACAAATGTTGCAAAAGGCAAGACAGGGTTCATGATATTCATTCTTCTATCATTAGCTTTTGGATCTGGTCACTGTTGCTGTGGATGAATTGTCATTATAAAGATTTTTACCATGGGTTATAAAAATCACTATTGGTGTGTAAGCTGAAAGGTCAAAGGTTAAGGTCACTGTACTCAACTTCTTATATGTCACTGGAAAAATGTATCACATGTCTGTTGATAGGCATTAGACTTTAGATTCACAATTGTGCATGGTACATCCTTGGGACCAACAATATATATGCATTATAGGTAAAGGTAACAGCTTAAGTTGTCATTAGAGGTCATTAGATTTTCAGGGTAAAGAGGTGTATCAATGTTAGCAGATGGTATATAGGACCCACTTAACCATCTGTGTATCCACGTGTTTGTGAGTTGCTGATCCTGGCTATAACTCTTGCTATGTTTGGATGACCTTCCATGGCACACTGAAACTAATTTGCTGTGATCTGCCTTCCAGAAATAATAAAAAATTGGTCTGTGATGCCAAGGCATTTACTTTAAGCTGCATTGACTTTGGAGGATTTACTAAAAATTATGTTAATGTCCATGCTATAATGTCAGTAACCTTGACATTGCATCTTAGGCTGGATGGGTCACGCACCAAACATAGGTCACTGTGGTCTACTTTCTTGGATTTATTCATAATTGCTTAAAAGCAGTGTCCATTCTTCTAGTACAGTAGGCTGTGTACTACGTTCATATGGGCATTATGCTTAGTCTTTGTGCACATCTTCACAGCAACATATTTTAAGTATTCTAAGAAGACAACAAATTAAAATTAAGTTTTGGGCCCCAATTACCATATTATCCATTACTACCAAACACACACTGAGAGTGCATCTGACAATGAAGCATTTCACACAAATAACTTATTGCCTGTTGCCTTTTTTCAAAAATTGTTGTGGCCTACTTGATGTTGAGTACTTCTAAAGATGCTGACTAGTGATTAAGAAGTCGGGGCAGTTTTGGAGCTTCTGTTAACAACTTCTGTTTCAAAAGAATTTTTGAATACTTATTCTTTTATGCACAGTTAAAGACCAGAATTATGTTTTAATGGGTATATGTTGTGTTTATCTGCATAAAGATAATATGTACTTTAATCTGTTGCCCCATACATCCAACAGAACTAGAATATCATAATGGTGCAAAAAATATCTGGTTTTAAAATCCATGACACAATAGGGCCCTAGTGGTTACACTAGAGTTTGGATAACCTTTCCCAATGTATATAAAATTTTTTAAATGAATTAGGCTTTTCTCTGTGGGATACTCGCTTGAAGTGCCCACAAAAAGATGACTCTTAGCCTATGGTGGGTTGATCCTAGCCTTTTTCTACTTAGTAATCTAATATTCTTCTGATCTGGGGTGATCCTTATGTCTGTACTTAGTAATCTAATAGTCTTCTGACCTGGGGTTGTCCCAGGGTTTGTTCTGGGGTTATCTAGTCACAATCCCTACTTGAGATCTGGGCCAATCCCAGAGGCCGAACAATGAGGACGATATCCAATCACAGAGTAGTTGAAATCAAGGTATGTTGTACTTATTAAAAAAGCAGTTGAAAGAGTATCTGAATTTGAAGTACAACAAAGGTCAAATGACTTTGATCTTTTGGACAAAACAGAAAATGAGAGCCTCCAAGAGGATAAAAATAATAAGTAAGCTTTTAAATGGCCTGAACAATGCTATGAGGATGAATGAAAAATTGATACATATAATGAATAGTGAAGAATTGTGCATGAGCTTCAACCACAAGCTATCATTGGAAAGAAGAAAATATGCCCATGCATGAGAAAAATGAAACAATTCCCAAAGAAAAGAATATTAATGTACAATATCCAATACTTCAAGGATGGAAAATAATAAAATCCACATTCTATCTCCTTGGGGTGCAAGACTGAGAGCAAAAAAAAATCGTGTTGGTGTCAAAAATGGAGTCAGAATGAGTAAAATACAAACTTTAGTATCAAAACTGGGGGTCAACTAAAAAATTTTAGTCTCTGAAGCACAAATGAGGATAAAGGGAATAAACCTTAGTTAGTGTTAAAGCCAATATGCATTTTGGATTAGACATAGTTCCACCTGAATGTAAACCAGGGCTCCAAATGGCTAAATGGTCTAAAGCGCTCTCCGTTATGGATCACTGCCATCTCTCCTCTGTCTTGGGGGGGTTAGAGTCTTAAATTCAGTCAATGTGGGTATGTGAGAAACCTTGCCAGTAGCTTCTCATGGATGATGGTGCTTTACAGGGATTTCCTGTGTTCTTCCTCCTCCACCATTAATACTAGCCGCCATGTATAGCCTATCATGTGCTGAAAAATGGCATTAACCCTTTAACTATGACTACCGCATCTGAGCGTCGCCTGTAAATAGCTCCTGAACCCCACTGACGCATATATGCAGTGTCGATAAGCCTTGTTTAAAACCCCAGTGTCGCTTATGAGCACGTAGTTCTGCTGTACTCAAAACCCAAGTGTCGCATATATGCAGACGTAACTGCTATGTTAACTAAACGTTGATTGGTTGAAAGTACAGATATTTACTTATTTTTCATTATCATAACCAATGAGAAGACTGGTTACTGAACATTTTGATACCAGTTGGAAAGCTGAGAGGTTAAATTTAGACACGCAGGAAGGAAATTTCTGGCAATGTACAAAACACGTGTAGTTGAGATAAACAAAAATAGATTCCTAGTCAGATATTTGTGACTTTAAAGGGTTCAGTGCAAGCAATATCGAAGAGTTTAATGGATCATTCTTAGTAAATGGATCAGATAATGATGTTAGTCCCGTTTCCACACTAGATGTATGTGATTTTGATTCAAATGACGTTTTTTTTTTTGTACAATTTAAAACAGTTTATGCGACAAGGATTTCTTGTCTGATTGTTGGAGTAAATAAATTGGAAATATATGAATAACAGACACTATACAAGGTAAGCTGCTTTTTATTCATCACCTGCAGCAGTGGTTGTCTTTAAATGGGTTGAATATCTATGCTGCTAATGTCCAAGGCAAGTTAATAGTTTTCTGTGATCTGATATACAGGCCTTGTTAAGAAATCCATAAGGTATGAGGCAATCCTTAATCTCTGTAGTTGTTAGCACCATTCCATACAAGAAATTGGGCATAAATGGCTCTTTCATATAACTTGAATGTGCACATCCAATCAAAATGGATCTGTTTTGGAAGATGAAAGGAAAAGAGTGAATCTTAATTTGTCAGCATAAAATGTCAGCCAGTTATACATGAAGGTCATATGACATTTGACATTGAACTTACCCCAGTGTAAAAAGCAGCATAAAGGAGTCAAACACATACATTTCAGTGTAAGGTCAAAAAAGAGGTGAAAAGCATCAAAAACATTTAGATATTGTAGATATAAGTAAATGAATATATCTGCAGGGAGTAATGGCAGCATATTGTCTTTCACATGAGTAAAATAACTTGTATAAATTTAATTCTGAACCTGTATAAAAATTTTAGAGACATTTAGAGTTCACAACATTGTCTTACTATTTTCCACAAGTAATGCCATCTTAAAGAAATATATGTTGCTGAGAATAACTTGCAAATGATGAATTCAATCTATTGCTGAATGAATGGAGAATGAAGATTATATCACACATACATTTGATAAAAAAAAGAATTTTAAATGTTGATTGATCTACTTTCAGCATTGTAAATTTCATAATATGAAATTGGTAATGAAAAAAAAATAATATTCCTATTAAAAAAAAACTTGAGCTTGTCCCTGATAAAATATCAATGGATCAGTGACTATATCCCTGAACTTGAACAATGGAATAAAGTATTTGTTGCTAAAAACATTTCTTAATGGTACATTTATTGCTGTGGGTGAATATGAATCAACATTATTTTTCATTATTCAATAAGAGACTGTAGTTCTAATTAGCCTTGAAGTAACAAGTGACATCACAACGATAAACTATATATACTCACATAAATGTCATGTCCAACTGCAAAATGCAGATAATGTGCAGGCATATTGCTAGGAGTAATGAGTAAAGTAAACAGTACAATTAATTATACAGACCCTGATCTGCTGGCTTATTATGTTACAGCAAATCAGTGTTATTTGATGTTTGACCTGATGTATCAGGGAATGTAAATGGTCATAATATCATTTTGTCCTTCTTAGAAAATGATGGTTACCAGCATACATACTTAATTGGCTACTTATAAGACGTTGACAGGATTTATAACATTGTGCTTTCTTTTCTTCCAATATCAGGATGGTATGCACACCCTTCCTGCAGTGTCTGCATTTGGAATCCTTTGCTTTGTTGCCAAGCGTGATCACATTAGTTTAAGGCCTCAGGAAGACAATGCTCATTTTATCAAGCTTTGCATAGCTACTATGCATCTTGTCATATCAACGGATTCCTCAGCCAATGAAAAGCTTTCTTGCATTCTGGATAGTATCTTGCACCTAAGTCAGGATGTGTTGCTGACCTTGAATGGTGGTATACGGAGGATTTGTGAAGTTCTGTTAATCTCAGCTAAAGGTAACTTGTAAACTTTCTTGATTCATCAGCCTGTCTGTCCCCTTTACTGGTGTTTCTGAGCATGTACTCATATAAAGCACTGATACAAGATGTAAAAGGATTTTACTTTGTTTATTGTCAGTTTCCTTTATAATGTACAGAAGTATAGCTCTTTGAATATATATTGATATTTCATGGTATACCATGCAGCATCACAGAAGATTCAAGTAATTTTATTTAATAAATACTTTGACAGGTTTCAGTTTGCTATGATCAGAATAACTATTAATATGTTATAATTTTGGTTTGGTTTGTATCAGACTATATAATTTCACAAACTGTACAGTATATATATATATATATATATATATATATATATATATATATATATATATATATATATATATATATATTTATACACAAAGTTTATTAATTCATTTAACCACAAGTTTATATCAAAGAATTGCAAAAATAACAGATAGTTATGATAAAAAATGCTAGGCATGGTCATAGGATTTTACTTGTGTAGTGATACATACTGCATGCAGATCAATTAATTTGGATAGTAGGACAAATATGGTGATCAGAGAAAATTTGAATGTAAGAATTTTGTGTATGACATTATACCAGACTGAAACTAAAATTCTTTGAGAATTTGACTTAAGTTTGAAAAATAATTAATACAATTTTCATTATAATTGTCAGATGTTAGCTAAGGGCTGCTTCAGTAAAACATATATCCCCAGGGTCAGCACTTCAAAAAAAAACTTCTGCAGGAGGTTGTGTTTCGAGCTGTTTTGATTCTGACAGTAGAAGGTTGATTAGGAAAATCACTTCTGTTGTGGGTTGTGTTAACAAAATGAGAAATCGCTGGTGGGGCTGTCAGAATAATAAAACATTGGGTCAGAAAATGGTGCCAGTACGCATGAGTGCACCTAATATTTTTGAATATACATCCTTTTAAAGCAGTGATATATGTCAGTGTCACAGATATAAATGCTTTTTGCACAGTATACAATTTTTATTCAACTATTTAAAAGTGTATTTTGTGACGTAATTCATGCTGTCAGTAGCAGTATCACAGTGTTTGATGCAGATTCAGGAAGGCAAACATTAAAATAGCTGGATACTTCAGTTTGACATGAAAGCTGTTAAACTAAATTGGATTGGTTCATTATGCCATGGAACAAGCATTTTATGAAAATTAATCCTTACTGTCATCATGGAATTTTTACAAATGCACGTTTCAAATAATGGCCTTTATAAGAATTCAGTAGACTATCTCTATCCAGTTGTCATTTATATCGCTTCTGTTCCCAACCTTATATTAAAATTGCTTCTACCACCCACTAACCAATAACCAGAAATTGTGTAAAAATATAAAATGCTTCTGTAGGTGGCAGTGTTTTTTTTATTAAAACATATCTGATGGTGGATCATAATTTTTTTTAATTGCTTCTGTTGTTGGTTGCTTGAATTTTAAACACCCCTGGGTGTTTATGTTTTACTGGAACAGCTAGAAATGGTTTTGGCTCCACTTGACTGCTTTTGTAATAACATGTTTGCTACAAAATTAATAAGAATGGTCAGTCTGGTTGATTGGTCGGCCAGCTCATAATCTGTGGATAACCCTAAGACCCAGTCAGTGAGGTGTGATGGCTTGCAATCATTTACCCTGTCCATGCATGAAAATATTAAGAAAAGAACATGATGTGAAGATTTGTAATATGACCAATTCAGTATGGATGGACAATCCATAGCAACCATACCGCACCAGCCTACTGGATCTAAAAACCTATATTGTCTTTGGTACGCTGTTCTTACTGTTGACCAACGGATTCAGCCTTATTTTGGGCGAAGTATGATTATGTTGGTCAGGATTCTGTATGCTCAGCCAGTCATTCCAGCCACACTGTACCAGCTGGCTGGGCAGAAAGGCATAAAATGGCTTAAGTATGCTGTTCCATCTGCCAATGAACTGGCTGCTGCTATGAAATTCATAGCATACTGGCATCAAATTGAGGTGATGAGAAAGTAAGTGGCAAAAGAGTCACCTTTAACTTTCTGCTCAATCTCCTATCATTGTACAACCCTCTTGTTACAGAACATACTTGAGAAGGGATGACCGTCACCACAGAATTTGCAGTGGTGGCTGTCAATGGTAGGTTGTTTCTTTCTTTCTCCAGGCCAAGTGAATTATAGGGGTTCATATTTCCCTATTTTTGCATGCAAGACAGTGAAACGAGAGGAGTGCACAGTTTCTCCTTCACTTGGCCTTCTGACAATAGTTAGTCTTACACTATCATTAATACCCTCTGCTGATCCACTCGAGTTGACAGACTACTTCTGCAAAATGATGGTTGATCCAAACCAATTTGGAGGGTCTCCAGTTTTCGTTATCTGATTCTCACCACTATCATCTTCCTACCTTCTGTTACCACTGGACATGTGATGGTCAGTGGCATATGAATTCTTCAAGAGAAAGCTCTTCCCACAACCACCCCCCCACCTCCAGCTTTTGCCTACTTCAGCAACTCACTTTCAAACTTTTAATTACATAGAAGGCCGTGGATGTGGACTTTATTAACTCTTATTGAAGTTCCCACTAAGATAAAACAACAGGGATCAACATTCTGTTTGATTTATTGACATATACCTGGAATCTCTCCTGGAGGCCTAACATGACCAGTCATCTAAGTTTGAGCCACTGTCTTCCTCTGCCCACTGAAACAGCTTTGATATAGAACTTGAATTTATCATTATGCCAACTTCAGCATGCAAAGTAAATCGGGATCCGACTCACTGGTCCAGGATCAGTAGGACCCTACTCTTCATGGTCCACTTAAGCCAAGAATTGGTCCAACAGCTTGTCTGACATGGGGATATTTAATACAGTGAATTAACATTAATGAATGATTACACAAAATAACAAACTTAATGAAAGCCAAAAATTTAGGCAATTACTTTATTGCAATTACATAAATATTTTACTAACTTTAATCCTTTGAAAGTTTTATATCATGGGATTGTGCTTTCTGTTGGTGGATCCTCTTTGAATGACATTGCTATAGCTAATTAAAACTTCAAGTCCAAAAGTTTTATATCATGGGATTGTGCTTTCTGTTGGTGGATCCTCTTTGAATGACATTGCTATAGCTAATTAAAACTTCAAGTCCAAAAGTTTTATATTATGGGATTGTGCTTTCTGTTGGTGGATCCTCTTTGAATGACATTGCTATAGCTAATTAAAACTTCAAGTCCAAAAGTTATCCAATAAAATATCAAAAACATAATCTAATAAAACATATTTGCTATTCAATTAAACGGAAAAATTCCATTAAGCCAGTCAGAAGTCCTAATAGTAACTATTCACTTGGCAGATAGCCCAAGTTTCCTATGACCTTTGCCACCAAATTTTAGATACCTTGATATTTTTGCTATCAAAATATCTAATGTGGGATTGGAGAAAGAGAAAACTTGACTACTTCACAGATTGTTCAACCTCAGACAACCTCACAGATTGTTCAACCTCAGATGAACTTTGTCTTCTCCCTTAGAGTGTGTGTCAAATGCTGTGCTTTCTCAGAAGAAAGCAGCCAATGGGCACTCCCTTTGTCAGGACAACTAACTCTGGTCCCTCTGACATTTTTTGACTGATAATACACTCAGCCTTTTAATGTTTAGGGAATCATGGTCTTGAGAATTGAGAGGTATATTTTTATTTACAATAAATAACCTTACTTACTTGCACAAGAAATATTATCTTTGCTGGTTTATCATGCTATCATTAATAAAATTCCAAGTGATTTTTAATAAGGTGCCTGAATGATTGGCTGATTCCACGTATGCCATGCATGCTGAACAAAATGTATACGAGTTCTTGCATTATACTCAGCTCATGGCCAATCCTTTTTCTAGTGGTCCTGTGAAGTCCAAATGTTTATTTTTATCATAATTTCCATTCTTTATGGTTTTGGGTTTCTTAAGGCCTGCAAAGCTACATGTCTTGTAGCAGACAAGTTCTCTATGGTTGATTCTTGCCTTCTGCCAGCAAATCCATACTTAAATAGACCATTAGGACCTTAAACAATGGTAATCCAAAACTGTTAATGCTTTGTTTTAGCTATTGTTTAGAACAGACAAACACATGATGGACAATGATGAAGTTTAGACTGGAAGTCAGCATATTATGTACATTTGCAGATTTCCACTGATATCTTTTAAAACCAGCCTCTCACTATGGCTCAACTTCTGAATGCATTGGGGCACTTTTATGACTATTGTCAGATGTTTTAAGGATTAAAAAACACATTTTCTTCAATTTTAGGAAAAAAAAGAAGTGTTAAGTGTTTGATAGACTAGTGCTGCTTACATATAACTGTTCAATGGCTAAATAAAATCAGTCCTGGACCTTAAACCAGCATAATTTTAAGGCCCTGTGAGTGAACTACATGCAGTATCCATAGATATGAACTAAATGCAGTTACATTCTGGTGGTTCATTGTTATAATGACACAATCTAGTTTTTTCTATGAGCTTGTTATCACAAGTCAACCAACTTTAACTATTCATTCCCACTCTTTGATTAGTCTGTTGAGAGGTTCAAGTTTTCAGGGCTGTTTACATACTCTCAGATACATGTGGATGATATCCATATCAACTGTGTAAGATTGTTCCTACTGCTGAATGTAGGAATGCAAGACATAACCCAACAAGTACTGGCCATGACTGTTGACCCTAATATGAATTTACCACTTTTACTTTTGGTAGATTCACAAGGGAAACATGTTGAGACAATAATCATGTGTAAAATCACACATTGCTCTCCTGCGCACATGATTAAACAAGTTGTCATTTGTAGTACTAAACTAACACTATGAAAGTTTTTCCTTTTAGTAGAGCAGTTATGCTTCTACTGGGTAACTCAGGTAGAAGCAGAACACTCAGGATTTGATCCTCCCTGTTTCAGTTCTAAATGTAATGTGTTCAGGTAATGTATTTTAGTCAGTCATGTTTCTCCTATAATACTTAACTGCTCACATTACAGATGATCTCTCATACACTTCCTATAATACTTAACTGATCACATTACAGATGATCTCTCATACACTTCCTATAATACTTAACTGATCACATTACTGATGATCCATCATACACTTCCTATAATACTTAACTGATCACATTACTGATGATCCATCATACACTTCCTATAATACTTAACTGATCACATTACAGATCGTCTCTCATACACTTCCTATAATATGTAACTGATCACATTACAGATGATCTCTCATACACTTCCTATAATACATGTACTTAACTGATCACATTACAGAATATCCCAAATACACTTCCTATAATACTTAACTGATCACATTACAGATCATCTCTCATACACTTCCTATAATACTTAACTGATCACATTACAGATGATCTCTCATACACTTCCTATAATACTTAACTGATCACATTACAGATGATCCCTCATACACTTCCTATAATACTTAACACATCACATTACTGATGATCCATCATACACTTCCTATAATACTTAACTGATCACATTACAGATGATCTCTCATACACTTCCTATAATACTTAACTGATCACATTACAGATGATCCATCATACACTTCCTATAATACATGTACTTAACTGATCACATTACAGATGATCCCTCATACACTTCCTATAATACTTAACAGATCACATTACAGATGATCCCTCATACACTTCCTATAATACTTAACACATCACATTACTGATGATCCCTCATACATTTCCTATAATACTTAACAGATCACATTACAGATGATCTCTCATACTCTTCCTATAATACTTAACTGATCACATAACAGATGATCTCTCATACACTTCCTATAATATTTAACACATCACATTACTGATGATCCATCATACACTTCCTATAATACTTAACAGATCACATTACAGATGATCTCTCATACACTTCTTATAATACTTAACTGATCACATTACTGATGATCCCTCATACATTTCCTATAATACTTAACAGATCACATTACAGATGATCTCTCATACTCTTCCTATAATACTTAACTGATCACATAACAGATGATCTCTCATACACTTCCTATAATACTTAACTGATCACATTACAGATGATCCCTCATACATTTCCTATAATACTTAACAGATCACATTACAGATGATCTCTCATACTCTTCCTATAATACTTAACTGATCACATAACAGATGATCTCTCATACACTTCCTATAATATTTAACACATCACATTACTGATGATCCATCATACACTTCCTATAATACATGTACTTAACTGATCACATTACAGAATATCCCAAATACACTTCCTATAATACTTAACTGATCACATTACAGATCATCTCTCATACACTTCCTATAATATGTAACTGATCACATTACAGATGATCTCTCATACACTTCCTATAATACATGTACTTAACTGATCACATTACAGAATATCCCAAATACACTTCCTATAATACTTAACTGATCACATTTCAGATGATCCCTCATACACTTCCTATAATACTTAACACATCACATTACTGATGATCCATCATACACTTCCTATAATACTTAACAGATCACATTACAGATGATCCCTCATACACTTCCTATAATACTTAACAGATCACATTACAGATGATCTCTCATACACTTCTTATAATACTTAACTGATCACATTACAGATGATCTCTCATACACTTCCTATAATACTTAACACATCACATTACTGATGATCCATCATACACTTCCTATAATACTTAACTGATCACATTACAGATGATCTCTCATACACTTCCTATAATACTTAACTGATCACATTACAGATGATCTCTCATACACTTCCTATAATACTTAACAGATCACATTACAGATGATCTCTCATAAACTTCCTATAATACTTAACTGATCACATTAGAGATGATCCCTCATACACTTCCTTTAATACTTAACACATCACATTACAGATGATCCCTCATAAACTTCCTATAATACTTAACAGATCACATTACAGATGATCTCTCATACACTTCTTATAATACTTAACTGATCACATTACAGATGATCTCTCATACACTTCTTATAATACTTAACTGATCACATTACAGATGATCTCTCATACACTTCCTATAATACTTAACAGATCACATTACAGATGATCTCTCATACACTTCTTATAATACTTAACTGATCACATTACAGATGATCTCTCATACACTTCCTATAATACTTAACACATCACATTACAGATGATCCATCATACACTTCCTATAATACTTAACTGATCACATTACAGATGATCTCTCATACACTTCCAATAATACTTAACTGATCACATTACTGATGATCCATCATACACTTCCTATAATACTTAAATGATCACATTACAGATGATCTCTCATACACTTCCTATAATACTTAACAGATCACATTACAGATGATCTCTCATACACTTCCTGTAATACTTAATAGATCACATTACAGATGATCTCTCATACACTTCCTATAATACTTAACAGATCACATTACAGATGATCTCTCATACACTTCCTATAATACATGTACTTAACTGATCACATTACAGAATATCCCTCATACACTTCCTATAATACTTAACACATCACATTACTGATGATCTCTCATACACTTCCTATAATACTTAACAGATCACATTACAGATGATCTCTCATACACTTCCTGTTATACTTAACTGATCACATTACAGATGATCTCTCATACACTTCCTATAATACTTAACTGATCACATAACAGATGATCTCTCATACACTTCCTATAATACTTAACACATCACATTACAGATGATCTCTCATACACTTCCTATAATACTTAACTGATCACATTACAGATGATCTCTCATACACTTCGTATAATACTTAACTGATCATATTACAGATGATCCCTCATACACTTCCTATAATACTTAACACATCACATTACAGATGATCTCTCATACACTTCCTATAATACTTAACTGATCACATTACAGATGATCTCTCATACACTTCGTATAATACTTAACTGATCATATTACAGATGATCCCTCATACACTTCCTATAATACTTAACAGATCACATTACAGATGATCTCTCATACACTTCCTATACTTAACTGATCACATTACAGATGATCTCTCATACACTTCCTATAATACTTAAAAGATCACATTACAGAATATCCCTCATACACTTCCTATAATACATACCACATCACATTACAGATGATCTCTCATACACTTCCTATAATACTTAACTGATCACATTACAGATGATCTCTCATACACTTCCTATAATACTTAACAGATCACATTACAGATGATCCCTCATACACTTCCTATAATACTTAACTGATCACATTACAGATGATCTCTCATACACTTCCTATAATACTTAACTGATCACATTACAGAATATCCCTCATACACTTCCTATAATACATACCACATCACATTACAGATGATCTCTCATACACTTCCTATAATACTTAACACATTATATTACAGATGATCTTTCATACACTTCCTATAATACTTAACTGATCACATTACAGATGATCCCTCATACACTTCCTATAATAACTGATCACATTACAGATGATCCCTCATACACTTCGTATAATACTTAACTGATCACATTACAGATTATCTCTCATACACTTATATGGTACACATAATAACCAATTGTGTGCATACAATATTTAGTTTGTAGCATACATGTATTGAGTACAGAAGAGATCTGCACAAAGAATTATTAGTGCCCTGCATTATCTGTGGTGGTGGCAGATTTTACCAGTTAAATACAATGTAAAACATTTTTATTTCCACAGCTGTTGCTAGCTTCATGGATGCGAGGCCATGCATCATTCTGAAGCACCTATTAGGAAATGACTTATTCTTTTTTATATTGGTGGCTACATTGCCATAGGTTAAACTTAGTGTAAACTTTGTGTCCTCCATTCAAATTTTCATTGTAGTTCTGGTATACAGTATTCATGGGTTGCAGTTTTTCTTGCATCCTAAATTGCTTCAGGGGGAAGTAGGTTACAGTGATCTGCTATCTTACAAGTATGATTTTTTTATTTATAGGTTATCTCCAGTATAAGGATTCGGTCTTACTGGCAGATCACCAACTCTTGGTATGCTGGGTGTATGAAACTATCAGTGTTTCTTGCTTCATTATAAACAATCTCAGATGAAAATTGGTCTGAGTCGTTTTCTTACACTTACGACCATGCTATTTACATGTTAACTCCATTATAAAAAGTATTGATGATACATACATGGATTTTGCATGTTTCTTTTATCTACTGCAGCAAAGGTAGGTCACCGTAACATGATTTTCTTGTGCTAATTTGTT
>JAEAOA010000629.1:812500-1012500 GCA_016746295.1 Potamilus streckersoni
AAATCCGGTTGCACATCATTTCTTGGAAGTGGATTAGAATTTGTGAAGGTTGTGTTAAGTTGTTACTTGTTGTTCCAACAAGAAAGTCAGGGCTCCTCGCCTGACTAGTAAAATGTGTTAAAGTATAAATATAGCAGTTTATCGTTTTCTATCTCTATATCCTTGTAATGATAATGTGTTTATATCTCTCAAAAGGACTGTTGGAAATATATTAACACATCCGAAATAATATTCTCACCAACCGATCTGATCAGGAAGATAATACCAAAATTATTTTTTTCATTCTAACTGCATCACTACATGCACCTACATCCATCCATCCATCCATGCATGCATGCATACATACACACACACGCACATACACACACATGCATGCATACATGCATGCATACATACATACACATACATACATACACACACATACAAACAGACAGGCATGCATGCATGCATACATACATACACACATACATATACACACACATACATAGATCCATCCATCCATCCATCTATCCAATCATCCATCCATCCACACCCCACCCCACCCCACACCCATCCATCCATACATACATACATACATACATACATACATACATACATACATACATACATACATACATACATACACACACACACATACATACAAGCAGAAGCTCCTGTCTAATTTTATTTTCCTTCTTTGTGCCTTTTTATTATCTGCCACCATCTCTCTTCAAACACAAAGACAACAAACTTTAATGTCAAAGTGAAGTCTATGAAACGTGTGGTCATTCTGAGGATACTCTATTATTTAAGGTGTACGCAGTGTGTTGCATATGGATTGTATACATTACTGAATAGTTTGTACGTGTGTTTTATGATATGTCTTGTGTTTGAAATAATCCACCACTCTATGCAAACAATAGTATTCACTATTCTGAAACATTGTGTTGTGTAAACAATATCAAACAAAAATAATCGTTGAACAAGGTTCCCCAATCAAATTTTTAAAGATCCTATAAGCGAGTTGACTGAGTGGAACATGCCGAGTATAAAGGTCACAGAATTATATGGCTGTAGTTACCTAAGTTTATAATGTTGAAAAATAAAAAAACTTAATGTGCAGAAGAGCCATTCGATAATTGTGTAGTTTTGAATCAGCAGAAGTCCACATATTTGATTAGTAATTCTGATTTACTGAAAAATTGAAGATCTGTAGTTAATTTGTGTGATTTTTAGATAGAGTAGCGATAAACTACGTAATTTACCCCCCTTTTTTTCCTCTTTAAGTCCCTGACATGCATAATAGTCTCTTCTCCCATGACTTTGTAGGCCATATGCGACCCATGCATGCTTAGCAATTTTATTATCCACGCATGTGACCTAGTCAAAAATTATTCAGTTCTCGGTCTCAAAATATGATAACGAAAAGTTGTTAACTCTACATATACTAGCAATGGCATAATTTAACACAATATGATACAATATTTCACTGATTTGTTTCCAGTACCAAGTCGAGCACAAAATGTAACAGTGCTAATTTTGATAAAAATTATAGGAAACCCACCAGTCTCTCTGTATAGTGTATATTATGGAGTGCATTTCCATGATATCCAATATGTATGAATTGACCGCAATTTTTACAATTTGATTGGATGTTAACGGTCATGTGATACTGGTCTAGAAAGTTTTATGCACCAATAAAATCTGCAGACTACATTTGATTCCCAAATTACAGGTCATTTCAAGTAGAATTTTATCTATATCAATTCCTTACACCCTAATAATAACAACAACAAACACCCACCAACCAACTCCTATGATTTCCAATCAAAATTTACAAATCCCTGATTTGTATCGAGAATTGGAAGTTAAAATGTAATTGCACCTTCCTGCACATCAACACTCACCCCCTTTGCCAAAGAAGACGCATATCAGGCTTTACGAGCCAATCTTTGGAAATTATTGCATTTTGTTTCTACAACATGTTCCAGAAGCGGCTTTTAAAGGTCAGGGTCATATGTCAAGCAATGGATCTCACTAAAAATGACACGATTTTGCTTTTGTTAGATCAAAATGCGTAGAAGGTACCAACAACGAATGATAGGATGACATGTGCCATACGCAAGCATAATTTTAGAAAAAAAGGAACATACTAGTTTAAAATATATCAACCTATTTTTTTATATGTTAAAGTAATGATCATAAATTTGTTTTACTGGTATGACCCTCTGTGACACTACATTATATTACTGTATAAAGAATAGACAACTCTTGGCTAGCCAAGATCAGTCTATGTATTCTGTTGCAGTTATCTGTTGCAGTTAAAAGGGTAATGCAATAAAACTTGAATATACATAAAAGTGAATGTTTGTTGATGACAGAAAGGAAATACATTTGAATTGTAAGGATTAAATGATCATGGTTGGGTATTTATCAATGTGTAAATTTTATCTACTCATTCAACAAGTTAACATAAAGTCCATTGGACTTTATGTATAGATAAATACCCATGTATATGTATGTATGCATGTATGTATGTATGTATGTATGTATGTATGTATGTATGTATGTATGTATGTATCAAAAATCTTTATCAAAATTGTTGATATTAGACATTTTCACAGTAAATTTTCAAACAGCTTCATTGAAAGAATAATGTGTCAATTCTCTGAGTAGCAGAGAGGGTAAACAGACTACTTTGCCCGAGACTTTATTTTTGAAAATTAAAGGTTCCAATGAGGGCTGAAGAAACAAGTTTTTGGCTTAACAATAAAACTCTCTAATTGACCAGATTTTTTTCGACCTTTTCACGTGCTGGTCACATGCGTTGATCATTCACCCTCTCTGCCTCTATAAATTAAACAGCCAGGATAAATATTATAAATAATGAGTATTGGAGAACCACACTCAGCTAAATAAGCTCGAGAGCGACTAAAGGCAATTAAAAAATATCTACCTGTTTGTGATTCTGTTATACAACAACTACAATCACATCAGGAATCTCAAGTTGAATTTGAGAAGGATACAAAACAATTATTTAAACCTATCACTGAGACCACTAAAGGCATTCAACCTGTGTTAGAGAAAACAGCAGAAGCCACTGGAAAAATAGAAAGAACTAAGAAAAACTTCCTGAAAAAAAAAAGCTGCTGTGATGCCAGTCCCGGAAATACCTGAGGATGCAGACCAAGCTCGTGCTGAAATAGGTGATATAAAAGAACGTCTACCAAAACAAGAAGAAAGAGTTAACATAAGTGATAAATTTATTGAAGATGCTATTATTGATATTAAAAATTTTAAAGGTTCAGGAAATTTAGCTGAGATTGCTTTGCAAAGTTTTAGTGATAGAAAACAGTTTTTAAATCTGAATATGCAGATAAACTTATAAGTTGTGATAATTGGCACGAATGGATATTTCGCATACACCATGATGTTGATCAGGCTAGAAATAGTGATCCCAATTATATACAATATATTCATGCAATAGATAGTTATATTTCCTTTATACAGTTACTGCTAGAACAGCAAGTACTAAGACAACAACGAGAACAACAAAGGCGAAAACAACAAAAAACAACAATAAACAGTGAAACCACTTAAGCAATCACTTTGTGATTATCTAGGATCACCAAAATCACAAATACCAATTCTATCTCCTAAACCACAAAGACAGCAACAACCAGCCCAAAGAAAAGTTGATGAAGAAGAATATTGGCCATCAGACACTTTCTGGAAGTGTCCCAAAAATGTTCTTGCTGATGTTGATAAACTAGAAATTCTCATTGGAGGAAAATGAGCTGGTAATAATTCATCAGAAATCATTATTGAAGCAGCCGATATTTGCAAACGATTAATTGGTCCCTCATTAATGAAATCGCCGATGACTACCACAATGATTAGATACAATTAGTGATAAAGACACTTAATAATAAAAAAGATGTATGGTACTCAAAGTGGACTTACCATGGTCAGAGTGATAAACTCTCGATTACCAGTATACAAAACAACCTACAGAGATGGACTAGGTGATGATGTTCAGGGTCTGTTTAGAAGAATAGCCCCAAAATCAATACCGATTGCAAAGCAGTTAGGAATGAAAGCTATTGATGTTGTTCCTGAAAAAGGCATAGGCGCTGTTTGTAATATTGCTAGCAAAGCATTCTCAGCAATCAAAGATAGACTATCAAGATTAATATGCAGACCACAAGTAGTCCGATCTCAACCAGTGAAATTGGCCAGCACTGAAGTGATGCCCGCAAGTATAAGTAAAATAATAAATCAAGTCGCTAATCAAAAACTAGTGGATTTGGCTGATGTACCAATGTCAGATTCTGTAGAAATGTCAGAAAAGTCATTTTCGGAGCCAAACATACATACAATTGTACTAGTACGAAAAGCAACCGACGATGATGCAATATGGAGACCCGCTAGTGATGCTGGTAGAGTAATTCTTGCAAAACTTTCCCTGTGGATGCCAATAATTATCCAACGATATCTAAAGACAGGTTGCTATCTTTTATGAGTCAAGGTGGTAAATCAACGTTATCATGGTTAATAACAACCACAGATAGTGTTCAAAGTACAATTAATGGTTTATTCACATGGCAAATAGCTTATCAGCAAGGAATTTCAGTACCAAGACATATTTATTGCAATACAAAATGCAGCACGAGTAAACTCGCAAACGCATACTATAATGGTATTTGATAAACTCTGTGTTTCTGAAGTTTCATTAAGGATAAATGGACATCAAGAATCATCCGAGGATATTTTGTTGAATTTCGATCAAAATCATATAGCACGTGCGTATCATCGATTGATGACATTCATGGGGCGTGATCAAAACATTGATACTGGTTTACAAATATCGCAGCTAGATTTTACAGCGCTGTATCCGATTTATTACTTTTCACTAGAACATTTAGATTTAACCAGACAATCAATTGTAGATATACATTTTCGAGCTCGTGTAACATTGCAAGCACCATTAATTCCTAATTTTAGAGCAATCGCAGTTATATTCAGCGATAAATCAATGCTATTCAAAGGTGCTGGTGGACGAATGAGAGTCGTTGATGTCCAAGTAAAAAATATGTAAATAAATATGTAATTAGATCGCTAATAATATTATAAATCTCATATCATCACGTAAGTGTGAGCCTGATTCCTAGTTAGATTAAAAAGCTACAATCATCATCCAAAAATAATTGTGCCGTAAAAATATAACTGCGGCGAGAACAAATCGCAGGTGGTCCGAATAAGCTATTGTTGACCGACCGTCAGTATAATCGTTTCAATGAAGCCAAGCGATCAAAGACTGGTGTACGACTTAAACTTTCTGCTGCGGTTATCAAAGACATTGCAAGGACGGGTGGTATAATTCCACTTCTCGCAGCTATACCAGAATTAATAGCCGCGGTAGCCCCAGCTGTCACAAAAGCAGCTGCTAGGCACTGTTGAAACCGCTGCAGGAATGGTGTTAAAGAAAGCAACCGGACGGGGAATAAAAACCTCCACGAAAGGGAAGCGGTTTAAGACTTCCGGGGACCCCACTCTCGTGGTACGGAAAAGGTCCAAGACTTCCAGGGACTCTGCACTTGTGGTACGGAAGCGGTCTATGAACAGTTCGATAATAGTTCCACTATCAAATTTTGATTTACTTGATGCAGCTAAGCAACTAAATAAAAAAAAAAAAAAACTTCAGAGGAGTTTTTATGTGCGATCAATTACTTACCGTTGCAATGCAACATGAAACCGGTATTATTAATCTTGATAAAAACTCTGGACCTGGCACGCATTGGGTGGCATATGCAATTGATCCACGTGGAATTGTTTATTTCGATTCGTATGGGATGGTGCCACCAAAGAAATTTCTTCATTATGTCAGCAATAAAATTTCTCCAATCTAGTATTCAACGCTGCCAACACAAACATTAACTGACCCCCCAATATGTGGTCGAGAAGAATTTAATGTACTTGATGCTATATCAAAATCAACAGCACCACCTCATAAAGTCTTGAACGCGTTCACTACAGAACGGTATACTACCATGTCGCATTTAAACAGACACTAGTAAACATAATGGTTGATATTTATGGAAGATCGCAGAAGAAAGATCAGAAAGTCGATTTTTCTAAATACGCAACTGTTAATCAACTTAGAAATGAACTCGATGATTTATTAAATATCACGAGTGAGGTTCAAAACGAAGTCGTCGTTTTTCAGGACAAACAAGGACGAATAAAAACGAACAACATACAAAAGATGTACTTATACAAATTTCCACCGCGGTTACTAATAATATCATTACTTTTGCTGATCAAGGTAAAATAAAGGATTCCGGTAAGTCGGTTAACGACTATGTTAAGAAAACCGTTGATGTATTTACTGGTAACATAATAATGTCAGCAAATAAAATTACATATCTCGGAAACCCAACCGCAGATATTGATGCAACAAGAAAAAAGTCAACTATAAATCATTATTAGATCGCAAGCGATCAAAGGACAGCAATAACAACGATCAACGATGGAATTAACGCCTTTAGAACTGATTATAATATTCACATACAAACGTTTCTGAATTTTCGTAGAAATAGATCCATTAATTTTTTCAACTCCACCAAAAGTTGATATAAAAATCATTGACTTTAACACGAAACTAAACGAAATTATTAGTGGAATTCCTGATATCATTGAAGAAAAAAAAACAATCTTATTAAAATTCCTCACAAGCAAATCATCAACACTGGGTACGTTGTTTCATCAGAATCAGCTACATGGTTACAACGAAATAAAACCATCAAACACTGCGGAGGTCGCTGGTGTTTATAGGTTGTCTGTGTTTAGCAGTGTAGAATTTAGAATAATTACCAAATCTCCATTAACTAATAATTTGTCTAGAACTGTATCTGTAATGTTAGATAAAGATGTTGAAGAAAGATTTACTCTGGAATCATCGGATAGAAGTATGGACTCGGCTAATTACTAGTGGTGTCTGTAATTTGTAACTAGAGCTGCTCAATTAATTACCTAGATGAACGTATAATGAATCAGATGACTCCGTCACTCATTGACGTTCAACGTCACATATATAATCAGGCGTGTGTCAGACTGAATTAAAAATATTGACAATTATAGCGTGAAAGTAAAAAAAATCGCAGACGCATGGTTGTTATTCACATAGTCGTTTACGCGGTTTATGCTGTTGTTGCTGGAACCAGATTATTATTATCAAAGTTAATGACGGCTTCTCTGGTTTTAACGATTGTCGTTTCTACGGTACAACATGTGAAGGTATTCTCAGTATTATCGCTAAGAAAATATCTACATGCGCGAGCGATAAATGACGCGAGTACATGATGAAATTACACACAGCAACAGCCGCCTATATAAAATTATGCTCGTATCTTTCCTTTTTATCTCAGTGATGGTCAGATATCTGATGAGGAGTTCGTAGCGGTAATGAAACCTACGATGAAGCATTCATAATCGCTAGTGACAATAACCAGTGCGGAAAGATGCAGAATTAAATAATAATGATAAGAATAATGTCAGAGTCCTTGACAGCGTCAAGAGAACTATTGCAACAGATCGCCATCAAAAACTACTATGATATAAGTAAGTTCGACCAATCGTGAATTTAGCATTAATTTTCCAACTGTAATTGCAGCAAGAGAAATTGCATTAGCGCAACTGCGCTTTTATAAAAGCTGATCAAATATCAGGTCAAAACCATTCGGTGAATTACCAGCAAATAATTCACTGGTATTTGCGAATAATACTAAACCGGATGGAACACCTGATTGGCAAGTTGTTGGAATTTCAACAGGCAGCTATCAAATAGATTAATGACGAACCCCAACGCAGAATTAAATCTAACACAGGAAAACAACCTAAAATAGCGATCACTGTTTCCGAACCAACACTGTAAGCGGTGATTGAAATAAATTATCCTGATGACCTCGTAGATATTTATCAGTTCAATTAGATCAGTGTTATGATGGCCTGATGTTGCACCTGTTTAAAATGGAGTTTCAGAGCCAACTAAAAGTAAAGAAAATTCATTATAAATCTACAATATCGAAGAAAAAGCAACATTCATGGAGTTATATCGGATTTAAAATTGATCCAAACTACGATATATGTTACTTTAACAGATATTACTTTAACAGAAAATAAAATTAAAATAACAGAAGAATAATTACAAACATTTATTATACCAGATTTAAATAACGCTGAAATGAAGAAATCATTAAGTAATCTTATTGAAGAATATTACCAGAATTACTTGAATCATGAAGAAAAATAGCCCCTCTAACAGCTATATTTAAAAAAAAATGACAAAAACCCTTTTGGTGCCGGGCGTCACAAATCGCCAGGTATTGTAAATATAACAACAACAATTGTAGTCAACCTCGTTAGCGATATTGTGGACGGTTTTTTTTCAGATAGATCTTTCAAAGTCTAGCAAGTCCATCAAGTGTACTTATACACATTCAGCCCTTTAGGTCCACCAGGGTGGTTGATTTTGTCAGAGCCAACAAAATCGTGTACTTGCGTGTTCATAATCCGTTATTATCAAGAATACACTTCAAACTTACAGACCAGAGCAATCGCATCTTGGACACAAGAAATGAAACTATACATATAAATCTATGTGAGATCATAATGTCACAATGCGAAACAAAAAAATATCCACAGCTAATATGGTTGTTCCGTTTTCTTTGATATTAAAGTATATTTGTCAATATCCATAAATACGAAACCCAAATCTGATATGGTTGGTCCATTTTCTTTGATACAGTATAGCATATACTTGTCAATGTGAGGAGGTTTGTAGGTTAATATTTTGATTGCATTATATATATATATATATATATATATATATATATATATATATATATATATATATATATATATATATAGACTGTGTTGACTGTTAGTTTTCCTAGGGGTTTTGTTTAGCCATTAACACCGTCAATGGTCGAGAACTCGTATTATTCGTCATTTTCACTTGCGTTTTGACAATGTTCCCTTAATTGTTTGATACGAAAGTTCATAATCTTTTTCTGTTCGTATTCATGTGATAATTCTAACTTGATTTTGTCAATAGCGTTTGCTAGAGGCACAAACAAGTTTACCTGATCATCTGTGACTGTTGCCAGCGAATTTAATATTCCATGCTGTATAATTTTCATGAATTTACAATCAGCTGATAGCGCGAACCTATTATCGTTTTTTCGTTGCAGAAATGAGTCAAAATCAGATAGAATTTTTTCAGCATTAAGATTGTCAGATACATTGATACCGTTATGTTGTAATTTTTAATCGCAGAAACAATGGCATTGATATTCTCAAAATTCATTATGTAATAAATGTATATTTAATATAAAAATATACAGCGCAGGGTGACATTCGCTCTTCCATTCCATAGTTATATCAGATAAACCTAATGAGGTTCCAAATCTTTGTTTAGACATTCACCCCAAAAATTCATAAATATACGTAACCGAAACTCTAGAAACTCAGAGGGCTGTCTGAACGTGTAGGTCTTGTTTTTGTGACCAAACATTCTGTTTATTGCCTTACAAGAATTCATAGAAATCTGAAACGAAACTCATGAAACTCAAAGGCTGATTTGTCTTTGTGACCTCGAACCTAGGTTTATTTTTAGTTTTGCGATGTGTCTTTTGGAATGGCCCTTGTGTGGGATGCCCCTTTCGTGAAGTCACAAGGTCACGACCTCATATCACCCCCTACCAGCTGTATATATTGGACGGTACAAGACGTCATAAACACATAACATATAAACAAGAGGGCATAACACATAACATACACACAACTCAAACATATCCTAACTTTTCCTAACGAGGCGGGGGTCTTATCTACGTTCAACAGGTGCATATAACTCCCTACTGTGGCTACACTTAGGAGTGCAAAATAGCACTACTATGTATTTACATAGTAGGTAGTTATGTTTTGTTTCTTGAATTTCGAGGGTTTTTTCCGGTCTCCCCACCCAAAAGATTAGATTATAAATCTTGGCTTAAAATCGCCCCCGCAGACATACGTCTTTCACGAGTATCGAACCACGACACCCCGATGAGAATTTCAGCACGCTAGCAATCAGCTACGGACGCATTTACGTGTTTAATATTATCATATGGTTACCAAAAACACAGTAGTCCTAAAAACAGCAGTGTTTGATTTTCTTTTAACAAAAAACAGTTTCTGGTATTTTATTTTTCCAATTTCCAAAAATTATAGAAATATATAATTCTGTATAACATGAATAATACTTAGTCTATGCGTAAGCCGTTAGCAAGGATATTGATTAAGTCATAGCGGATGTTCTTAAAATAACTTTATGCGCAATTGGCCAGACGTAGATACAGACAATATTATATACACACTTGACAAAATAAACGTTAATTCTGTGGCGAAATGGCACTATTTATTATAATAAAGTTGCACATAATCTGAAAGCATTAAGTGTAATTGATTATATAAAATGTAGCCGATTCCTTAACAGAGACCATAATTTCTGTGTAAAATGCATATAGGCAACATAGTTCTCTCTGTTCACCGTTACCATGGAATAATGAATAAAACAGACCTAATTATATACAGACAGCTTGCCAACCAGTAACTAGACAATAATATCAATTGCCTGTATGCACTATGGGAAATCTTGTACGAGGATTTTATGTAAACAAAGAGTACAGTATGTTTTCAGTTTTTCATTTACTGGTTGCCACATAGGGAAAGTTGCCGATTATCATTGAATGAGACCGCCGGCAAGGTTATTGTGTTATCTGGTTTGTTGATCTATCAGTTGGAATGGGTATATACATTTGTATAAAAATATGGTGATTTATGATTTATCTGAATGATCTATTATATTTGAAGTGTACAAAACATATATAATATTGCCCATATCTGTTGTGCAGCGTGAACAAAGTTTTTCGTTGAGTTTGCACGTTTTCGTTGGGTCAAAACCCCAGGAAGGTTCACGGGAATTAACATTAGGTTTTAAAATTTGTTGATCAAATACTGGATTTTCCCCGGTTGTTTGCTCGTATTGTGTACATTTTTATGATCATTTTACAGTCAGATTATGAAAAAAAAACTGAAAAAAAAACCAGTATTTCATCGATAAATTTAAAACCTAATGTTAATTTCTCTTTACTTTCCTGGGCTTTTTTACCTAACGAAAACGAGCAAACTTAGCACAAAACAACCGCAATGATAAAATCGACAAAAATGCCTGAAAAAATCAATAAAATATGCTAAAAAACGAGAAATTTTGATAAAATTTGAAGAAGAAAAAATCGATCAAAATAAAAACTTTATAAAAATTATAAATTTTAATTAAATCTGATTATGTAAGGAATGTTTTGTGATATCGAATACAGTTTATGTTTCTTTACACCACCTGCTAGAGAACCATATTTATCAGATCTTATATTTTCTGAATGATAGGCAGATTGCAAGCTGAATATCCCCATTGTACGTGCTTGTAACATAAGCACGATAACTGCAATACTAAGTTTTATGCTTGCATTGGTTGCCTCGCTTGATCATCTGATGCCAAATACTGGAACATAAAATTTTGTGCAAATTTTAAAGAAAAAGCAAATCTTATAACACCATCTGCGGAACATTTCATATGTTAAAGTATTTACTAGCAAAATAAATTGACTTGAACATGATTTGTTCTCCAGACTCTGCGGATGTAACAGGTTTTGCAGATCGTATTCCAACAGTGTGCCCAAACTGACAGTTTTTGCGTGATAGTACGTAGATTTGCAAGTGAGTTGTCAAGTTTATTACCACTGATGTGATCTACCACATACCAATCTATGATCATTCGAAAAGCAACCACTCGAAGATGAATCTATGTGATAAATAATTTTTATTTCCTTTTGATATTAAACGCAAGATAACCAGCATTGGTAACGCTACCGACAGTCTGTTTGAGTCTGCAATTTCTGATAATATCATTACGAGACGTTATATATTTGGTGAGGATTTTATGTGACACAAACTCATTTTGCTCCAATTATATACTATTTGTTTAAATCATTGTTTTGATATTTTCGCTAAATAATCTTCTCTTTTTATAATAGATTCAGCATTATATTTTTATCGTCACATCGTTTCAACTCTCAGTATATATTACCACCATATTGCGCACATTCCTCACACTCCAACATCACACCGCATACACGGTGTAGGTCCTAGACTCCCATGTCTAACTCATTGCATGTGATAACTACTAAACTCGTTTGCAATTTTTGTTACTCGGAGACGTGTAACCAATCTTACGACAGCGTCAGTAATTTGGTTTTAATCATATATACAGGCTAAAAATTCCAATTTAAATACATATTTGCATTAATTATAATATGCAGAAATTTATCCTCAATTGAGCTTCTTGCTGCTAGATTTGATCTTGACAGACTACATAAATTTAGTTTATTGATCTAGCTCTAACGAATGCGGATATAACTAAACGTATCCGTGAAGCCAAGGAGTTTCACGACGATGGTACGGCTTATGTGTGGTCCACATTTAGGATTGGAAATACCGTCTATGTGATGAGTGACAAACGAAGACGAGAGATTATTGATTACCTCGTTGTTCGGAAATATATTATTTTAGTAAAATTTATTGTAAAGACCAATGATGATATTTGGATTATCTGAGACAAGCGTGAACCAGTCCAGAGGTCGGGGAATAATATTATCCTTGGTGAAAATTCCAAACCAGGAATACTGACTGGAATAGACAAGCCGTATTATGAGAGATATTATCCAGTAACTGCGGTAATGTACGCGCTATATCCGTTAAATGATAAACCTGACGTTGGGGATCTCAATCCTATAAATTTTCAAGGGTAAATTGTGTAGCTGAGCGAGTTATAGAACACTTCACAAACGCGATACGGGGAAATAGTTTAACGGATTTACTACGTAAAAAAGTAAGTATATGGGCTGAAAAAGTTAACAATACTAGAGCGTCTATCAGCGACATTGTTGAGCTAGAAAGGAAACTAATAATCATAATAACTGTGAAGACGTTGAAAGAAAAGATTTTGCACAAACCGAAATATAAATCCAGAGGAGTTTTTATAGATATTATCGATCATAATGCACATGCATGGACTAATGCAGTAACTGTATTTCAACGAGACAGAAAGGTTCAATTTTACCATTCTGATGTATTCGATGCTATCGGTGATATAAGTAAAAGTGACCCTGTTTCTGTGTGGCTGTTTCAGAGTTCGGAATATGGTCATTATGATCAGTTTGTACAGTCTAACAACGATATTTATTGTACAGAATCTCTTATGAAGAAATGGAAAACCTTGCGCAGAAATATACTTCTGACGATGTCAAACTTAGACAATTTCTAAGTAATTGTTTAACCGTACCATCGGTTGCTGATCATTTTGCTGAGGGGAAAAACTCATGGAAACAGACACGATCAGAATTTCTTGAAGATGTCGTGAGGAGTTGTATTGAATACCGACATGGTGGATTGTGGAATACTACATATAATTACAACGACGTCATCTCAGTTGATATGGAAGCGTGTTATCCTGGGAGTTTTCTTGGATATGAAGATTGTTATAAATACTTTAAGAGATTTGGACATCCTACACACGACATGACCAGGGTTGCGATAAATGGACCCTTAACAGATTTTGACTTTACCGGATTCGCCCGCATAGATTTGTTTGAGTTACATTCTGATCTCCATCCGATTGTTTATGCGTGGTTTGGAAAACAGAGCGATGTTGGGGTCCAATAGTACTATTGCGGTATATGCTTGAATTTTTAGTATCGTTGAAAGTAACTGAAGCCATAATATCATATAGTTCACATACACAAGTTTGGTTGTCAGAACCTGATGTATTTGATGCTAAACACGATGAGAAATTTGCAAAGGAACTCGGCAGAAAAATAATGGGTAAGTTTACACAAGGAGGATCACGTGATCATAAACAAGTGTGTACATGATTGATTATGGACGATGCTGAACTCGATTTTATAATCGCTGTTACGATAGAAAAAAACCACATTTATAAGCCGATGTAATGCTTATTTATCAGACGAAACAAAACTAGGTACCATTGTGAGCTATACTGATGGTGATTCACCGCAGTTTACTCGTTTAAGATCTTCGATGCTAACATACATTTCGATAAATCTATTATCGATGATAAACATATTTCCTCGATACGCTGTCAGAGTCGCGACAGATTCATTGTATAAACACAAAAAATATAAAGATTTATTAAAACCCTACTCGGTAATGGTAAATGGGGAACGTTGAAGATAAAACAAGAAAATATGCTTAGTTATTCTGACTCTGTAGACGCTGAAATTGGGGAGATATACAACAAAAATAATCAAGTATTAAAGTCGTCTGCACCATCCGTGTACGATCCTGTGGCTAGACATAAGACTGTTTATCTTAATGGGCTTGGAGGTTCAGTGATAACAAGTCGTGCGATAAATCTATTCGTGAGTTTAGATATGATTGTTTAAAAACCGACACACAAACTCGCCAGGGAAATAAAGCAACGAAGTGCAAAGTCGTGTACATATCATAGTTTCTTTAGATGGTGCGGAAATGCATGTACTCCATCACGAATGGGTGAAAAATATATTCCTAAAACTATTATCTGGGACGATATATGTACAGTGTCGCTAGAGGTACTAAAAATATTTTTTGATTGGCTGTTACTAAAGAATACTGCTGTAATTATGTGTGGCGATCATGGTCAACCACCACCCTTTGTTGGGCAGTCTTCACATGAGTGACTGAAAACTTTAGATTATTACGAAGAAATATCTGATGACCATAGAGCTATTGATAAACCGCTAAAAGAGTTTAAAAGATTAATACGACTGCAACCAAATAAAATACAGTGTGAAGTAATGCGTGAGGTAATTCCTTAAACGTCCATGAATGATTTTTGGATCTGATTTGATAGTTGCGAGTAGAAAAATAGTTCGTGATGAACTGCAAAAAAAAAAAAAAACTGTCATATGGAAAAGTTTCCAGAGTTACCTGTGCCGCTGTGTTATCGCCCTGCAGATACTAGATAACAAACTGTTGATGTTGAGATTTCCTGGTGGAGAAACTAAAGGTATCCGAATACAAAATCTTGTGTTATATGATATTGTTTTAGTCGCCGTTAATGTTGTTGAGAGCGCGTTAAAAATGGATAAATCGCCATGGACGTTAGGATACGCTATAACGATTCACTCATCGGAGGAATTAACTATCACTGATACTAGTATCTGGATCGTCGATGATCGTATTGAGTGGTCAAATTTAGTTTATCTCGCAGTATCTTGAGTTAGAAGAATATCACAACTAAACGGGATATCATGGTTTGCGTAATAACCGAATAAATCACTAACAAAGTCGATATCAATAAAAAATAGTCAGCTATAAGCAGTGTGACAAAAAATAATCGCGATTTTGATATAGATGCGGAATTTATTATAACGCTAAAACAACGACAAAATAATCATTGCGCAAATTGCAACGCAATAATGTTGTGGCAGTATTCGAGCAATAACTCAAGACAATTTGCCATTGATAGAATTAATATTAGTCTTGGTCACACACGCGAAAATGTGATGCTGAGTGAGCTGTTCGGAGTGTAATTGACGTCGGGGGTTGCAAGAATGCTGCCATAAATGGAACAAAAGATCAAAATCCTTTCTAATTTCGACACTGAAACGTTTCCAAGAGACGGTCAGTATTCAGACCTTATTTAACTCTGAAGCCTCATGACAGTAATAATCAACAGTACCCATTTATAATTAATTAATTTTGCCCTCTTCATAAACAAAAATAGACTTCTTTTACCTAGTCCAAAAAGTTTACATATACATAAATAATGTAATAAGCATTTCTTATTGTAATCACTGAGAAAATGAAATACTTTTGACAATGTTATATGAGGCTGAAGTTCGTATACAATGATCAAAATAATTCTGAAGGTCAATGAACACCCTATGTGTATATGCTCATGTCTTCCAGTTCTGTCATTTCTACCAAGAGACTTATACCTCGCTTCGCCTTAGTAGCTCAATAAAATAATCGATCCCCAGTACAACTAAAGCATATGGTGATTCCTTGAGAGTAGCCATCTGTTAAATCATTCCGGAAGCAATTGCGCTGTCGAACGGCGAAAACATCTGTAGTGTATAGACACTGCGTCTTCCATTACGATTCAGGTAAAATAAATAATTTATTGTTCAAGTGAATATATAAATTAAATATTTTTCACTTTTTATACAGTTGTGTGTGTGTGCGTGTGTGTGTGTGTTCTGTGAAAGATTAAGGACGAAATACTTTGCAGTTTCATGAACAGTAAGTTTGGCGCAAGCATGGTTTAAAACGTGGAGAAATATGCATGATGATCAGAGTTAATTAATTAACATAAATACGTACAACTTGGTTTTTCTCCATACTCCACCAAAAAGCTATCAAACCTATGCGAGTATGTTAAACATTCTACCAAGAAAAAGTTTTATATTCAAATTAGTCCATTTAATCTGAATATCCGCCAGATATATTCACGCCATAGTAAACTTGTTTTTATTTCTTCAGAGATATAAAGGCAAAAAACTCTGAATACATTACATAATATATTTACTATATTATCTAAAATTGCATACATTTTATTCTGTCACACGAATAACACCATAGTCTTTACACAGTTCTATATAATGATAAACAATAAATAAAACTGTTAATTATGATACTTCATTTAAAAAAAAAATTCCGTTAACTCTAGCCAGTATCAAGCGAGTTTTATATAGCAACATACAAGCTGAAATATAATTTCTATAGGCACTGATGGTGTTACACATACAACCATGTGTTACACATATAACCATGGTGTTACACATATAACCATATAACCATATATCTGTTGTTAACATTAGATGGGTGTTATTAAAGAAGCTGATACAAAATGAAAAAATTGAACTTCAAGCTAAGAAAAGAATGTTCAGGTCGAAGTATTGATTTTGTCTTACGTCAAATGATATTAACAACATAACATCACAAGGTCGTGTAATATTTAAAGACAATAATGTAAATAAACTATTTATTTCAGTAAGGTTCAACCAAATTTCCTCTCATCCCTAATATAAAAGTTATCTAGGCATGTATTTTCAAGTAACATTCTAGAAAGATTCAAAATTATCATTTTCTGACGTCACACCATCTCCATAACACAAGCGTAGCATGTATAAATTCTATCTTTCTCATATATGCAAATAAAAATAATAAAAATATCCAAAACAAAAGTATAACACGGATTCTTAAATGAATTTATTTGTATACACACCGATATTTTAAAACATAAAACAACTAAAATTTCATTTCCGCACACACCCTCGTATATAATCAAGTAAACACATAAGGGCAAGCGGTCTTATGCAAAATAAATCGTCATATAAATATGACAAACAAAAAAATATATAAACAAATTGTATATTTTAAAATGAATGCATTTATTCCAAACGGTTGTCCACGAAGGAGTTGGGTGAGAAGTTCTTAAAACTTAGTAAAAGTCTTTATCAGTACATAACAAAGATGGAGACAAGGTGAAAACTATGGCACACTAGGATATTTTGTTTATTTGCTTAACAATTAAACATATCACCGGGCTTTGTTTTGGTACTGCTCGAAAATATCTGGCTCGTCCATGTTTTAAAATAAATATTTGATCTTGCCGGGTGAGGTTTCCCTGCCTCCCCCGGCAGAAATAAAATAAATAGAAAAACAAGCACCGTAAATGTTGGAGTAAGAGTGGTTAGGGAATCCTTACCAAATGGGAGTGGAGAAAGCCAACCCGGCCGGGTAGTTTCCCGTCGGGTACACATACTCGGTACTCAGATAAATTTTATACTCGTACATCCATATATATATATATATATATATATATATATATATATATATATATATATATATATATATATATATATATATATATATATATATATATATATATATATACCAGCAACTCTGAAAATCCAGTTTAAAATTAAAATTCCTGTTTGCCAGAAACTGTCACCTTCTTGACTATATAAAATTTTGCAGGTAAAACAAGTCTACACATACAAAAGGAGAAACAAACATAAAACGTAATAATGACTAAATTTGCATACACCTTTGAAACAAGGACGTATGATCTGGAATTTACACGAGCTGCAAAAGTTATGGAGGTCGCTCCATCAACCTTTTTCTTTCTGCATGTATATAAAGTTTTTTTTTACATATGACAATTTTATTGGTGTGGAATTTTAGATCTCGCATCTTTAAATAAGTTAAAACAAATATTTTAACGTAAATCTATCTTACAACGCGATAACAACGTTAGTTTTCACGTTCGTGTTTCTTTTAAATTCTATCATTACAGTGTTCAAAAGAAAAGTACAGGGGTGGTCAGAACTCGTCACACTCTAAATAAACAATATTTTCTGAAAGACAATTTCCAGTAAACGTATACTAAACTGGTTCCCTGAATCACATACTCACGCGTTACACTCCTCTATTTATATAGCGGAGAGCAACGCAGGTAACATACGAAGCAGTGAACCAGGCTAAACGTATATGTGCTTGTTAATGTCCTTTCTACAGAAAAGAGGAAGAAAGAACTTGATTTGACGACATCTGACATAGTGCCGCATAGTAGTCAATATGTCGGTTGCTCAGGGTGTAGATATAGAAATTGAATCAGAAAATATCACCGAATATAGGTAAGATATAATGACGAAAGGCATGTCACATAATTACAAGATTTTACGCACAGTTTACTTGCTTTTCTCTTTAATTCATGAATGCGTATATCAATAAGTTATATCACACACATCGAGTAATGATAAAATGGGTATGACGTTACAAGGAAAGTTTCAATTCTTATCAAGGCAATACTCGAGTTACATGGCAATTTCCAAAAAATATTACTTTAAATATGTCAGTGGTATCACTTAGGTTTGTGTCACCAGGTGACTTCATTTTCATACTTCTGTGTAGCCACTGTAAAAGGCTTTAACTTTTATCGCTTTCTTTTATTTTCATTCAGACCAAAACAACATCCAAATTAAACATTATTATCCTGGTAAATGAGAAATATATCTCAGAATTTAAAAATGTATTTTTGATCATGCATAATTTTAACATTTGGTATCGTCCTGAAGCTTTTCATGTGTTGGAGGAATATACAAATTATTCGTAAATTTTTTAAAAAATCATAAGAAACAGTTACTATTCTATATAAACAAGAAATTATACATGCAAACAAGTCTATAACAAAAATGGGAAACACGCATAAGATACTATAAAGACTAATTGTACATAAACGTGAAGGTCTAGGCGATATTGAACCAGGTCCAATTCCTGCCACATTTTTAAAGGAAAAGACCCACTAGTAAACTTTATGACTATTTGTCGCATTGCATTATACTATATATAAATCACACTCTTCAATATCAACTATGCTTATAAAATATTTCTCATACCAAAAATACGACCTTTAAACACGGGACGGAGCCAGAAATTGGAGATATAATTAGGACATTCTCAGAAGTAGCAGTGCTGATGTCCTCAGATCCATTCCAAGAAAGCTAGTTTCATTTTACGAATTTAAACACACAAAGCCTTGCAAAACCCAGTTAGTCACGATTCCGGTAAACTTGTATATATTCATTATTGTTCTTCATACAGAAAGGTGAAAGAAACAACTTGATAGTATTACAGTTAACGTAGTGACTAATAATTGTCAATATTTCAGTTGCCCAGTACAAGGTTGTAAAAATTGAATCAGAAAATAAAACCAAATATAGGTAAGGTTTATTTGAACAACTTGAAACAATAAATTATATCTGAGCGAGGCTAGGTTGCATGGATTTTTCCCGTTGCACTGTCGCTATCTAAGTATCACCCATTGCGCGTGATCTGTTAGAACATTTTCTAAAGTGCGCAATTTATTTCATATAGTATTTTACGAAAAATCCAACAGGAAAAAAATCAAATTGAATTTCTAAACAATAGAATTCATTCCATTCCTTGTTTTTAATTCTTTAACAATTACCTTAGGCAAACGATTTTGTTTTGGAAAGGCGGTATTAAACGAAGAATTAGAAAATGAAAAAAGAAAAATAAACTATAAAAGGGATTAGCGTTCTTAATTTCTTTTACAATATTTAGTCTATCAATTGATGTGCGTACTGAAAATACTACTGTAGTGCACTTTCGTACACATGCACATATAAAGTTATATATATTCAGATGGAGAGAAAAGTTACAACAAGAGAATATTTCATTACGTTTTATTAACTCACTCCTTCATTTTATAACAATATTAATTTTTCAAACATTATGTCATGAATTGATTAAACGTAATGGATCATTTGCAACTGTATAGCATATAGTCTGATAATAAACATTGATTATTGCTCGCGAAGGTAGAGCCTGAGGTTTTATAAACTACGGAGCGAGATGACTTCGCTAGGTATGTGGAGACACTGTCTCAGTCTCTTTGCCGTTTCTTCGACGAAAGAAGATAGCATGCCCTCTAGCATTCGGTTCATCCTTTTCACCATGCTGTCGCCCTGCGCATGATGCGGTCTGGTCCTAGTTTTCTCGATTCCAAGGAGTCGACACATTTAAAAGAAGAGTCCACTTTTGAACCGTCGGCTTTGATTCGTGTTAATCTGTCTTGGCATACCAAAACGCGTGAATGCTTCCTCTACTATCAGATCAGCAACGTTTGTAGCTTTCTGACAAGGCATTGGGAGTATCTCAGTCCATGCAGTAAAGTAGATAGCGATCAAGAGAATGTAAACGTTTCCGTTTTCGGTCTTATGAATTGGTCCTAAGATATCGGCAGATATGCGTTCCATCGGAACTACTGACGCAGGCAATTGTACTGGATCTCATCTATATGGTCCTGCTTACTTTCGCTTTTCACATACATAAAATCTCTTGCACTGCAGTCGCACAACTTCCTGATGTCCGACTCAGTAATACCCTTTCCTGATTTTCTCTAGTATTTTCCTGAAGCTAATGTTTACTCCACTGAAAGAATCGTGAGCCCTGCATATAACATCATTCTTCTCTTTTCGTGGAACAATAGCTTTACTGCGAATTTTATCAACATCGTGCGAATTCTTTATCTCTACCTGCCCCACTGACTCAAGAGGCTTTTCACCAGCACGCTATTTTTGGCAATTTCTTCCCACGGTAATCGTTTCTTGCTTTCCACCCAGCTCCTTACAATTGCGACATCCTGGTCAGATTTCTGAGCAGCGGCGAATTAGTGGGTACTCAGAAAGTCTGTATCACAGCTATTGGCATATCAGTCGTAACTCTACATTCCTTGTCTGTCGTCGGATTATCGCTGCTTACTTTCGATTTTTCCTTCTCGGTTTTTGTCTAATAGAAAAAAGCATTGCCAATATGAGCCTCAGAAAAGGACGTCAGCGTTACGATGCAATATTCCGGGACTATGTCGAATCTGAAATTGATACTGCAGGTCTGTTCTAATCAAGAAACATCTTCCATACAGGTATTGCTTGAAGTAGTTCACAAAGAATACGACCGTCATTGGCTCTTTTCTTGTAACACAGGATCTTCTCTCAACTTTCGTTAGCGATTGGCCATCTTATGCTACAACCCTCTTGCATCCATCATGAATTTCCGACAGGACGGCTCCAAGTCCATTCTTGCTCGCGTCTGTGTCAAGAATGAAAGGCTTGCCAGTGTCTGGGAACGTTAATACAGGCTTGTTGTTGATCGCCTCTTAAATTCATTGAAGGAAAACAGACAATGCTCAGTCCAGACATAAGGTTTCTCCTTTTCTGTCAGTCGGTGTAAGCTAGCTGAAATATTGGCAAATTTCTTTATGAATTATCGGTAGAATGAGCATAGTCCCAAAAAACTGTGAAGTTCTCCAGTTAACACTTTCTCTGGATCTGTACGTATCCCCTACTTCGACGCAATATGTTCCAAGTACTTGACTTATTTTGCAAACAAACGACACTTTTGTGCTTCAGCTTCAGAGCAGTTTTCAGCAATTTGTCAAAGAACTGTCGTAGACCGTCTATCTCCTCCTCGAACGAGCGTCCAGAGAATATTAAGTAATCGATGTACAACAAACATATCTTCAACTGAAGCCCTGCCAGGACAAACTTCATCTGTCTTTGGAAAGTCCTAATGCATTACAGAGGCTTAACGGCATAACACTAAACTCGTATAAAACTTGACTAGTTGTTAATGCCGTATTCGACCGATCCTCTGGCTTAAGTTTTATCTGCCGATATCCAATCATGAGATCTAAGTTTAAAAATAGAGTTACTTTTTATAGCAATTCAAGCCACTCGTGGATCTGTGGTTGGTAGCAGTTTGACACAGTCACTGCATACAAGGCACTGTATTCAACGTAGAACCTCGTCATGCCGTCTTTTTTCTTTACTAAAACCACTGGCGAAGATAATGCACAAGAAGATGGTAAAATTATCCCTTTCTCCAACTTGTCGTTCACATAATCTGAAGAGGGTAACACCTTAAGAATGTAAAATGTGCTGGAAGCATGTCTTAGAACTGTACGCCGTTACCAGTTTTTTACATGGAGAATACTCAAGTGTGTCATTAAGAATTATTGTTCATAGCCATAAAACAATTCTCACGTTAAAAGCGTTTTTAGGATTTTAATTTATATATTTTTGAGAGACTTGACAACCTGACAAAGTTGATGTAGATAAAACAATAATACATTCCATTGTCCAGAATTTCAGCTAGATAATTGCTTTATATATTTTAGACGAAATCGCTCATTTAAACACAATTCTCACAAGCTGTAAGAAATGGGTCATCGATTACAAATTTGTGTCATATACGTATTATAGATTAATTTTCCAAACTGTTTTATGGTGATCATTTTCCATTGCACCGTCTGATAGGCATGGTGGCTGTCAATAAAATTCTTGACTTTTTATTTTTTTTATCTTCCTCATTTTTAAGTTACTATTGGTGTCTGCTGGATGTTTAAAGCAAGGGCACATTTATGGCCACATAATATGTTATACAGCATGACGTAATTTTTGTTTATATCTTACATGGCACACTCTATATCGTTGCAAAATATTATCATGTAGTTAATATTAGACACTGAGCACACAAACGTTGAACCAACGAATATTTATATATGAATAAGCTTCTTTTTGAAGACTATTTAGAAAACATGTCATCGGGCATTAGGAATGAGGAGATTTGTTTATTTCACCTTTCACTTACTCAAATATTTCATTTAACAGGTCATTGCAAAAAGGTGATCAGATTGCCGTAGAAGGTGAGATGTCAGGAATTGAGTATTACCATCATGGCATTTTCCTTGGTCATAGAAAAGGGGTTGCTGATTTTGGAGGGAATAATAAAAGAGATGCTAGACCACGCATTGTGGATATACTACAATTCACGGAGTATGGAAAACGCAGGCTTATTCGACTCAAATACCCAAGTGGGCAATGTCTACCCCCAGAAGTGGTTGTAGAGAACGCCAAAAAACTGGTGGAGAATCCTGACCGCTGGGGAGTATATGATCTTCTCAACAACAACTGTGAGCACTTTGCCACCAAATGCAAGACTGGCGTTGCTGTCTCACGTCAAGTGATAGACTCTATACGTAAATGTATTATGAATCCCCTGCAAGCCATAAGATATTCTGTGGCTTCAAGTGGATCTTGTGGCAGTTCTTTTTCTGGTTCTTTAACAAAATCTTGAAGAAAATTACTGACTTATTTCTAATATAAAAAGTTGCAGAAAAGATTGCAATTTCTTTAATTTACATTGTTCTTTTTCATTTAGTAAGCGTGACTATGGTCTCTAGAGAATCAGCACTTTTGTATCGGGTATTTTCAATCTTGTGCATCTGTACTTGTGTATTTTATGTATTTACTAATAAACCGTCTAAATGTTAGTCAAATACTTTTCATAAAATGTCAAAATGAATATATTATTTGTGTTATTCTAACATACGCAATTGTTAGTTTAAATTTTATAACTACATAAAGTGGAATGCGGGATTGGGGAGGGGTTAGGGTTTGATGTTTTGATGATCCTGATCAAGAAAACTTTTATCTCTGATCTTCTTTCCATCTGACTCTATGTGCCGTTCGATCTGGTAGAGAAGAAAACCCTCCTTAATAGGAAATTAATATTTTATCTCAAACAAAACGCTTTTACTGTACTCTCTCTAAAGATTCAATGGTCCATGCTTTAAGGTACCGAAAAGTCAGTGGCAAGAATGAGTTACTTCGGGAACACACCCCTATTAAATTATGTCGTTGAATGGAAAAGGAGTTTTGCAGATAAACACCTTTTTTAACCTGGGTATCCCGTTTTGTTTGCGATACAATGATATATCATTTGACGCCTTAATTACTTCATAGTGCTGTATACTACATTTCCTTCTTTATTAAATGTGCTGGCGGGACAAATTTGACAGATTATCGTTTCATTCGCTAGCATAAATAAATTTCTACCGGACTCGAAGTAAATCACCATTATTCCAATTTTCTGCTTTATTTACTAATTCCGATGTTACACATTCATTACACATTCATAAGACAAGATGCTATATTTCGAACAAATAATTATGAATTGGTTTTCTCTTTTATTTGCTGTTACTCACCAATCATTAAATCATGTTAAGATCGAGGCGAGTCAATATGGCGTATATATTCCGTTTCATAGCTAGTTTTGGTACACAAAGTTTTGAGACATCAGTGCATATTTTTAATATCTACTGAACACATGATTCCTTACCTAAGACTGATGTCGGACAGCGCTTTACTTAGACTATACATAAAAGTCTCTTTCTCTCCAAGAAATTACACATAATATATATTATGTTTGGTAGAGCCTTTATAAGCAATCATACTTCAATCCGTAGCGTGTTGAAAAATTGTCAAATAATGAATTATGTAAATACGCTTTGCATATTTATTATAGACAGTCATAATATTGAATGTGAGCTAGTGGATAAAGTAATGTGCTCTTTGGCACGATCAACACCAATGTACGTAGTAGGTCAAGGCTTTGTTCAAATATTTTTCTTATTGCACGTGTAAATAAGCTTGTGTAAACAAATAAAATTTTTCCATCTATTAGTAGTTTAGATTCTTATTTTGTTGACAATTATTTGGCTCTAACAGATGCCCATGGTAATTCTCACTTTTTGGAAACAAGGACACAAAGCCCATATTAGGGAAACATTTTGTTGATGAAGTTCAGAAACAATAGCTCGCAAGATGGTTAACAAATCGAGGAAAGTATTAAATTGTAATGATTTGGCAGAAATGTAGAATATGAAATATTTTATGACATTGGACTGAGTTTCAATTTTAAACTTAGAACAAATTTTATTCCATTCAGCTTAGGAGTTTAGTCTCGAAATTTTCAAACACAAAATCTCTAAGATAAACATTGCTGAAACATTATTCAGTATAAAGCTGTCTCATTTATAACGCAGGTCACATTTGTAGCTTCCATAATGGAAACAAAGATGAGTTATTTTCTTTATATTCGAAGATGCGCCATATTTGAATAGGTGAAAACTAGTCTGATGAATCAGCCTCCAAACCTGTATTAATGTGTTGGTTGTTTTGAATCTGGTTTTACATATTCATAAAGCATTTCAATTTTTTTTAGACAAACCTTCAACAATCAGTTCGCACATTCCTCCTCCATTTTCGACACTCAATTGTATTTATGCCGTCTTTGGAGTTACAGTCGGTTGAAAGGGTCTTTCTTTCCACATCAAAACCTATGTTAGAGAACTTGTAACTTCACGTAGAAATAGTATAATCCTACGTTCTGTCCCCAGTTCTATTTACCAATTTGTATCAGCTGATAATCAGTTGTTTAGTCAACATCACGGAACCAGTCAAATACTACTTCGCTCTTTCACAACGGTCATTTTTTATCATGTGATGCCTGTAGTTTTCATGTGACCTTCAAATAATGAATATCTTGTCTTGTGACTAATATCATGGGTCAACATTGCGTCATATTACGAAAGGTGACTGTAAAGGTCCAGCCTCTTGCAGAATTGTATTCCACTTTGTGAATTTTTCAGCTTCATTGAGAAATTAATATTTGCAGTGGATTATTCTATCATGCCAGTATGTATTTTCTGTCCACTCAAGATTATGTGATAGCCTACTTAACCGTACAAAGTTACCTTACTCTATTTAAAGGATATGACCGAGCTATTGAGTTAACTTAATCATCAAAACTACCTAATATTGCTGCTTCCGATACCTTATTGAAAATAGCTTAGTCCGTTTCGACAATCTGACCAAATCACCTTGATATAAAAACTGCTATGAACACGCCTTGTGCCCCAATAGCCTCAAACAACATCAAGCAAAAGTAATCCGTTGGACAAGATTCCTCAAGCAACTCGTTAAAGATCTTGTTAGCGAGTCGACTGAGAGTGGGACAATTTCAGATAGTGGAACATGAATAAAAAGGTAACAAAATTATATGGCTGTAGTTACCTAAGTTTATAATGTTGAAAAATAAAATAAAAAGTTAAGGTGCAGAAGAGCCATTTACTAATTGTACAGGTTTGAATTGGCATGAGTCCACATATCCGATTGGTAATTCTGCTTGACTGAAAAAAATGACGATATATAGTTAAATTGTATGATTTTTAAAGAGAGTAGTGGTAAACTACGGAATTTACCCCCCTTTTCTGCCTCATTTGGGTCCCTGACATAGGTCATAGTCCCCCCCCATGACTTTGTAGGCCATATGCGACCCATGCATGCTTAGCAATTTTATTATCCACGCATGTGACCTAGTCATAAATTATTCAGTCCTCGGTCTCAAAATATGATAAAGGAAAGTCGTTAACTCTACATATACCAGCAATGGCATAATTTAACACAATATCATACAATATTTCACTGATTTGTTTCCAGTACCAAGTCTATCATCACATGTAACAGTGCTAATTTTGATAAATAAAGTAGTAGGAAACCCACCATATATTGTGGTGTGCATTTCCTTAAAAACTACAACTTTTCGTATAATATTAAAGGGGATCAGTGATTTGGTTATCCACATATATTTTGTAGAAAGAAACACTGTTTCTACGATTCTAAAACTGTTTTACCTAAATTGTCAGAGATATTTAAAAGAAGCAACTTTCTTCCAATTAAAATCATTACATAATAATTTAATATAGATATATAATCCATGCTAATAGTTCAGACTATGTAAACATTTCATCATCCATAATGTAACAAGGACCATATTCTCTATGATTTTGTCCAAATTGTGTGCGTTTTAAATTTGCGTTGATTCTGTCTTTGTAGACGTGTCCTCGCTGTTATGATGTACTATTGTACATAGCTTCTGTTCAGGAATATATACTCATTAACAAAATCAGTCGTTTATCTAAAGCATTTATGAATTGAATTTTACCACTAGGTGCCATCTTGCTTTCTGAAATTGCAAAAAGCTGTTAGCTGTTAGCGTTTTAATTTTGTGTTAATTCTCTCTTTGTAGACGTGTCCTCGCTGTTATGATATACCATTGTACATAGCTTTTGTTCAGGTATATGAACTCATTAACAAGTTCAGTGGTTTATCTAAAAGCATTTATAAACTGTATTTTACCACTAGGCGCCATCTTGCTTTCTGAAATTAGGAAAAGCTGTTAGCAACTAATGTATTACATGGGGATTGCAATCGTCCGTTGATTCTAGAAAGAGTTATCTGACAACAACAACAACGACAAGAAAATGAACGAATTACGTTTGAGTTACTTATGCTCTGAGTCAGAAATGCATGGCCTAATAATTTTTGTTTTCATTTGCCTTTTGCAAGATATCGACGTCCCATTGTACATTTTCCATGCCATTGTCAATATGCGTGTCCCTAGACTAAGTTGATAGGACATACTGTTTATGCGAAGTTGTGTTTTCTCGCTTGCAGTGTGAATTTTTATATTCCTTTAAATTATTTCAAAATACCGTCCTCGACAAGTCTAATTCTCCTAAAATAGCTGCTATAAACATCATCTCTTTCCACTCCAGGAACAAACGTCCTCTGTATAGAGTTTCACATCCGATTCCTTGATATGGAATAATTACAAGAACGTGTGAGCCCCGAGTGGCCGAGTCATCTAAAGCGCTGTCCGCTATGGATCACTGCCATCTCACCTCTGGCTGCGTGGGTTCGAGTCCAGAATTTGGCGAATGTGGATATGTGAGAAAGCTTGCCAGTAGCTTCTCGTGGGATTAGTGGTTCTTTCCGGTGATTTCCCGGTTTCTTCCTCCACCATTAATACTGGCAGCCATGTATCCTATGTAGGCTGTAGCCTATCGTGTGCTGAAAAATGGCGTTAAGCATCACGACAACAACAACAAAAATAAGTTTGTTGTATCTGTGTAACATCAGTCATGTGTTCATTATGATATTATAACTCAACGAAATGCACAACATTTATTTCAATCATTTTAGTCAGTTGACTCGATTGTTTGTCGATTTTATGTGACTGTCACATCATGCATAATTTATCATGTGACTATTATCAGGATTCACCAACGCATCATAATGAACGCATCATGATAAGAAAATAGTTTCATGACAGTAAAGGTACATCCTATATCCTCCTTCAGAATTCTACCTCATTTAATCGATTGCTCAAATTACTCAGAATCTTCAAATGAAAATTAATTTGCAGCTAAATCATGACTACTTGTAAGTTGGATGTATTTTCTGTCCATTAAAGACACTTGGATACCCGATCCAAATTTGCAAAAAGGGACCCACGGTATGCAAGGGATATAAACGGGCTATTTCTCACTCTTCTAATCTTAAAAACTAGAGCAATTACTGCTTAACATACCTTTGTCCCAATCACGACTATGTGTTGCCTCAAATGACTAAGAAAACAAAACTGTTTGAAATGATCTGGTCTTTGGAATGTTTTTTTTGTTGTTGTTTTTTTAATATATTTTGATCATGATAACACATATAGTAAATTACATATTAGACACTTGATTTTGGATCCTTTACATACCAAATCTCTTTTTATGATTGTTTAATGATTTTTTTATGATTGTTTAATGATTAATTAAATGAATATCATACCAGTTCCCAACACACCCCCTTCCCGCTAATATCATATAAAGGAACATGACTTGTGCTTATTGCACGACGTCAAATGGGACAGTAATTGACTACTTGCGAATTAAATATACAATAAACCCATTAGACACTTGTTGAAATCAATTTCTAATCACTCCTGGTTACCAGTGCACTGATCAAAACCAATATCAAATTAAATTGGTTTTTGTCTGCAAAAATTAAACTGTCATCTGACGGAATCAATATTGCAGTATTATATGTTGTGTGCATTTGTGGTTAGCAATACTGTAAATCATTTGGAGAAATGGCTGACCTTCCGTACGATGCCAATATTTATTATAGACCGTATTAGATAACCAACTGGTGTAGTTCTTTTTTTTGATCAAAAACGGTTACGGATCAAGCTAGAAAAAAAATACATTCAGAAGGAGAGAGAGGACTTAAAATGGGAATTTAACATTTTATATATGCTCTTTGAATTTTATCTGACCATTCGGCAGCATGTATCTTATAACAGCGATGAATTTGTTATTAGTAAAGTGTATAACAAAGGAGAATTTCTCTTAAGTTTAATTATATCCTAACTTTAATTCAAAATCATCCAAAAGATACAGTGGTTGTGCCTTGGTTGAATCTTTATAGTCTATGTTCCAAACAAACAATATTATCTTCACATGTGCAGGAACATGGCCCTGTAACGGTCGCACTTAATATGATTGATTCTGGCTTATTAGTAACTAATGTCATATATTTGCGCAATAGTTATCATTGTTTCCAATAGAAAATGGTTTCTAATGTACTCATGACTTGACAGTCAGATATGTAGCATATAATTTTCTCAGAAATGACAAGAGATATTGCAGTTTTGAAAACCATGGTCTATATGTGCTAATTAAGCCTGCACTGATATATTAAACAGGATCTGACATGTATGTTCGTTTCATATCAGATTTATAAAATTATGAATACTATCCATATTTCACATGACTTGGCAGAAAAGGACAGATATTACTGCTTTCATAATTTTCACATAAAATTATCATGGCTGTTAAAACCATCATAACATGAAGCTCTTTTCAAACTTTTTTTTTTAAAAAAAAGTCACCTCACTTTTAAGACCGATAGTCAATAAGATGCTAATACTTCTATAAAATAACCTGATGCGTCCTCAAAAAATGCCATGCTCACTCATGACATTAATACATTCGTTTGGTTGGATATACCTCATATTTATGACGTAACGAGATCAGTTGAACTTGGATTACAAAATTATATATATATATATATATATATATATATATATATATATATATATATATATATATATATATATATATATATATATATATATATATAATCCTTTTCAAATGCTTAAAAGCTATTCACATCTTAATGTTTTGACTAAAATTGTTATTATTATTATTATTATTATTATTATTATTAGTAGTAGTAGTAGTAGTAGTAGTAGTAGTAGTAGTAGTAGTAGTAGAATTAGTAGTAGTAGCAGTAGTAGTAGTAGTAGTAGTAGTAGTAGTAGTACCACAAAAACGCATGGAGAATTCTGTCATTGTCTTCATCATAAAATGCCCTATATGGCCCAAACAGGCCTTCGTACCTATTATTAGGCTCTACTTATAAGGTTAGCCTTGAGGTACTACAATCCATTTCATTTGTAAACAGAATGTGCCAAAAACTCTGTTCCATTTCTACAGGTTTTATGAAAGAATCCCTTCCGCTTCTCATTGACACTAGATGGATTATTCATAAGGGTTAGTTGCATTTTCATTGTTGCTACGCACAGACTCCATTTACTACGCACAGACTCGCACTTACTGTACCTTGCATCGAATTCTGATCACAAATAAAGGCATATGATATTTTTATTATAAGTTATCCTTTCACCAACTCACTGTTAAATGTTTCGAGATACTTCGTTTAAAGAAATGGAACATCACTATTAACATGATTTCCAGTTATTCCGTCACAGAGTACCGTCCCCTGCTCCCGTATACTTAATTGTGTATTGCCCTTAACTGAGATAGCAATCGACAAATGAAAAGCAAACAGACTAATTCACTGACACATTTAAGTGCACATATGGCATACCCTGAATATGTACATACATGTATCTATATCGTACGCCCAATTCTACTTGCGTACATGTAATAACGTTTTGAAGTGAGGATGACTAATGAAATTTATGTACGGTGATAAAGCATTACGTAATCTTCAAAATTAGATAAAATGGACAAAGCTGATCTCTATCCAGGAATATAATGTACCTGCGATATCAGTTTACGGAGAATACCTTTTGTGATTAAAACAAGTCATCGATTTGCTAAATGCAAGCTAGCCCATACTTTGTAGATTGTTATAGTCTCTCGCAATGGCGAACTTTAACGTCTCTTTTTATAAACCTGGTATCACAGGTAAGTACACTAATGTGATATTCATTTGTCAGTAACTATGAAGAAGAAAAAGATTTACCGTGGAACAGTCCGGTGGGAGCACATAGGGCGAAGCCTATATATATTTCTGCATTTCTGAGCATACTTTTAACCCAACAATCGTAAAGAAAACTTACTCAAGAAAACGCTCGGATCGTTTCCGCTTACTTTCGATGGGGGTGTATGCTCCCACCCAACATTGCCTTTTCGATCCGCCTTTTGAAAGTAGCGGATGGTTGGAAAAATGGGCTTGAAAATGAATGGGAGACTCTCTCTCTCTCTCTCTCTCTCTCTCTCTCTCTCTCTCTCTCTCTCTCTCTCTCTCTCTCTCTCTCACACACACACACACATTTTAGAACCAGGAAGCAATAATATGTTAAGTATTTAAGAATAATGGATGCTTCCTAAAGGGTCTTAGCGACAACAAAGAGTACAGTGGTAATCATTACTATTGAAGAGGAGAGCATATATAACTTGTTTCAGAGTACGAATAGTCTGATACATAACACGCATGACAAACCTTTCTGGGATACAATACAGCACATACCACCCCACCCCACCCCCACACATCCCGTTTCCTCAATACTTGAAAGTACCTAAAACTAAACAGTAAATCTCTCTCTCTCTCTCTCTCTCTCTCTCTCTCTCTCTCTCTCTCTCTCTCTCTCTCTCTCTCTCTCTCTCTCTGATAATATACCGTTACCTTTATAGATATGAGGAATATTTATTTTTATTTTTAGGATAGTATCACCCGGTTTCTACTAATTGATTCTTGCATAAGGTTTCCTAAGTGCGAGTAACATCAAACCGTCTAAGCGTATAATTTAAAATTGTAGGAAGTAAATAGCATCAAGCTAACAGACAAGGATAATGTAAATCAATACAAAATGCTGGTATGTTTCCCGACATCCAAAATTCATGCAGCAATGTCAACAAAAAACAAAGCGTTTTCTGTAACGCGTCAGGTGATCAAAAATGGTATGACTTGCTAAATCGGTGAGATCAAAGGTAACATAACTCTTTATCCTAAATAGTAAAACTCTTTTATAGGTAGTTTTCAGTTTGTATAGAAATTAAATTTGCTGACAGTTGTTTATAATACGATTATTACTGGTGGAAATGATTCAGTCAGTTTGTAAACTTCAAATATAGACAGAAATAGTGTATAATTTAGAAGTAAAAATATTGTCCTCCATATATTTGAAACAAGACATTTCGACCATCGTGCAAAATATCCTTGTTTTATACAACACACTGAAAGATACAGTACTTATAGGAAAAAAGAAAGTACCTTCCTAAACAATTTTTTTATTCATTTAAACGTTTCAATTTACGCATGTTTTGTTTCTATCTTATTGAATAATATGAAATTAAAATTATGAATGGTCACGAATTAGTCTTAAGGGGGTTCATATTAGATTTCCTTTTTATCACATTGTAGGCATAGTTTTTCTATAATATGTGCAGTTTCATATTTCTAATATTACCACACGTTAAAATATCACTTTATATGATTATGATTGGTCCAAATAAGCTTATAAAATTAGTGTGAATGATCCTCTTTACTGTTTGGTTGGGATTGTGGGAAAACGTTTTTAACCCCGCCTTCTATAATATTTTGTTTTGAATGAACATTTTTTTTTGGCGGGAATATAATTTCGAAGTAATTTGTCCAGTAACTGCCGTGTAATATCCGTCGTACGAGATAAATTGCGATATCAGGTCTGTTCGTGATACAACAAATTCTAATGGAAACACACACATACACACACACACACACACACACACAAATAATTTTTGTTAAACTTTACAAAGCTTGTTGTTTTCTCTCTTTCTTTGTATAACTTTGAATGAGCCGATATGTAACAATTGACATATGCTGGCATTGCATGACTAAATCAAATCATAGGGTCTTGTTCATTTATTTATTAGTTGATGTCGTCTAAAATATAACAATTTTATTTGCTAGCGGATATCTTTTTGAGGCATTTTGTGATATTGCCATTATCTTCGACTGGCATGGAATGCGCTGCTGTCAAGCCAAGCCGAGTTGTAACTGGTAACATGCATCAATCAACATTGATATGATGAACGAGGTTTCCCTGGAGAATATTCTATGGTGACTTGTCTCTACGTGAATGAAAACAACTTGCGCTAAAACGGATACGACTCTGCAGATTCAAATACTTGCAACATGTATGTTGACATTCACAAATTGTATGACTAGGTTATGATGCATGTAATGCCCTTAGGTTCATTCCAATCGATTAACTTGAAATAGCGGGACGAGCTTTACTTAGTGCGCAATGATTATTCACTGACCCATCGAAATCTATCACTTTCCGCGAGTAGTTATCACCGTACTAGTGTGCACATTGTGGATGATTTCAAATGTATTTTTAACGAATACATCAATTTAGTTCCGTATCTTCACCGGAAACTTACTCATGTGTGAAACTTTGGTTGTATCTATTGGTAAGCATATATACATGTAAATTGCACTGCCTGCTACGGTTTCGCCTTCGTGCCTGGATGGTTCCTATCACCCAGGTGAGGACGGATCTGACAATGGCTGCCATAAACGAACTTCAAAAATACATCTTCAAATTCGAGAACAATATCTTCTTTGTAAACATTTGGAGGCTCTAGGAAAACGCATTCCAGTCGACCTTGTCCAGGTCAACGAAATAAACAAAACTGGTAGCCTCATTGTGAATCGGGCGTTTGAGTTCTATAAGTTCCAGCCCTAGAATATGCAGGACCCAAGGCAGCATGCGATGAGCACGCGGCCCCAAGCAAATCAAATGCATTGCAGAGAAGCGCGGGGCCCAAGGTGATTGCCTCGTTCGCCTTGCCTTATGGCCGGTCCTGGTACGCAAAAATAAATTTTTGCTCAAGTTGACTGGGCTCATTTAAGTTTGGACATCCGTATCGGATCTTTCAAAGCTACTAATGTACGAGTTTAACAATGCTAATAATGTGGTAACGTGAAATTGCTGCACACGAACACGGACTCGTGTCTAATGCACATTACCAACAAAAATGTACGTGGGCAAATCATCACTAATCAACGACTTTGACACAAATGATTACACGAATGACCACACGTTGTTCCAACAACGTCAACAAAATCTTGTGGAGAAATTCCAAGATTATTACGCTGGCAACCCAATGAAAGGATTTGTGGGGCTCCAGCCCGATAAAAACTGCAAGTTAAAACATCAAGAAAACCAATTCAGCCCGGTTGTTCAAAAGTATCTCCGAAACGACACCTGCGTAGACTGTTTTCAGCAGTGACTTGAGTTCATGAACGCAGCAAATCCTATTCGGTGTTTGGAACAAAAAATCAGCGTGTATCGTTGCACGGAGGTGGGTTTGTACACCAGATCAAATCTCTTTACGAATTCACAATTTACGCATGTCCCAATATATATCTTGATGCTAATTCCATATTTGGAGAAATAACTTCTAATTCTTCTTCCTCGGATGTTCAACACAGAGGATGAAGTCCATTCTCGGCTTTGCCTCCTGTAAATAAGATCCACTTGCGGTCTCGCTAATGAAATAATACTGTTGGCTGTCCCCGGAATATAATTCGGTCTGAGATCGTGTATGCACCTACGGACTATACAGTATCAGTAACACGATGTATTCCACGTTCCAGCTTTCCAGATAGCGAACCAGATTATACTGGACCAAATCTAATGCTGGTGGCAGAATTTTTTAAGCCCCTCGTGTAACCGTGATTGATTTTGCTGAATCGAGTTGGACGTGTGATTTCATCATTCATTGTCACTATGACCCGATAATGCCGCATGACTAACGTTGGGAACCGATTGTGAGCCATAAACTCTTGCGTGTACTGGTTCCCAAATAATCATGCCTCAAGTATACGATTTAACCGTTCCATAATGGCTAGATCACTATATAAGTTGGCTGTTACGTACTTGTACATCACCACCAATGCATCAGTGGCTCTAAGAAATTCCGTAAATGGATTCACTTGGAGACGCCACAGTCATGTTAGTTGCCCACGTAAATGGATTCACTTGGAGACGTCACAGTCATGTTAGTTGCCCACGTAAATGGATAGGCTTCAACTGGTGTAAGACATCTGTTCAACATTTAGACGTTCAGCGGCTCGTCTTTCTTGTACCTATTAATATTCTCCACAACGTTAAGTACATATTTGTGTGCGTGTTCATGTATACAGTTATATGGAAAAAACAATAGATCAATCTGTTGAACTCTTTTGGGCGTCCTCACATCAAACCATCGACAGGAAATCATTTTCGATGCAGGTTATTAACTTTGCCGTACACGCGTTTTGGGACCATGCTCTAGCGACTCCGTGGTTAATTTGTTTTGTGCTCTCTACTTTCGAACGCTGCTTCCTCTTCCAATAACAGAGTGGACTGCACTATATGGTTTCGGAGCTTCACATGCGACTTACGTTAAGATATTTCGTGTTTTGCGTGAGATGAATGTCGCGATTTTACTCGTTTCTGCAAGCAAACAGCTGTAGTCAACCTGATGACCACAATCTCGCCCAAGAAAGCAGAATTTCTCATGGTTTGTTTGATATCAAAACTCAGAAAAATCTCGGATATTTCCGATCGTATTGGTGTCTGTGCGCGTTTATTAGAGTTGACCTCACATCCAATATCGACGGTTGGGATGGGGTTTGCACGTAAATAACTCGCTAGTATTCTCGCTGACAATGTCGCAGCCAGCTGCGTTGTTCGACTTCCCAATAGAAAAAAACGACATTTAGTCAATACAAAAATGATCAGACGGAGTATATCATTAATAACCGGCCAAGATTTTAAAATCAGCGTTCGGCTGAATGAACCCACACTCAGCTCTCTAAAGTACTCGGTTGACATCATACAATCGTCATTGACACCGGCTCTCGGTTAGATAGAACCGGTCTTGATTCATGTGGTCCAATCGATTCGAGATCGACTAAGACAAACAGTGTCTCAGTATCCAGAGGTTCCAGTTGGGCACCCATCCACGACAATAATGCCTGTGCCTGTCAGCAAAGTAATCAATGAAGATGCATAACAACGGCAAGAGGAGATAGTACAAACCAAAACAGATTGGATGACTGTAAATCTGACAGTGTGGCGTAGAAAAGGAAAAGCTATTAGAAGAAACCGAAAACGTACAAATGATGGCTCTATTAGAAGACGCACCAGACATTGACACATCAGTATTAACAGATCGAAGCGTCCGAGACTTTCAGTATAATGCGTACCTGGCTAAGGACTTAAAAAGACTTAATAAAATCAAAAGATCAGTTGACACCTATCTGTATTTTATATCGTATGAGGCCATATCGAAAATTAGTGGAAAACTTGTACGTGCGATAACGGTAACAATTATTCCGAAGGTGCAAATGCCGAATTTGTCAAAAATGCCATCAAACTGCTGTTCGAAAGCGTGTGATATCTCATAGATGGTAAGGAAATAGAATTTTATTTGCACAACGTAGACGTTGCCACGACGATTCTTAAATACGCAGTAGCAACAAATATTCGACGTCTGCTAGACCGTCTATGATGGTACAAGATACATGCAGATCGCATCTCGTACATCTCACATCATCTTATAAAAACGGTTTTTTAGGACATCAACCGAAATGAGAATTTTAAACCCTAATTTCAACCTGGCATTTGCAAAGCGTCGAGGACAATGTTGTGGATGCGCATTTTTCGATTCCACTCAGTCACATATTTCGGTTTTGCAGAGATGTCAGCAAGGTTAGATACAATCGTGTTACTATGAAAGGAAAACGGGAAAATGCAATCTGGCATACTGCTTCTGATTTTGATGATGCCTTTGCTAGCTCTTTTTCCACTGTCCACAGAAGAGCGTTTGTTTTCGTTTATGGACTCAGGAAGCAAATCAACGTTATTATTTCCAGCGTTCTCACTACAAGATAGCAAATGTTTTCAAACTGGATTTATAATATATATCTTTCAAATCTTTATAATCGAACTACTACAGTTCGTGCTTATTTTTAGCTATCTTTTTATGTTTACGTCTTACAATACTCTTTTGTTGTTTCCATCATAGTGTCACAAAATTATAAGTACTAATTTCGATGCGTAAATCATTCAGCCGATATAACGTATCGCCTAAAAATGTAGTGTTTAATATAGTTCTATTTTCATCAGCTAAATTTGTATATACAGATGGAGTTCTAAATTCAAAAGTATCAACGCCGTACTTATCTTTGCTGTGAGTTCTCTGTCAGTAACATATTTCCTCTAATTTCAGTGGTAACATGTTTTCTTGGGTATTCTCTTTTCTCTATTGTTATGTGGTACACAAAAGAAAAAATTTAAGTTAAAATAAATTATTCATACTACTATTAATGAATTATTTAGATGTGGAAATGCTAAGATAATGATTTTGCATGGATAGATTTAATATATACTGATATTTACTCTTAATTTCTATACAGATTACATAGCAGCTATTTAAGAAAACAACAAAGAAAGTGTAGATGCTATTGGTAATTATAGTGTTATAAATGGAGTCAAAATAGAAATAGAGCTACAGCAAATATAGTATTTAGAAAGGATGAACAAATTCAAAATAGTGTTCTAATATTTTACAAGGTTTCTATATAAAACTATTTGTGTAAACTTAGTGAAAGATATCCCAAGATGGTACGTGCATTAGTTGATATTCTAGTTTTACAGTTTTGAATTAAGAAGCTGACGTATAGATATTTATCTCAGAAAATACTATAGGGCGAGTATACTTAAAAGATTATAAAAAAAGAATAACGAGTGGGGAAATGCAGCCAGATGAATTTGTTTATTGTGGTTTTGAAGAATGTCTCTACATATAAATAGGTACGACCATATTTTAAAATACAGGTCCAAGTGTGCCTTTTGTTATAATATTTTTCTGCATACTGTTTATATTTCGAAATTGACTGATTTTGAAAGTTATATTGTCAATACAAAAATTGGTATTTTTGATTCTGTACATTATAGAGGGACTCGGGAGGGATTTGATGAACAAGTATGTTAGCAATACAAATATATTTTAATCCATTGTCAAACAACACTCACCTGAAAAGACCTTTTCTTTAAAATCTGCCTTTCACAGATATTAGAATCCTTAATATCTATTCTAGATCAATTTGTTTCTGGAGTTTTAACATGAATAATATTTACATTTTGATACAGCACCAAATGCGTTGAAATGATCTTACAAAATTTAGAACATCATTACAAAATCTATTTTTAGAATATGGTAGATGGAGGAGACTGCATCCAACTCTTACCAAATATAGATTCTGACCATTTTATAATGTACTCGAAAGTCATTACACTTTGTCTTATTTTTGTGAACGTTATATTGAGCTTTGAATTATTTATAGGTATCTTTGATTATATGGCAACCATGTATTATACTTTAATGAATACATGGAAACATATAAGTTAATATGTTGCTTAATTGAAATTGTTATTTGTTAATAGTGTTATATATTGTTGAATAATGTAACTTTGTCTGAAAAATATAATAAATGAAGACTTGTATCATGTAACACCCCACCCCACGCCACCCACGAATTTAGGTTTTAAAATTGCATGGGTGATTCAAACAATTATTTGGCAAGCGTCTGGCAAACTTACAAGCCAGGTAGGAGACGCTGTGTTACCTCTTTTGAAGATGCATTTAAGATGTATATCAACATTATAGTTCGCGGGTACATCCATGGCTAAGGTGAACATTGTTCTCTGCATGCATTTGATTATGTAGCGTAATATCCAATAAAACTTTAATTCATTAGACAATGATTATTTTAAATCGCAAACCAGTGGTTTCATGGTAGTCACGTTACGATCTTGAACTATGAAGGCTATGAAATTAATAAAGGATTTTCAGGACCAGGACTACCGTTGATATGTAGAAATTCAACTTCATGCTTACCCGTTAATTTCTTTCCACGAGTCGGGTTACAGACCAGAGCCAAATTATGTTCAACAACAGTTGGCAATCAACGTGGAACATGATGACAATTATTGTTTTGAATGGACTCTCTCAGCACGCTAGCGACAACACACAGCAGCTACGGAAATACAAATAATATCTGAATAAATTAAGTTATGGTGACATATACTTTCTGACTTACGTTGCCATTGACATAGTTTGAAACAATTAGCCTCGGTGTCCAAATTCAAGTGTTCACTTGGAGGAAAGGTTTCTCTGCGCTAGCACTACAACCGCATGTATGAAACAAAACTTCGTACGGGCGGACGCAGATTGATCTTTTATTGCTGAGCGATATGAATGGTTTAAAGTCAGGATTTGATTACATTTGAATAAAAATCATTCCTGATTGCTTAATCGGGACATTAAGTATTAAGGTAAAATCTTGAGGTGTCAGCTGTTTGACGACCTATATTTATTGCGGAAGAATCAGTGAAAAACCGAATGCAAAAACCGGGCAAAAATGTTTATAAAATTCATCGCGGTGCAACGAAGGATGAACGTTCCGTATGTTATGAAAGCTTAAATACGCGTAATCTTCACCAAGATAGAAGTATATGACATTTGAATTGGGTTTGCTGCAGTTACTCGATTCACTGCAGTTTCTAAGCAACAGCGAATTGTACTGATAGTTTGAAGGTTTTTCACAAGTACGGCGGTTATTTTATTGACTAATTGTCGTCTTTACATCGAAAAGAAGACTATCTATATGAGTATATGTGGTCTTTCCCAAACATGAATGAAACTAAGATGTCACTATCAGATCATTTTTATTCATAACTGACGAGTAAAAACATAGATGCCATTGACGAAATGCACGAATAAATGTATGGTCGATATTTATTGCCAAAATACGGTGACTATCATGACTCGTATCTGCGAACAGATATCCTTCTACTCGCTGATGTCTTTGAAAGGTTTCGAGATATACACATGTATGAGCAGTCTTCATCCGGTGCTTACAGTTCGTCACCGGGAATGGCTTAAGATATTCTTTTGCCAAAGTCCAAGGAGGGGGGAAGGAAACTGCTTACTGATATTGATGATAGTCTGTTTATTAAAACTGTTATCCCTGGCGGTATATGAACGGCAAGCCACATATACGTATTAGCTAACAATCCAAATGCGGATAATATGATCCGGGTCAACCAAATAGTTACAGTATGTTTATTTATGCTAATAATCTCCTTGATTGGGCGATTGACGGTTTCAGTAGAATAAAAGAACACCAATTGGTATACAAAAAAAACCCCAGATGTGTGGAAACGGTCATAAGAAAAACATCAGGTACTTATATGAGATTGACATATAGTATACAGAACACATCCACCACCTTCAGGACAGAGCAGAGGAAGCAATGGCAGTACCCAAGTCGTGGAAGTCTCCGCATCAATATCAGATCATTGCGCAGATGGGTAGCCCATATCCATAATGCACCAAGCTTTTTTTTCAACCTGAGAAAATAGAATAATTACATAGTTTGTGTATCTGCGATGAGTATGTGCACAATAAATTCGTCGGGTGTGCAGGTTTCATCATTGTATGTGGAGTTTGCCGTAGATAAAAATATACATGCTCAAAAGCCAGGAATAGGTTAAAAAATATTTATTTACACTGATGAATAATACCGGACTCGGTAAGACGATGAAAAAGCTTCACAAATGTATCTGTGTCAATCTTGTATGTGATAGTAAACAACTGAAACTTTGCAAGTTTGTTACTGACCCAGCATTTCAGTTATGGAGACTATTTCATGGCGGACTTGCAGCCATCCACAACAGGAAATTCAAAGCTAGCCTATGTTGGTGAGTCAGTGTTGGAATTGTCAAAGCTGATCGTGTGAGAGTTTTATAATGACGAGATAAAACGGTTTTACAAAGATCTTGTCAAGATGCTCTGTACAGACAACGATTCGGATATGACATTGAGCATACAAGCAAACTAATATGACAAAAGTGATTATCCAAAAATAGCATTCGTTATTTAGTAGTGCGAACAAAATGTTATTAGTAAAATACAAGTATGAAGGTACGGGATGGCCACTCGAAGAGTATGTAGAATTGCGTTTTAAGATGTACTGGATCATGATAGGAAAGAACGTCAAAAAGACCAACATACAAATCGGATCAGATCCGGTCAAAAATATTGTATAGGCGTGTATCTGTTAGCAAAGTTGGGATGTCACTATTTGATCCATGCGATAGATATTTTCTGGTGGAATTACTGCTTACGCGATAGGACACCGCGTAATTGCCAATCAATTTACGGTTTGTACGCTAGGTCATTAAAAGATTTTTGTGATAGTTCAGTATCCGCCTTAATGACTTGCAATTCTTCTTGCATAAATCCCTACCTAATGACATTTCTGCTTGTTCGCCAGTTGGTGCTGCTCCAGATTGTAATATGTCTTCTGTCCCAGACAATATATTATGTCTGAAGATTTAAATGTATTTGTGCCCCATACCGAGTCGTTAGTACATTAGCCGACTTATTATACCCAGTTGTATATAAACATCGAATAAAATTGTGGCTGTTTGAGCCTAATAAGGAAGGTTTTTACACCTGATTTATACACAACTGGACAGAGTCGTTGTATAGTCAACCTTGTCCGAAGGGGCCAGGCCAATGACTCTTTCTATAGCAGTGGTGCTTTACAGACCATGTCACACATTGTGAAAAACTGTTCAATGACAAAGTTCCCATGTGAACTGTAGGCTCTGCAACTTGCTGACGATGACGCTGTTCAATGGCTGAGCATAAACATGATAAATGCTAATAAAATTTTCAAGATTCTTCACGATCGACTTCATCGGTGGACCACGCACGCATCGCGCGGGTCTGGACGCAAGAGTCCGAATCGATAATTTAACACGAATACAAAGACAAACGCCGCTGGTGATGTCTTAACAGAGGCTACAGACCAAATACGCAACGCCTCGCACGAACAGCTATAACTTTCTAGCGTTTACATAGGTGTCTGCAAACGTGCAAAAGATGTTAAAGTCGCAGCAATCCGCACCAAAAAACCTCACAGAGGGATTCCAACAAACATTCGAAACATTGATTAAAACTTCACGCAGGACCACGTAACAAATAACGAACTCGTGTAACATAAAATGAACCAGGTCCGATTGTGAATTAAACCTATATATGCGTGAAGAAACAGCCATGTAGAGTTGTATGTATGTATGTATGTATGTATGTATGTATGTATGTATGTATGTATGTATGTATGTATGTATGTATGTATGTATGTATGTATGTATGTATGTATGTATGTATGTATGTATGCCATTGTGCCTTATCGTGCCAAATATTCAAAACCTGTAACTTACGTGTTCATCAAATTTTCTAATTTGAATATGTCTTTTTCCTTCTGTTTTTTTTTTACCAGTACTTAATGATGGAATAATAAAAATGTGTTTTCTTATGTTTATTGCAGGCTTTATTTTGATAATTTGCATAATATATATTGCAAATGCAAGTGGTGATACTGGAATCAATGACAATGCAGTAAACTCCAGCCAACACACCATTTATTGTAACGGAATATGGTGTGTAATGAATGAGGAATATTGTAACAAAACTTACAAAAAATGTCTACGATGTCAATACATGAAACCAGACTGTACTCCACATCTGGACTGCCTTCAGTATTGTATAGGTAATGTTAGATATTCAACAATACTAATTCATAGCGATAATTATATTGCAGCATAACATACGTCTACATTCTTTTCAAAACTTTGAGGATAAAACAAACTACATCAGCATTGTTTTGAATTTGTTTATCGCCGTGTGAAAACGTATATACATTAATTAGAGTACACGCATTTTCTTTTATAGTTCTTTAAACTCTGAAACAGACAACAGCGGTACTTTCGTCTAACTCTAAACATTACATGTAAAGATGATGTCATGAGATATGAGGATGGATGTTAGACGATTTTTATTGTTTCCCCATTTTAATTTCCTTATCATTTCAGACAAGGGTATTGAACAAGCAATCCTTGAGAAACCAGGTAATTTTTCTTTATTAACCTGAAGCTTGACGTGCTTGTGGTAGATTCTTGCCAAAATATAAACGAAATCATTCGGAAGAACGTGGCAAAATTAGAAACACTACCAAGCTCATTTTATGCATGTAAATTGAAAATAATTAACATACAATTCAAAACTCGGGATAACAACGAGTGATTTAGAGATATAGCGGTTTTTCTGAAGCGCATCTTATACATTTAAATTTAAATACATGTAGAAAGAAAATTACAGAGGAAGATACAGTTTTAATTTTACATGTATGACGCAACTCAGCTGGATGGCCCTGTTTTCATAAAACAACCATACTTTATGTTACAGCATTTTAAATTTTTCATGTTGACTAGTTGTGTTCAGATATAAATATATTTTATCTAGCCCATATGTAATTAAGCTATTCATACTACATATGTATTAAGGTTTACATTATACAAAGATAATAGACAGAGAAATTGATAAAAGACTAAAACGCAAGAAGATACGACTTTAAACAGTGGGACCAAAAAAAAAATTTCTTTAGTTTCATGTTTGTTTTTGTTTCACGATACATGGCTAAAAATCGCCTGGATATTAATCAAGGAACATTTTAAATAAAATTATTTCGCTAGTTGATAATAGGTATTATTTCAATAGCTTGATTAGGAATGTGCTTTATCGACACCTTATGTCCAGCTAACAATTTACAACCCATTTGCATTATTGTAAGGTATGTCTGTCGATCAAGGTGAATAGCCATAAACATCAAGAAGTCTCCTTAGCGACCATGATCAGCACCATTGTAAGAGCTACTTTGAATAGTGTAAACTTTATTTAACTATACGATCATCCATTTCGCAGAAAGAATAGAAAGATCTTAAAGAATGCAACCAATGTGGAGGACAATCTCTAGCCATATTCCTTTAAGATCATGTGCCTGTTGTCAAACGCCATTTAGTGAAATTGAGCTTCCTATTGTTAAATGTGTAGAACATTTTTAGTTCCTAGAGGACATATCCGTAAAAGGACACATGTTCACAAACAAGTATATTTATTAAACCCGATCTTAATTTTCATTACTGTGTGAAATTCGCTATAAACACACCAATCGTTTATAACAAAATCATTGTCCTTTGAGACCTCCTGAGAGACAAGTTTCAGGTGATATCCATTTATAGCGTTTTTGTTTACTCAGACTTTCATTCTGTATACTTCTGTAGATACTGCGACGGAAGAAAACTCAACTCCTGCCTGGGCTTTATACCTGTTCATAGTTTTCTTACTGCTCTTCTTACTCAGTTGTGTCGTCCATATTGTTGTTGGTGTTGTGTTGTTCCTTAGACGCCGAAAAGAAGCCAACGGGGATTTAAGAGCAAAAGAAACAGTACCATTGAATACTGTGGACGAAAATGACGATAACGAAGGAATAGAGTCAGTCGCGATAGAAATCAAACCAACGCCACCTATACAAGTTACACAGCATGATGAGACAAATTACAAGACTCCCCAATAATAAAAATCAATGGATACAGTTCTTTTTGGCGTTGGTAACAATGACAAAATGAAAGGTTTGCCATCACATTGCATATATTTTAAGGGATACTTGTGCTTACAGAACACATGTTCACAAAATAATGTCAGATGTAAGAAAAGAAAACCACTTCATGTGAGTGCTTGCTAACAAACCATCATCACCTAAAAACATAACACTAATTTGTACGTAACGACTTACAATCCTGACAGTACAAATTCATGAACAATATAATTTGTATTTTTCATATTTTGATAGTTTTGGCCTTACGGCTGTAAAATGCACTTTTTAATCAACCATTTTTTATTTTTATTTGATAGTTAACGAAAAACTATATATATATATATATATATATATATATATATATATATATATATATATATATATATATATATATATATATATATATATATATATATATATATATATATATATATATATATATACGAATACAATAAAGGAACATTTCACTAAAGACTACGTCTAGCATGTACATGTTGTATCGTAATAGTCTAATATGTTTGCTTAATTGTTTCTGCGCTGCCTAATTCCTCATTAGCAATGTCGAGTCAGATTAATTGGCATTGCTTTGACAGTGGTTAAGTCTTTCAAATAGGGTATAATATGTTCAGAAATAAAGATGAAAGCCTAATGTTTCGATTTGTAACGTAGCGTGAAATTTCTGAAGAATGTTATGACTGGGTTGAATAAGATCAACAAACCTCAATATGCTATTGTAAAATCAAACAGAAGTGGTTATGGGAAATGCAGCAAATAATATTACAAGTGTGAGCATCTATCCTACTACTTTTTGCCTCTATTGCTCACAAACAATAGCATGCACGAGTGCGTCTTTTCTATTGTTAGTTTCTTTGTTTCCTTATGTGTTTTGTGTTTTTGTCTTATTTTATTTGTATTTTGTGGGAAGGTGATCAATTCATTGTTGATTGTTATCTTGGGATACGTGGGAGTAATTAATTAACGAACAATCGGGCAAATGGTTAATCAGAGACATTTTTATGAATATATGCTATTTAAATCTAGTTATTATGTCTCATCTGAAATATATAATATTTGCTTCATCGCAAAAATAGAGCTAACACTTCTAAAATGGTATAGATCTTGTGCAAATATAAGATATAAAGTTGATTGATTTTATCATATATCACAATCATCTAACTTAACCTTACTAACCTAACGTCATCCTGGACACAACTTGAATATACAAATCAGTAAAGTTGTTCTCCAGGAAAACAATTATTCACAAGGAACGAAGTAAAATTAGCTCCTCTAACAAAACATCTTGTTCTACGTAGACATACGAACAGACAACTTCTTCTAGCACAAAAATATCTTTTTTTAAGGTAATAAAAGTTGTATAACTAAGATGTTACAATAACCCCAACTGACTTTACGACTCTACGACTGTGTATGACTCTCGACTACGACTGTCTGTCCGAGACTCTGAACGTCTTACAAAATACCTCTGTATATAAACGAAGCTAATACGTTGTTTGAATTACACGCGCACGAGGACGCATGCAATTTCGTAATACTTCTGGACATTAGGAAAGTCTGACCAAGTATCAGCCATTGCCAATCGTTTTCATAGCTATTCCTGAATGTTTACTTGTAATGAATTTGTTATCATACACAGCACGTGCTCAGATGAGTCACATTTACGACTCAAGTAAACACGATGTTTTCAACAACATATTAGACTGATATTAATATAATCATATTAATAATTACATTTAATGAAATAAAATGAACTAAAAAGATTTATACAAAATTGATTCCTTAACACACAATTAAACTACAGGGTTACAATGCGGATTTCTTGACGTTATTCGGTGTCATTTCCACCTCTTAAAAAGATTGATTCTTTCACAAGCGTCCCGATGAATAAAAGAATGTAGCGAAAATATAAGTTATAAATGAGCAATGAAATACAGTCTTATGATCTGTAAATAAAATGATATTCTTTTGTTTTCCTCTTTTTTATATTTGCCGTCCCTACCTTTGTTATTAAATATTTCTGTCTCGCAAGCAATGCATCTATTTGCCAAATTATAATTTTTTCATTTTTGTTTAGGAAGGCTATAGCTAGTTGCTCTGTCAGTTTATATCTCTTGTGCATTGATTAAATTTATAAACATAACCCTGACGTTATTTCTAATTACTTCAAATTCAAGCATCAGCATCAAGTCAGGCCTATTCCAGATGCACTTATTTCTAAGAGATCAGTGTCACGGTGAAATAGAAAACAATACATTAGTAGGGTCTAATAAATCCCACTCTCATGTTATTATGGAAAATTGTGAACCATTCATGTCGTAGGGTTCTATGTCACTCTTGGGTGATTGATCCAATCTCATCCCTAGTAAAATTTTAAGGGACACAGGAGCTTCTCAAATTCTTATTATCAGGTACTTTAACTTTTTTCGATAAGTCTTCTTTTAATAAGTGTGTTTTTATTCAAGAAGTAGAGTGCGGGTCTGTTAATGCTTCTCTCCATTCTGTAAATTTGTCATCAGACTTAGTCTCAGAACCAGTGAAAGTTGGAACAAGAAGTGTCTTCTTTACCCGTTCAGAGCATTTATTTAATTACTAGAAAATGACCTATGATCTAGCTGGAAATAAGGTTGTGGTTAATCCACTAAGTAACTGACAAGCTTTGTTTGGATCAAAAAGTCGATCCTATTGAAAAAGAATACCACGATTTATATCCAGCTTGTGCAGTTACTAGAGCTATGACAAAGAAAGCTCTTGAGAATGATCAGGAAAGTATTCCTTTAGCTGAGACGTGTATTGGTCTGGCGTTAGATGAGTTCACTTTAACTCTTGTCTGGATTAATGAAAAGACATTGATTACAGTGATCTTTTTAACAACTCGTTCTCTTTATTCTAATCAGGGTGACAAACGACAATCGCTAGTCATCGAACAGGAAAAAGATCCTGAGATCTCCTATTTGTTTCAAAGGAACATTAATAGAACTGAAGTACCTGTGTGTTATTTCAATCAAATGGAATTCTTATGAGAAAATGGAGACCTCCCGAGGTACCTGCTGGTAACGAGTGGTCAGAGAACTATAAAACTGTAGTTCCAAAATCGTACAGACAGTAAGTTTTTAGTCTGGCCTATGAAACTCTTTTAACTGGTTTTTTTTAGGAATTAATAAGACTTATCAAAAGATTCTGAATCACTTTTTTTGACTAAAAATCAAAAGTAATGTTTGTAAATACTGCACATCTTATCATATTTGTCAAATGATAGGAAAACAAGATCAGAAGATACCTGCAACTTATTCCTGCATTTAGAAGAATAATGGTAGATTGTGTCAGTCAATTACCTAAGACCAAGTAAGGCAACCAATACTTGTTGACCATTATGTTTGCATCAATAAGATTCCATGATGCAATTCCTTGTGTTTAAACACTTCAACAAGTTTCTAAAAGAATGAATAGTCATCGCTTTCATATTAAAAATTATAAAGATCCTCAGTTTTCATCTAATATTTCTACACATTTTAACACCCATAATCACTGTCTACTCGATTTTTCTTTCATGCCAATAGATATTGTGCATGGAGATATGAACAGACTTATAAAAGAGACTTATTGGATACATAAATTAGATACTTTGTATCCTAATGGCCTTAATACCAATGTATTATATAAAATTGTATAATTTTCTTTTCAATTGTGAAATTGTATATCTTTTATAACACTATAATTGTATGTATGACTGTTTGTCTCTATTATATTTTATTATTTTACTGATTCAGGTTTCATTAAAGACTCGTGTATCTTTTAGATCCTGTCATATATATAGTTGTTGTGATTATGCATTGTTTTTATGAGGTTACCTAATGACGTAGTTTCTTATGAAGTTACGTAATGACGTAATTGTTATTTTAGCCTGTAAATACGTCATCCATTTATTTCAAAACATTTTGTGCCTGAAGAAGCATATATTATATGCGAAACTAGTTGCACGGAATTATCGGCGTTTGTGTTGTTTTTTTTTAAAAATCCCAATTCAACTTTTAATGAACATAATCATCTCTTGTCTAGATAATTGTGATTCTTACATCGACAATGTAAGCATCTACAATGACACCTGGAAAGAACATTTAGCAACAATTCGGAAATTCATTGGCATAATCATTGATCCAAGTTTGACAATTGATGTATCCAAAAGTGAGTTATGCCGTGCTTGTGTAATATTTCTAGGACATATCCTGGGACTTGGACAAGTTAAACCTATAGATGCTAAGATCAAGGCAATCTCTGAATTCCCTGTGCACCAGTTCTTCCAGCTCTAAATTTCAGTCAATCATTTAAACTGTTGATGCAAGTGATTTTGGGGTTTTAGCAGTATTGATTCAAGAAGATAAAAATGGTGTTGATCATCCAGTGTGTTATTTTTTTTTCTTAAACTTAAATAAGCAACAAAGAAATTATTCAACAATTGAGAATGAATGTTAGGCTTTGATACTGGCATTAAAAAATTATGAAGTTTACATTAGTTCAGTTCCTTCTCCGATTGTTGTGCTTAGTAATCACAATTCCTTTACTTTCATCCAAATCACATCACATTGCATTGCATCGCACCGCACCGCACTGCACTGCAGCGCACCGCACCGCACTGCACTGCTACGCACCGCACCGCACCGCATCGCACCGCACCGCACCGCACTGCACTGCTACGCACCGCACCGCACCGCACCGCACCGCATCGCACCGCATCGCACCGCACCGCACCGCACCGCACCGCATAGCATCGCACCGCACCGCACCGTACCGTACCGCACCGCACCGCACCGCCTCGCCTCGCCTCGCCTCGCCTCACCTCACCTCACCTCACCTCACCTCACCTCACCTCACCTCGCCTCGCCTCGCCTCACCTCACCTCACCTCACCTCACCTCACCTCAATCACATCACATCAATCACATCAATCACATCAATCACATCATCTCAATCACAGCTCCTCAATCACAGCACATCAATCACATCACATCAAGCACATCAATAACATCACCTCTATCACATCACATCACATCAATAATATCACATTTATAACATCATATCGATCATATCACATCAATCACATCACCTCAATCACATCAATCAAATCACATCAATCACATCACCTCAATCACATCACCTCAATCTCCTCAATCAAATCACATCAATCACAACAATAACATCACATCACATCACATCACATCACATCGATCACATCACATCGATCACATCACATCGATCACATCACATCGATCACATCACATCAATCAAATCACATCAATCAAATCACATCAATCACTTCACATCAATCACATCAATAACATCACATCACATCACATCGATCACATCACATCGATCACATCACATCAATCAAATCACATCAATCAAATCACATCAATCACATCACATCAATCACATCAATAACATCACATCACATCACATCGATCACATCACATCGATCACATCACATCGATCACATCACATCAATCACATCACATCAATCACATCACATCGATCACATCACATCGATCACATCGCATCAATCAAATGACATCAATCACATCTTTTGAAACTTGTTATTTGTTCTGCATAATTCAGGTGGTCTTTTTCCTTGAATTAATCCAGGTTTTTTTTCCCCACAAAAACTACACGATGCTTGGCATGTTCTAACTGGATAATTGCTATAGTTTATAGGTTGGAAAGCTTGAACTCGTATTGTCGATAATGAATGACAATATTGTGAACTGTTTAAAAGAAATTATGAATTTGAAACTGGAAAAAATTAAGCAAATTAAGCAACCTAATAATTAAAGAACTTTTCAAAATTTGAAAGGTAAACTTAAAAGAAAACTTGAAAATAAGAAAAGCGAAAAATGACTAAACTTTTTAAAGTTAACAAAATATTCTTTTAAGCGAATTATATAGTTTATAAATTTCCATGAAACTAAAGCAAAACATTAAACAAAATGTTTAATTAAATATTTCATTAAAACCTGTGGAAATTAATTGTTTTGCAAATTTGAACATTATAAAATATAAGACCAAAGTTTAAAAAGATAAATAATTTGAAGAATTAAATTTAAAGAAAAAAATAAAAATATTAGTTAGCTTGCACACATATTAAAAAAGCAGCATTTTAAAAAATAAAGAGGAAATATTTTAATGTAAAATCTTTCAAATCGATCTACAGTTTAGAAAAGAATTATAATGAGTCATGGATGTTGAAGGAAATATCCCTAAGTCTTTGCGTATTGTCCGGAAGGAAAATACCCCTAAGTCTTTGCGTATTGTCTGTAAGTTAAATATCTTTGCGTATTGTCCAGATGGAAAACCTTTGACGTTCAGAGAGTTATTACTTTTAGAATGTCGGGTATAAAAGAAAGTGAGAATAAAATAGCATTCATGAATTACAAAGTAATCACAAACAATATAATGAAATATTTATATTTCAAATTACAACTTTCACATGACCTCTCAACCAACATTATAACTCACTAAATTAATAACAGAAAATAAAGGCGGATGATTAGTCTTTCTTCTGAGAAGTTTTCTCCCATGTGTTGATATTCCTAAGTTCTTTCATATTTTGAATTGTTCTTACTTTTCTAGCCTGCAAACAAGCATAATCACAAGGATGTGTAATAATTTGAATTATCTTTAAATTAATATTTTGTTTGCTGTGAACGAGATATCACAAATAAAAACTTTTCATTTTACTTTACATGTCTCCAGTTACATTCCGTATTTCTAACATAAAATTACAATCTAGAAGTATCAACACGTTAATTTCATCATACACAATCCAATACTTAAATTCATAATATGTGTTAGTTTGGTCTGCTGCATTGTTGATACATTTTCTTCTAAAATAAGGTTCAAATTCTCCGTAACATGTATCTTTGATCCACATCAAAGGAGAGACCCAACTGATTAAATTTCTAAACAAGGTACATTGTTTATTTATGATTTATTTATTTAAGATCGCATGCGACGAGTAAAAGTATTTGTAAAGAATTGTTTGTTTTTTTTTAATTCGCAAATGGGTAAAACAGAAAGAAACTATAGATATCACTTAAGCAATCCCAATTTTATCTTTGCTTTTTAAACTTGCTCAAGAAAACGAAAAACAAAACAAACAATATGCGTGATAAGTAAATGAATAAAAAAATGAATTAGTGAACAAAGAAAACGATCATTATATGAATAAAGTCAATTTAATTGGAGAAAGGTGTATAATGTGCTATGATGACTAATATACTCATGTTTTAAAATCCGGCATTCAGGTCTACCAACTAATAAGTGGAGTAGGGAAGGTAGAAAAAGTAGGGAGTCATGATTAGAATACACTTTTATCAAACACACAAAACAAATCTATTTAAAAAAACTTAAAAGTGTTAAAAAAGAGGGAATAGTGGCATTTATTTTTACACAAAGAACGGGTGGAGGAGTAACATAATATCATTCCATACGAATGCAATTACACAATCGCACTTACAGGCAAACTGATCAAGGTAGAAGAACTCAGGGTATTTAAACACACAATAACGCAAGGATGCCTGCACAATAACATTATATATATATATATATATATATATATATATATATATATATATATATATATATATATATATATATATATATATATATAAAAGATGTTTATATAATATATATATATAAATATAAAAGATGTTTATATTATATATATATATATATTATATAAACCATATATATATATATATATATATATATATATATATATATATATATATATATATATATATATATATATATATATATATATATATATATTATATAAACATCTTTTATATTTATATATATATATATATATATATATATATATATATATATATATATATATATATATATATATATAACTTTTATCTTAATCGGGAATGTATAGCCAGTATTGTATTCATGAGCTGCTACACTATAAAAGTACTATCAAACAGTAATTTATACTGGAGGGAGTAGAAATTCTGCAACTTTTTTCATAACATTGAAATTACACAATAACATCTACAAGTCAATGGCGAAGCGAAAGAGAAAACATATGGGTATTGTTTCATACAAACACATGATGACACAGACAAACATTTAACGAGTAGGTCCTTCAAGATAGTTGGCCAATTTTTTAGACTGCTAAATTCACATTCTATAGTGAAACGAAACCGTGCATCTATTGTATCGCAGTTTACATTATAAGAGTCATCGTCGTCTTCACGAAGTATTAGCTGATCATTTGTTTGTATCAAAATCATGTTTTTGAGCAAACGTCTTATCCCAAAATACTCCTCTCTCTCTCTCTCTCTCTCTCTCTCTCTCTCTCTCTCTCTCTCTCTCTCTCTCTCTCTCTCTCTCTCTCTCTCTCTCTCTCTCTCTCTCTCTCTCTCTCTCTCTCTCTCTCTCTCTCTCTCATGGCTGTGTACCTCCTTAGACCTTAAAAATCTGGTAAGTGCTAGAGTACATTCAAACAAGACCTTATATTCAAGTACATATTACTGCATACAAGCGTTACAAAATTTGCAAACATATGTCGGAGGACCAAGTCTTGCTGAAGCTCGACAACTGGAGTTAACTATACGATCAATCGGATGGTAGGATGTCAAACAAATAATACTATTTATCTTCTAACATACAAGCTCAGTGCCAACCAACACGATGAAGAAACCATTGATTTTACAAAGTGAATGATTAATTACAAAAGCCACATTCGCAACAAAATCAACTCTAAAGTCGCCAACTACTACAACTCGATTGGACATTCAGTCGATACGCTCGATGTGCTACCGATTGAATCCATCATAGGGTGGACAGACAAATAAGGCCTAAATAAGGAATGATTACAATTAAAATCTCATGGGAAATACGTCCTAAATGAAGAAATCCCGTTGCAGCATTTTCAAAATTACAGCTAGTAATTAATATTTTTTTGCACTCACGCTAAGTTTGTGCTAATATTTACTCGAGTAATTATATTTTTTATGATTTTATTATTATTATAATTATTATTATTATTGTTATTATTATTATTATTATTATTATTATTATTATTATTATTATTATTATTATTATTATTATTATTATTATTATTATTATTATTATTATTATTTATTATCAATTATTCCTAGACACAATTATTTTAACTTTTTTCCTTCGAAACCTAATAGCATAACTCTACCGGGATATTATTTCTGACGTCTATTTCTCGCCAATGCTTGATTCATTATGTGATGGATACAAGAACCCATTCGATATTATCCCAGCAGAATTTTATAGTATTATATCTCTTGATCTAAGTTATCCCTAGTAATTCTAATAAATTGGAGTGAAGAATTTTTCATATATTTTTGACTCACTCTCTCTATGTATGTATGTATGTATGTATGTATGTATGTATGTATGTATGTATGTATGTATGTATGTATGTATGTATGTATGTATGTATGTATGTATGTATGTATGTATGTATGTATGTATGTATATATATATATATATATATATATATATATATATATATATATATATATATATATATATATATATATTTGTGTGTGTGTGTGTTTATGTGTGTGTGTGTGTGTGTGTGTGTGTGTGTGTGTGTTGTGAGGTATTTAAATTTGTATCTGTGTGACTGGCGTATGAATACATGTATCAGCTGTGCATCTATGAATGAATCAGATTTTGTTTTCGATTTCAATAAAAACAGATGGGAATGTATTAAGGGATTAAAAAAAACATTTGCCCCATATCGAACCCCAACTGCAAATTAAAATGCACCTATTGACCTTAAAATTGAAAAGCCATACCATATCGCCATACACAGCCTCGTTTTAACAGCATGTGCCTTACTACAACAAACGTGACATTCGTTTTTAAATAATCCATGTTCTCTGTTGAAATAATTTAAATTGTTTGATTTAATAATTTATTGGAATTTTGGGTCACAGCTAAAACAAAACGTACAAACATAGCATGGATCACCGTAAGTTGCTGTTTTCTACTTTCTCTTTGATACCGTGACACGTATATTGAATACAATAAGACCACATTAGAGTTCACTGTGTCCTTACAGAGCTGTAAATAGTAAAGTAATTGGTGTTTATCAGTTGTGAATAGTAAGTGACCTTTTATTTCGAATTATCTTCGTTTAAATGTGCACACCAAGTGCACCCACCCACCCCACTCCACTAATTACCTTTGAGTCTGCTCTGTGCTCTTCTGAAGATTATTGTACCTTAAAACAAGCTTATATCGAAAGTTTGCAATTTTACTTCTACTTTGGCTGATAGTCCTCCAGGGTGTGCTCAGCCAGTACATTAATGACTGCAGTGAGTTGCGGCCCTTTCGTTCAAGTAAACACACACCAACGAGCGAATATTGTTAGTAACGTCTTTTAATAATATACATTAAGTTTTGTTGGATATATTTCCTTGAAATCATCGTTATCTCAGTTTTTACACTAATTTTAACTTTATAAATTCATATAATAGCAATGTTATATATAGTTTCTTGCACATCTTAACGCTTTCTGATTATGTTTGCACTAATTGTAAATTTATCAAATTATCAAACAACTATGGAGACTTGTGGAAATGACTGAAAATGACTAATCAGCCTTCATTTGCAGCAGAATGTAAGCAAACGTAAGCGGCTCAAAATTTATCAGAATTACTTGTCAAAATTACAAAGAATTTCACGATTTTTTTTCTTTTTGCTTATTGAAAATATGTATTCTTTGTCTTCAATTTACACAAAAAAATGAACCATGCAAATATGAATAAACTATTTTTCCAGCAGACATCGAGAGATTACTCTTATTCATGACGGCTGTTTTTCCTGTCCATCCTCTGGCACTACATCATGCGAACAAGAAATCCCATGAGTTTTTGAGGCTGACCAGGTCAGCAACCACCAATGGAAGCTTGGATCTCATCCGAAAGTCATCAGACGACAACTGTTATGAATCTACGTGTGTATTAAACGAACAATTTTGCAGTGAATCTATACAAGGGTGTGACATGTGTCGCTATGAACATGGTGAATGTACAGCTGATTGGGATTGCTTTCAGTTTTGCTCAGGTAACAATCATAAATATCTACATACATAAAAATATACAATATATATATATATATATATATATATATATATATATATATATATATATATATATATATATATATATATATATATATATATATATATATATATATATATATATATATATATAATTGTTTGCAAAGGTTTCTTATTCATTATATGCGATGGATTAAGTAAAATTGTATTTTGTAGCTGACCTTGTCCAAAAGCAAGCTTATTGTATTGTCTACTTGATCGAAATCATTGATTTTATTTTATTCTGTAGACATCAAATACTAATTTTTAAAATTAAATTAAAATTAAAATAATAATTTCTCAGTGAGTGTAGGTGTAATATTAGGATCATTATCGATCGAAGTAAATATAATTATCTGTGATTCCGCCAAACTCAGTGTGTTTACCATATTCTTTCTTTATTATAATTGTAGTAACAGAATCTTCTAGAATTGAAGTTTCTATGAAGTAATTACTTTTTTTGGAAAATGCTAATTTTGATCTAGGTCAAGTAGAGGGCTTTTTAAATTGTGTTTACTAGGAAGCGTATTTATTACTGAGACAACATAAGCCCAGAAATTTTTTTTAGTTTTGTATTCAGATTTTGATTTTGGTGAAATTATTTATTATTCTCTGGAAAAGGAAGTTGCTAAATATTATTGTTTGAAGGAGATATTAACTGGGAATTATAGTGAGGAAGGAAGCATTTGATTCAACAAAAGACAGATCGTTACAATTCAAGCCATTGTTACAATAGTAAATTAGAGACTGCATGGCATCACTGGCACATTAACAACTTCAGCGTTGGAAATTATTTCAAATGAAAATGAAGTTTATTCATAAAATCATTTATTAAGATTTGTGTTAGAAATTATACGATTATTTTGGATTTAATTCAGAATATCATAAATTAGTTTTACATTCCAAATTTGTATTGTACGGAAGTAAATTATTTGTTGAATTTTACATGGCTTTTTGCTTCTCACTTGATTTTATTATTTGTTTTAAGACCATACTATCCTAATACATACACATACATACAAACATATATACAATGAACTTTAACACCATATGATGAAATTTGTATTCACTTTTAATACATGTTCAAGATGCGCATGTTTAATGACGATCATTAATTGATGTAGTAATTACCATGAACTATAAGGAAACATGTATCAATATATGTAACAATAGCAATAATAACATGAAGAACTACACAAGACAGTAATAATTTCACTGAATAATAAGCACAATGAATTAAGCTTTTAAACAGATGATTGTATTTAGTTGTGTTTGTTCTTTTTTCTGATCTACTTAGTTTTTTGCTTTGTTCAGTGTTCTAAGGCAGAATAACCACTAAGATTCCTTTTCTTTCCTGGTTTTGTGATCATTGCTCGCATAAAACTATGAAACATCAACGATATAATTTATTTTACAATACAAAAGATAGGGCGATCGCCAATATTTGCAGGCCAGTACCAACTAGTTTGCAACATCAGCAGTCAAGTTAATGCCAACCAGACTAAACATTTAAATAATTTCAAGATTTAATTCCATTAGATACATTTATGTAAACTGTTTTAATCTCAATGCTTTTTGTGTGTATTGTTTGCCTTGTCTATGTTTTGCGTTTGCCTTTGACAAAGACTCAGTGAGAGTCGAAAGAGCCAAGGATAGTCCAAACCTAATTTTGCATTGTTTGTTGGCAGAGAGAGAGAGAGAGAGAGAGAGAGAGAGAGAGAGAGAGAGAGAGAGAGAGAGAGAGAGAGAGAGAGAGAGAGAGAGAGAGAGAGAGAGAGAGAGAGAGAGAGAGAGAGATGATGATGATGATGATGATGATGATGATGATGATGATGATGATGAATTGCAACGATGAGAAAACATCTTTGAAAAGAAATACGCTAATAAAGTACCCCTAGACATTGGAAGCTTTCTTCCTCAAATTACGGTTTACTTTATTGAATCAGTGTGATACAGATATTGACCATTTTATATAAAGGCAAAACAAACTTGAGTAGAAACACCCTTATGTTTCATTCCACTAAAGACAAAACATACTTGAGTAGAAACTCCCTTATGTTTCATTCCACTAAAGGCAAAACAAACTTGAGTAGAAACACCCTTATGTTTCATTCCACTAAAGGCAAAACATACTTGAGTAGAAACTCCCTTATGTTTCATTCCACTAAAGGCAAAACATACTTGAGTAGAAACTCCCTTATGTTTCATTCCACTAAAGGCAAAACATACTTGAGTAGAAACACCCTTATGTTTCATTCCACTAAAGGCAAAACAAACTTGACTAGAAACACCTTTATATTTCATTCCACTAAAGGCAAAACAAACTTGAGAAAACACCCTTATGTTTCATTCCACTAAAGGCAAAACAAACTTGAGTAGAAACACCCTCATTTTTCATTCCAATAAAGGCAAAACAAACTTGAATAGAAACACCATTATGTTTCATTCCACTAAAGGGAAAACAAACTTGAGAAAACACCCTTATGTTTCATTCCACTAAAGGCAAAACAAACTTGAGTAGAAACACCCTTATGTTTCATTCCACTAAAGGAAAAACATACTTGAGAAGAAACTCCCTTATGTTTCATTCCACTAAAGGCAAACAAACTTGAGAAGAAAATACCCTTATGTTTCATTCTACTAAGGGCAAAACAAACATGAGGAGAAAACACCCTTATGTTCATTCCACTAAAGTCAAACAAACTTGAGGAAAAAACACCCTTATGTTTTATTTCACTAAAGGCAAAACAAACTTCAGGAGAAAACACCCTTATGTTTTATTCCACTGAAGATATTTTGATGTAATTTTATTAGTTGTATAATTTTCAAAGATAGAGTATTTACATTCTTCACTTTTGCTCTCTATACTTCTTCTGAAAAAGACAATATGTGCTGGCACATGAAAATAAATAAGAATAAAACTTACTCGCTAATTGAATCGCAACACAGTTTTGTACTTTATGGACATTGAGGGTTTAAAGAGTACAGATATGCCTTAAGCTTATTTATTCCTCAGATTGTCTTACCATAAGAAAAGGTGAATCTATGTCTCTAATTTCAAGTAAACTTTTGTATTTTACAGACAGAAAGGCGGAGGAAATCTGTGGAGGACCACAAGGTTTGATTATGTTTTCTTGTATATTACATGCGCTTTACAAGCTCATCACACAGTACTTCTTTTTTGCTGAGGTGCTGTAATACATACATACATACATACATACATACATACATACATACATACATACATACATACATACATACATACATACATACATACATACATACATACATACATACATACATACATACATACATACATACATACATACATACATACATACATGCAAGAATACATACATACATACATACATACATACATGCAAGAATACATACATACATACATACATACATACATACATACATACATACATACATACATACATACATACATACATACATACATACATACATACATACATACATACATACATACTCTTTTTGTTTTTAGGATGAGACTTTTGTGTAATAATTTGGTTCAGCATTATGGTTGTACAACATGGTATGGCAAATTTCATCCTCAAACAATTGAAGTTCTGACGGAACATGACTATTGGGTATTCCATGGTTACAACTACTTCAATAAGAAATATAGAATTTTAGAGCTGTCTAACTGGTTAGAGAGAACTATTAATATATGATTGTAGTATGTGCAGTTGCTACATGCAGCAGGATGCAAATGAATGAGACAGATAATTTATCTGAAGTGTTTTATGATTTTAGGTATCAGTACTAATATACCAAAAAGTAATGCAATTTCCATACACGTTTAGACAAGTAATTACCTTGAATTTTCGAGTAAAGAAATATGGCGTCTGTATCACCGAGGTCGCTAAACTCTAGGACTTTTAGCAGAACAAATATTTGTGCGGAGTTTGGAATGGCGTTCGCTCAGTGAACACTAGCCATATTTTACCGCTCCGCTTGGTTAAAAAATAATGGTAGATGCTGTTGATATAATTACTTGCCATGCATTATTTATATATTATCAGAAATGCAATATTATCGAGAGCTGGAAGATAAGTACAGCATTTATTAAATAGTCATTTGCTTTCCTTGATAATAGAAATTTTTATTTAGAGGAAGCTCCTTTTCATTTCACATCAAAAGCCGAGAAGTTTGATAAAGGACCCACGACAACATTTTATCTGTAGCATGACCAATTGCAACATTGACATATACATCGTCAGATCCAGACATTAATTTGGTCTACCGGTTTCGTTTTATTTGCAATATTGACATATGCATCGTCAGATCCAGACATTAATTTGGTCTACCGATTTGGTTTTATTTACAATATTGACATATGCATCGTCAGATCCAGACATTAATTTGGTCTACTGGTTTGGTTTTCAGTAGATATGTTTTCCCCAGCATATTGAGTACATAATGTTTAACTTAGATAAACATCAAATCAGTAGTTTGATGCCTCAACTTTTAAACTAAACAATCAATATTCTCCTTTTTTATTTTACTCTCGCAGGCTCCATCGAGACGACAGTATTTCCTTGGTGGTCATATCTGATTCTTGTGATCTTTATAATAAGTTTCATCATCAATGCTTTCTTTGTAACTGAAATATTGCAAATTCGTAAAAAATGTACCCTGATAAAGATTCGAAAATCTAATAGCGACACTTTTGATGAGACTTTAGACATGTTATCCAATTCTGAAGTAAACAGCCTCCAAACGAGCAGACACATTCGGCAGACGACATTACCAAAAGTACCTTCTGCTCCCCCATACACGGATGAACCAAAGGATCCGAAAACACAAACTGAGATACAAGATGCAGAAAAGAGACCAAAAACAGATAACGAGAAACCGAAAATATGTCATGCTTCAGCCAATTTTCACCCTGCTCGTCCAGATGCAGATGGACATCAGCATCCGGAAACAAGAGATCATGGATGTCCAGACACCTTTCCAATAGGAAACACTGTCACCCTAGAAACAGAAACACCACAGCCAATCGACAAAAAGAAAATGTAAATAATTATTTGGTTTTTTTAAGCATATTCTATTGTTGTTTTATCTTGGTCCTTTCCTGAAACAAACAAAGATGATCCAACGATAACATAATATTTGAGTATATCTAAAAATAAGATTCAAAATTGTATAACATTTAAGAGGAAAGCTAAAAAAAGAAACAAATGCTTATATACTTTGATAAATATGTTGTTGATAAGAGAAATATAGGTAGAGACGAAAAGAGGAGAAAGAACATTGTTACAGTCGTTGTTGTCCTTTTCGTTTATCTCAGTTTTAGTGTTTATAGATATTGTAAACGGCACGCTTCGTGAATATGTTTCTGAACATTAAGGAATATTAAAAAGTGTGTTTCTTTACTTAGTTTGAATTCGTGTATCAATAATAAATCTAGATTTACACAAGAATTGTGCTGAAAGATAGAGCTAAAAAGCTAGAGTATTTGCGTTTAACATCTTCATTAGCATAACAACATCCATATATAGAGTTTAATAAATTCATTATGTAAAGGTCGCATTTCGTTGTTTGAAAAAAGGACTCTTACATAGTCAAGTATGTACAATTTATTGTCTATTTTCTTTCTTGTACATGAATTTTAAAAACGGTAATAAGATGCTCTCTGTTATAAGATAACAAAAACTATTTACTGAAATTGATTATAACTAATAAAAGTACTTAGATTATGCTATAGAAAGGAATATAGTTTTGTTTCAAAACATCACCAAAACGGTCTAGATGATTCACAATTAGATTTGATTTAATTCCTAAACATGTAGCTGTAACGTTGAGGTTACTCATCTGTAACACCAGCGACCATTGTGTTTTAAATAGATGAACCGTATGCTGTTAACGACATGTATATAGGGTTATTTCAAAAAGTTTTAAAAAAGGTTTATGACTTGATATTTTCTGATGTCGTCTTAAAAACAAACAAAAATTACATTTGATTATTTAATTTGCAGTTGACTAATTGTTTTCAAATATTTGTAAATTACAATAACATAGTTTTAGTACTATTATCAGTTTAAACTATTTACAGTTGTTTCTACTGTACTTTTTGGAAGTCATATAGCCAAAACACATGCGTCATAATCAAGAATGGAACATAAACCTTTAAATGTATGCGAGAAGGTTATGAATAGGAATGAGAGAGAAAGACAGAAGTCATGCCAAGAGGAGCATTTGTGATCGGCAGTGGAAAGGCGATTATCATTGTTGTTAAATTGGCGAGCTGTTAATAACGAAGATCTAAACGAATTACAATTCAGGTCTCTTAACCATGTTAAGGTCTCTTATGTTTTCATATGCATTGTGTTGTTTAATACAGGATAAACAACATACATTAATGATTCCTTCATATGACCAGCATTGTTTGAATTATATACTCAATTAATAAATAAGATTTGATCATGTCAAAGTATTTTAATATACAACATAGATTGAATATTTCATCAAAATGAGATGAAGATTGTATTTAGACTGATTTTACATAAATGATTTTTGGTTGATATATAGGTAGTATTTTGAGTTGTTCAGAATATTCGGGATTATACATTGTTACCAAATATATATGATTATTACAGAATATATACTTGAACATAGATATCTAGATATTTGCATGTATTCAATCAAACTTAGGAAGCAAAAAAGTACACAAAAAACTAAATGTGTTAATTAATGGGTAAAACAGATCGAAACTATAGTGACAAGTAAATTTTCCTGCATGACACTAGGAGAAGTTGTAATATAACGAGTTCGTAATGGGAAATATGGCATGAACATCGTTTAAGTCCAATCAGAAATCTAGTTAATCTTACAAACTTAACTAGCACTTATGTGAACTATTTACATGTAATAATATTTTTCTAGAAAGTATGATTTCCACGAATTAATAATATTACATGAACAAATATATTGATGACAAGGTATACGTTCCGTGATGTGGTCAGAAATCTAATCGTAAGGACAATATACCTATGTATCACTATAGTTGCATAAGAGTTGATCACTTAGATATCACAACAGTTAATTACGAGTTGATAAATTACATTTCACTATATTTACATAAGAGTTAATAACCTACATATTACTATCGCTAAAAATGAGTTGAATAACTTGCATGTCACTTTAGTTAAAACGAGTTGATAACGTACATATGACTATAAACATATTCGAGTTGATAATAATCTTTGAAAAAAATCAAAGTATGGTTCCCTGCTTTGCTTGCTGACTGCAATGCGTTGCACTACATGATAAACTTCTCAGAAGACAGATTTTATAAAGAACCAGCATATGATGTTGCGTTACATATTTATGCTATGTACCAGAGACATTAAACTGCATTCCCACAAAACCTCTACCTTACGGGAGTAAAAATATTTTTGAATACAGTTACACAAGAGTCACGAAAAAGGGAGATTCCAAGGTGGGGAACGCAACGTAATGCAAACTCTTTCGGTAGTTAAATAAGTTCCCATTACACTGTATAGGTAATGAGCTCGATCAGGATGTCTCGTATCAAGGTCTTAGTGGTAAATGCAGATAGATAGTGTGACCAAAGGGGTGCAAAATAAAATCTTTAGAGTTAAATATCGCCATTAAGATAATTTGTGTCTGACCTTCAACCTACTCTGCTTACAAAAGTAGGAGACAAAATAAAATTCCCTCTGCAGAGAACGTGCTCGAAATATTAGTCAAAACAATTTGTAAGAAGGAGCGGATTTTCAAACTACGCAACAAACCAAGCAAACACGGATTACAAGCAAACATCACGGGTCCGAATTAGATCCATCCACACTATCGAGCCAGAAGTTGATTTACTGCGTAATAACGTATCGGAAATTTAAGTTTATCTGAAGGTTGGACACCGTGGTCAGTTTACGAAATTCGTTATCTTTTCGTCTGTCTTTCGTTAGGCTTTCACTTTGAACTAAATATGATTCTTTAACGAATTGATAAATTTCCAAATCAGAAGTATTGTATAATAACCTCTTACAATTATTGGGCGTTGTTGTCTCAGAAACATAGATTCATCACTTCCCACCTCTAAACAATTAACGGATATAACCTGCACTCGAAACTTTTGGAGCTTGTCTCAGCATCTGTGAGAACCCTGATCATTGGCCATTGATTACATGTATTGTTTATCGTATAGTAACTATTTCCGTATATTTTTTACATATCGTAATTAATTATAAATAATAATTAATTATGTAGTTAATTAATATTAATTAATAATTAATTATGTAATTAATTATATCGTGCATAAGCCGTCAGTTGCCGAATCATACAGCAAATAATATACCATAGGGGCGTTATGTAAGCTGTGTGAGTTTATGACAGTTTAGAAATAAAGCTTTACAATCTTATAATTGCAATTCTTTATAATTTTATTTATTTATTATTGCTATTTTGTTTTTTAAAAGATATTGCCTATCAATTTTACAGCTTTATTTTAGCGTGAGAATTCTTATTGATGGACTTGGCTACGTAGCTATTTATAGAGCAAGAGATTCTCCATCTGCAACATAGTAGCTACATCAACATACAAAACAAAAATTCTACCACTGGTAGGAGATCTAAGGCTTTGAACAGTCCACAACATGTTCTTAATGTTTTATTTAAATTGGCATATGTGATGTGTGTAGAAGTTCAATATTCAAAGTAAAGGATTATATGCGTTGTTTTATTTGACAAACGAACGACACTTGTTATAATGTTAGTGTTTGAATCTCTCCTCCCTCTAGTCCCTATAGCTATTTACCAATAATTTTAAATTTATTTATAACGGGGCGCAGTGGAAGTGCTGTACAATATAGCCCCAATGTTCTTCTTAGCAGATTTAGCTTTTTCCACCTTCTTTCAAACCTAATCAAAGACAGAATTATTATCTATAGAAAGGTTATAAAAATTTTTTTATTTGATTATGTCAAATAGAGTTATTAAACTTTCTAAATAAAAATTATACCGTTTTATTTCGTTTCAAAATAATGATGTGTGTATGCCTTCCGATTCAGTGTTTTTATTAGTTATTTTGCCCGTGACGCAATTTATAGAAGTATAAAATAGTTCTCCGTACAGTTTATACAGAATTAAACGCAATTGGGTATGATCACACGGTTATGTTCTGACCAATGGAAATCTTCCATACGTTTAACAACTGATTCAACTGCAATTATTTTGTGTGTTTTGGAAATCTGTCTACTTGTCTTGTATAATAACAGTAATTTATTTTCTTTCCAACGAATTTATCAATATTTCATACACTGTTTTGCATGTTGATGGTTTTGAATCAATAAATCTTGTAATAAAAATGTATGATTAGTCTTTATACAATCAATGATTTTATTCTATCTCTCTATATGTCTGTCTGTCCGTCCGTCCGTCCATCTAGTCATCTATCTATCTATCTAGTCTACCTACCTACCTACCCATGCCTGCCTACCTACCTGCCTGCTGGTCTGCCTGTCTGTCTGCCTGCCTACCTACCTACCTACACAAACATACATACATACATACATACATACATACATACATACATACATACATACATACATACATACATACATACATACATACATACATACATACATACATACATACATACATACATACATGAAGTTGTGGAACCAGGAACACTGCGACTGGAAGCCTACCTACCTACCTGCCTGCTGGCCTGTCTGCCTGCCTACCTACCTACCTACCTACCTACACACACACACACACACACACACATACATACATACATACATACATACATACATACATACATACATACATACATACATACATACATACATACATACATACATACATACATACATACATACATACATACATACATACATACATACATACATACATGACGTTGTGGAACCAGGAACACTGCGACTGGATGGAGGGCAGACACAGAAGATAAGCTCAGTAACCTCTTACATGCATGGTGATCTATTGCATAGCTATTTACTTTAGGTTTCAAGGTATTTACAAAAAAGATGGATAAAACTTCACAGCCTAAGATTTATAGCCAATTACACATTCATTTAAATATGCTTCTGGTAGGAAACATTATGCAGTCACATTTCCCGATATTTTAAACATATTGTTTTTATGTTTGAAAAAGGCGCAAATTAAAACATATAGAACATAAATTTGATACTCCACATCATACAAAGACAGTCCTTTCACCCATTTAATGACATAAGAAGGAAGCAAAAACTGTATATTTGCATTGTGACAAAACGTTATTCCTGTTCGGCAGGAGACTAATATTGCCACAATCTGCCTGCGGATGGGCCATTTTTTAATTGCATGAATTTCACCCTTCCAGATAATGTAATCATTAATAACAAAATAACAAAATATAAAACGTGAAGAATTTTATATATACAATAAGCAAAATAGTTAAAGCGGGTAAACATCTTAAAACATTGTTATATTTCAAGTATAAACCACATTCCGCAAAAGAGACTGCTTTATTGGGTGACACACCTTCATATAGCACTGTGAAATTGGGTAAAAAAGCTTTCTACCTTAGATGAATTTATATAAGCCAATACAACAAAGGTTGTCATGTGACTAGATCAGTAACCAATAAAACCAATGACTTTCATCAACACTGGTGTGGTATTAGAGTCACAACCTTTGTACTTTAGCGCATTATAGACCCATCCCATGTACATGAGTATAATTTTAGTTACCATCGCAGCTATCGCCGATCGCAATTTAAAACTGACATAAAATCTTTCCGTTGTGTTTTAGTTAGAGAGGCTTCGAAAATGTAATAGTCAAGAAAACTAGCTTATAATGATTGCCTTTCTCAAAGAAAAATAACGATTTCTTGACTTTAATTAAGCAGTGTAGCAATTCAGACGTGAATGCATCTCAAAGTTAAATTGTACATTGCTTGTTTTCTTGTAAGAGCTAGCAGAGGTCGATGCTCAACAGTATAAAATCTACCCCAAGCGCTATCAAATATATGAGAGACCTATAATTATTATTCCAAGAAAATACTTTTCCTTATCGTGACACGGGGTGAGGTTAATATATGTATATAATAAGTCGTGAAATGTTAATCAAAAATGGAGCAATTTTATATTAGAATATTATTGGGGAGTGCGTGCTAAATTTTTCCTATCTGCTTCCTAACTTCAAGTATCAGTTCCTTATTTACTTATTAAGACATTAAGTGATATTAAGTGACTGATACACATAACACCTATTACTACTGGGTTCCAACTCGCGGAAAAATAATATTTTCAACTTAATAGTCGAGGAGACGTCGATGCATGGCTGTAATGAAAGTAGAGCAGCGCAAGCACTGGTAGAAATTCTCAAAAGCTATTGTCGAAAGTAATGAAGCAAAAGCTATTAAGGAAATTTACAGACTATATACGATATTTATCAATTTTGGAATACACTGATGAAAAGTGTGATCTTATAAGAGTTAGCCCAAAACTCAGTAAAAATGGGTCATTTTAGCTCATTTGTGTCGAGGCCATTTTGATAGATATTTTATTTTTTAATTTAAGGCACGCTTTTTATTTGCAAACTGCTGTGTGACAAGATTGTATTGCACAAAGCCACGATTGGGATCAGAAGCCTTACCAATAGGAAGGCATTTGATAACATTTTGTACTTTATCATGGATTAATTTGACATAATTTTAAGCTGACGTCTGTAGGTGTATATCTAGATTGTTAGCGTTCGTTTCATCTAGTACAGTTTTCTTTATTATAAAAAAATATTGCAATAACTTCTCTTCGTCTGCTTCAGATCCCATTGCTCCCCCCCTCTCTCTCTCTCTCTCTCTCTCTCTCTCTCTCTCTCTCTCTCTCTCTCTCTCTCTCTCTCTCTCTCTCTCTCTCTCTCTCTCTCTCTCTTCCCATCTATCTCCTCCTCTCTTTCCCCCTCCATACCCCTCTCTCTCCCTCCCTTTCCCTCTCCCCATCTCTACCCTCTCTCTCAAACTCTCTCTTCCCCCCTAATAATATACTTTGTTAAGCAAATTCTAACATTGAAATCTCTTTCGATATGGATAGAGCATACACATTACGAAGACAACTTTGTAACCTTTTTTGAGAAAATATCAACAGTAAAGTAGAGCAGAAATCAAAATGTTAGTTAATTTTAACATTGTTTTTTTTTCTGTCATTATGAGTGTATCGGTTTTTTCTGTTATTAGAGGTGTATTTACCTGTCGTTAGTTGTAATACAGGATGTAACTGGACATCATGTAAAAAGGCATTAAAGCAGATTTAATGTGTGATAAATCGTTCTCTGCGAGCAAGATATTCACTTAAATAAATATTTAAATAATTCTACAACCTTGTGATTATGTTCGTCTGCGATAATACATGCGAAGAAATAATAACAAATTGAAAGAAAGAACTCAAGAATTCCACCGCATGAATCATAACTTTCAAGATAAATGCTTAATCATTACTCTTTATTTCTTGCTTGTTTTGATTATGTTAGTTGAGACGGGTACATGAAAGTATTTAGTTTAAAAACAAAATGACTCATTATTTTGTTTATAATTTCATTTATGCTTGTAAATGCTGCCAATCAGAGGTTATTGTTCCGCATAGAACTTGCTACTCTAGCAAAAGTTTTATCGTTTTCCATATCCTCGTCATGGGCGCTGGTGTCTTCTGACAATGCTACCATTTTTAATGCCGTTGATCTTTGGTTTAATTCACCGTCATCTGATTTATTATTATCATGAATTTCTATTGTTTTATCCCATAAGACAGAGCATGTCTTTGTTGCACTAACTCGAGTCTCGTTGCTGTTTGGGTCCGTGCATTGCATATCTTCGTGTGTGCTACTATCAACGGTTCTTTCTGTTGAACTACTGGATTCAGGGATATTCCTCGTTGATTTCCATGGTTGACTAATCAGCTCATGATTTGTTGTACAGCAACTTCGTATTGCAAAGGAATTCTCGGCGAGTACAATGTCAGAATGAACTGTGTTTGAGATAACATGTGGTGGCAAAGTACATAAATGCTGCATTGCACATAAAATCTCCGCCTGGGACGTTTTAAGTATTCCACTGAAAGTCTCAAATTTTTTATGTCTTTCAATAATACTGACATATCCAAATAATTGTGGCAACTTTGATAGATCCAATGCACAAAAACTTGGTATGCCATTTGGGTCTGTGGACAGGAATATATTCGAAATATCTTTCATATTATTTATAGATTTATCCGTACCCTTCCTCTTTATCATTCTCTCATCTGTTTGTAACACTGAAAAAACGGGTCCATTTTGCTGCCTCAATGTCACTGTCACAATATGTGTCCACACATAGTTTTACTATATAATCATATGGTAATGTGTTTGTTTTGTTTTGTACAAAACAAAGCAGTTCACTCACCATTATTGACGGGCTATCAACGAACCGCTGTCGTTGGTACTCTGCCGCCATACTTATAGGGCTTTTCGTCTCCCTAGGAAATCTTTTCAGCTCACATGCCTTGCAGAGGACTAAATCCCCCTGACATAAATGACCAGTAGAGGTTCCACAATCTTCACGCTGCATGTTAGAGTTAAAAATGACAGTGGGTAGGTCAAGGAAGCAACTAAAACTATCTAAAACTATAGCACAACTATTTCACAACAGTATTATAGCGCCACCATCTTACTTTCCTTACTTAGTATAACCAACCGGTAAATATACGGGGGCACAGCATATACTTACACAAATTTTGCTTGGCCGTATTTCTGTTGATATACTGTTTGTAACGCCAGTTACTATGGTGATATTTTTCTTTTGGGTCGTCTTTTTTCTTTACAGCTTTGGTCATGTTGTTAAGTGCTCGCGCAATTTCTTTCTTGACCTACTATCAGCTCATGGGGATGACACCGAAAATGGAGATTTATTTTGAAATAAGTACTAGGGATGTGAAGCGCTATAAATCCAAGTGACCAAATATTAAACCCAACCGGTAAAAATAAAGACATATATCCTCCATTTTCACGCATTAAGTCCAAATCCAGACGTTTGGTTATATGACATCATGCGTACCGTTATTTTGCCAAATAGTTCACAAATTCAATTTAAGGCAACCAAATTCCAATCATGTTTCAAAGTCAAGTATACAAACTTCTTTGCGTCATCTTCGCCAACCTGAAGGGAACATTTTTTGAAACATTTGAAATATTGCCCAAGCCGTATTTTCAGTTTTTTTTTTTTTGCTCCTTCCTCTGCGTTGCAATGAAGCTTTTGTCCCGAGTCTGCAGTCAGGTTAGACTTATTGTTTGTTCCAGACATGTCTGCAGGCCCATCTGGCTCTGTTCTTATCTTTTACGCTTCTGTAATCGGATCTAAAAGCGGAGTCACGAGTTCATACAAAACTTCGTGGTAAGAAAGGTTCATCTTAATTGGTTACATGGTCAGATGTAAAATGTGTTGGTTCAGATAATTAACTTCAAGCAACGGTTTACCGTATGATAGAACTTTTGCGCTATTTATATTATGGCGAATTGCCAATTTAAATTTGCTATTTTTATTTTTATTTTTCTGTTGGGTTTGTTTTGTTTTGTTTTGTTTTGATTTTTTTTTGTTTTTAATTTTATAAGCGATTGATAAATTCTTATTATTTTATTCGATGTACATCTTTCCGTTATGTTGACACCTCATTGCCCCGTCCCAGCAGGTATTGCTGGTTAGGTTAGGACTTAGAAGTGTCAGCCAGTGTTCATAAATATTATTTTAGTGCGTGTTTCCCCTTTCCACCCATGATGTGTTTTAGTTAAGAAAAAGATGTAAAAATTATGCAACTTGTGGCTACGGCACAATTGAGCGATGCGATAAGGACATTTGTTAACATACGCATTAAATTTGAATGCACCATGAGGTGTGTATATATATATATATATATATATATATATATATATATATATATATATATATATATATATATATATATATATATATATATATATATATATATATATATATATATATATTCGCTTATACTTTCCGGGTTTTTTCCCGTGTTCTTCCTCTACCAGTTATAATTTGCCGTTAAAAATAATCAGTCATTCGCTAAATACGAGTTAAGCTGACGAGTTAACAGGAACTGTTTATTGACGGAGGGAGGTAAACTCTCCCAGTGTGTCCGCTACAACAACATGTAGTTTTGTAGTTAATATTTGCCCTCCTTTTGGAAAGTGTTAATTTGTTTCTTTTCTTCATTTCTATCAATAATATAACTGCCAGAGTCGATTATGATTTAAACATGAAAGTTAGTTTCAATGACGAAATGAAAACTTCATAAATATTTTATTGTTTTCCCTCAGAATAACAAAAGCTTAAAGTGCCGACGGTAACATAGAAACGACTGAAGAATAATTCACACCAAATACAGGATATACAAAAAGTAATTTAAACATTTAATGTTTGTTATAATTTACCCACGTCAATAGTGTGCTTTTCTTGCCATTGCTTTTGACCATAAGATTTTTATATATTTTTACTCCAGAGGGGATTTAGATGAAATTATGTAATTAGATTAATTCATTTAAAAAAAAACGGAAATTATTTTCTCGCTGTTTTCATATTTAGTGAATCATTAATTAGTCAAAATTCATCACCAATATTGATTTTATCTGAGCGATAGTCTATTGTTGAAGCCATAATTTGGAAGGTTTTTAAATTTTAAATCGGAGCAAGAACAACATTTTCGAACTATCTGTGTGCAGGACTTGTAACCTGCCGATTTTTCGTTCTGAAATCCAGCACTGTGCACTTAGACTTTGTGGTTGCAGCTTATAACACTTTCAAATGACCTGTATGGAAATGTTTCAAAGGCAAGGTCCATGTATACGTTCTCTGAAATCAATATGGTTTGCTGCTATTTTAAAACAAGATTTGTATGATCTGTTTTAGAAAGATAACAAATCAGTTATCACACAGAGTTGGCTCCAAAAATATTACTTTTTTTACTTTCTGCAGTAAACTAGTATATAAAAATAAGTATGTTCCGCATCTGCAAATACTAAATATACCACATTAGAATCTCACCAAAAGTTTTAAAATTTTGGAAAGGATGCCTAACCTAATGAATAAAACCATGCTAAGTGATACAAACTATGGTGAAAACATTAATTTTTGTGAAATAATCCGCGATAAACCTTTCATTCGTTTTCGGCAAGAACAAAACATCCAATTATGATGAAAAAACCCAAAGCAAATATGGACTAAATATTGGTTGGCGTTCTTGATTTTCCTGCAAAATTCCTAGCAGACTACATCCCTTTTGTTTTTTGGTTTAACTGGTATGTTCAAATCTGACTGGTCTAGTAATTTTTAGGTTAATGAAATTACTGAGAGCTATAATTTCACGTGTTGCTTATTCGTTTCCCTGTTACAATTTTACTAATGACTAATGAAAGCAGGTGCAATCATCTGTATTCAAGCTTTTGCTATTAGATTTCAATTAATTCATCTAGATTATGTATGCGAATTGATTCCAAGTTATGTTTGCATCAAACAATTGCTTAAATTAGCTTAGACAAATGGCCTTTCATAGCGCGTAAATATGTTTTGTTTTGAAACAGTAAATAAAATGCTAACTATGTTTCCATTTTCTTCATAAACAGTTTTCGTGTTCGCAATATCCAAAACATGTTTACCGAAATGATAGTCAGCAGATGAACGGCGTGTCAGTTTACAGTACAATTTTCGCTTTTAGTATTGTTTCACTTGGCAATGTTTTGGGAGTGAGACAATTTTTTTTAAAAATCTGCCTAAAAAGCAGTTCGTACAGTATTAATGTTTTAACCTTTTCTAGTGCTCTGGAGAAAAATCAGATTCCTATTGTTTTCCTTCGTTCCTGAGAATTCAGTCTCTTGACGTCTTCGGAAAAGAGTAGCTCTCAAAGTATGTACTAAACTGAATAAGTTATATCCCTTATAATATAAATTTGTTCTCTCTCTCTCTCTCTCTCTCTCTCTCTCTCTCTCTCTCTCTCTCTCTCTCTCTCTCTCTCTCTCTCTCTCTCTCTCTCTCTCTCTCTCTCTCTCTCTCTCTCTCTCTCTCTCTCTCCACACACACACACACCAATCACATATATTAACAAAATAACAAAATCACTTCTACCAGATTCCTCTTGACAAGTAGAAAGTTAAACTGGTCGCACAGGATAAAGATTTTTCTTCCAAACAAAGCAAATAAATATATACTTCTAATTCCATTTTTGTATATTCTGTTCTGGAAAAATGCACGTGCTTTAACATGATATATACGTGAAAATAATCATGTTACCATAGGTAAGTACAGTATATTTGAACAATAAAAAAGTCCACAAACAAGAATAAGAACATCGACGACGACAACGACGATAACGACGACGACGATGATGATAACAAAACACGATTTAAAGAAAATATCAAACAAACGATAGATAATGAGTACCACTCGAGGAAAATAGTTAATTATCGTACACTATACTCTGCAGTCAAAACCTAAATACATACATAGGTTTAGTGGTAAATTCCTAACTCAATAATGCCAAGTAAAGGTTAAGTAGTAATAATGATGATCGCATATAAATTTATAAAATATTGAAGAAAAAAAAATTCCGTACAAAATGTACATAAAGTTCTCTATGATCAAAGGTAGCAGGTGACGGAGTAAAATTTAGTTTGTAAAAATATAGTCTATAACAGATATCAGTAAAAAGAACAACAAAAATCTTAGAATAAGGTGGTACAGCACATTCTTATAGAAAAAGAAAATAGCTATGGTGATACATTGTAAGAAAGTTTCCTCGCCGAGTTAACGCATGAAAGAAAATTTGCCTCAAAGTGTGAAAGTACATACTCTCAACGAGAATGCGCTCCACTGTCAGTCAGCTCTGAAAAGGCACACAGTCGAGGTTCATAATCATACTGCGATCAATTATAAATCTTGCTGGTATTACAACGGACCGATCCATGAGGATAAGGAACACTTGGGAATTTGTCATTGAGAAACGCCGACCATCAAGATCTTTGTATAGTTCGTGTCTCTCAAAGTAGAAGTACAGTTTAACAGCCATCGCAGACCACATATAAAGATCCAGACTACAGGAGGGTTGTTGGTTTTGTTTCGAATGCCATTTTCCAGCGCAATATAGCTAATCCATGGCGGCCAGAAAAACTAGTAGGAAGATTATGAGGAAACCCTGGTAAGAACCACCGATCCACGGAAGCTACTGGCAAGCTGTCTCACATACCCATATTATCCTAGCCTGAGACACTACAAGTTGGAGGTGCACAAATTTATCTGTAACTTATACACTATATATCACTATGCAGGACACATAATCCATGTACTATTCTAAGGTTGCCTTTGGAACCCAACTTTCAATACTTTCAGTACCGGAACTCTCAAGAGTTCATTGTTGTCTGTTTTAGGACAATATATTAACTATTGTTCTTCCTAAATGACTTGTGAATATGTGATTACATTTTCATGCGATAAGGAACTGGACATTATGAAATACTGACATAAACCGTAATCTATTTTCAGCTATATAGCAAGTAACGTTGATGTGCAAGCATTCATTTTTAAATTATTTGAATTGCACCAAACGTTGTTATTGTACTGAGGTAACTTTAAATACTGATGCATAAATACGGACATATCAACTACACTGTTCTTAATCATTTGTATGGAACATTGATGGTATTTTTACCAACCTGCATTCAGCGCTGCAATACACCATAAGGTCGTCTGCAGTGTATCGAAAGGAGAAATAATGAAATTATAAAGTAGTCATTCAGGGATCGCAACTTTTCAGTCACTGCAATTGTTTAGAATTAGTATGATTCAGTTGTTTCCCTTTCAGAAAATGTTCTCGAATAATTTATTTGCTAGGAACTTGTTCTATAGTCATTGTTGCAAATACGTTGTATCACAGAGTAGTAAACCCATCAAATATCAAACGAATAACACCAATTTTGTGAAAAGACTCTCCACGAGTATATTTTTGATATTGTAAAATTTATTTCACTTATATCGTAAAAATTTTCACGTCGAAAATTCACCCCTAAATGTAACTTATTTAATTTGTTCATATTTAACAAGCTCTAAAAATTCCCATGATGCAATACAAAATCTACTTAACATTATTCAGCTACCTCCAAGTTTCAGATTAGCCATATATCATCAGTGGGTGTTGATTAAATAACTATAAAATAATATTCATACGTTTCATCTAGTACAGTTTGCTCCATTATAATTTCTCTTCGTCTGCTTCAGATCCCATTGCTCTCTCTCTCTCTCTCTCTCTCTCTCTCTCTCTCTCTCTCTCTCTCTCTCTCTCTCTCTCTCTCTCTCTCTCTCTCTCTCTCTCTCTCTCTCTCCTGTTGCACTTTTGTTCAGCAGTTATTTTAGTGTGTGTACATCAGCAGTAAAAGTTACCCACTGATTAATTCAATGTCCATTTTAATGCTTTTATTTATCTTTAAAGATTATGCATTAGTGTAAATAAACTGTATATAGTAACAACTCTTTCTGCCCCATACTGCATCTACTTATTTATGTTATCAAGGCTAGTATAGTAACGTTTCTAGTTTTCTCAAAGATATTGTTTGAGTAATTATATATATATATATATATATATATATATATATATATATATATATATATATATATATATATATATATATATATATATATATATATATATATATATAATTTATTGTCAGGAAAATGAAATCATGATAGTTGTGAAAACTGCCTAAAACAAAATATTAAACAGTACCAAAAACATCAATCTCCATAAATGTCTCTTGACTCTTCTCAAGTTGTAACATTAGGGCTTTGTTACATTATGACATTATTGTGGGTAATAATCACATTGTCAAGTCCATATTGTTGACAGTATTGTCTTTAATTGTCTCATTCTTTAGTCCATATTGCTGACAGTATTGTGTTTATTTGTCTCATTCTATAGTCCATATTGTTGATAGTATTGTGTTTAATTGTCTCATTGTCTAGTCCATATTGTTGACAGTATTGTGTTTAATTGTCTCATTGTCTTATCCATATAGTGACAGTATTGTGTTTAATTGTCTGATTGTCATGTCCATATGTTTGACAGTATGGTGTTTAATTGTCTCATTGTCTAGTCCATATTGTTGACAGTATTGTGTTTAATTGTATCATTGTGTTATCCATATGGTGACAGTATTGTCTTTAATTGTTTCATTGTCTAGTCCATATTGTTGACAGTATTGTGTTTAATTGTCTCATTGTCTTATCCATATGGTGACAGTATAGTGTTTAATTGTCTCATTGTCTTATCCATATGGTGACAGTATTGTGTTTAACTGTCTCATTGTCTAGTCAATATGGTGACAGTATTGTGTTTAATTGTCTCGTTGTCCAGTCCATATTGTTGACAGTATTACGTGTAAATGTCTCATCCATACCCTCTTAGACACAAAGTAAGATTATATTGCAAATGTGAACTATCAACATGTAATTTTATGTATAGTGCTAAGAGATATTATCGCAATAAACTTTCTTCCTTCATACATTTAATCGGTAAATAAGAACGAATGGCGTTTACTGTTGTCATTTTTAAAATGTTGCTCCTCTTCTACAGTATTTGCTCTCTCTCTCTCTCTCTCTCTCTCTCTCTCTCTCTCTCTCTCTCTCTCTCTCTCTCTCTCTCTCTCTCTCTCTCTCTCTCTCTCTCACTCATAGAGAGTGGTAAGCGTTTCCCTCTCCATGCTCCATTTATAATTCTTCGTTTTGAAGTTAATGTTTTGCGAGGTATACATCGGAGAATCTGCGCGAAACTATATATATATATATATATATATATATATATATATATATATATATATATATATATATATATATATACACACACACACGAACGACTGGTTCCCATGTTATTATAAGAAGGGGTGTTGAAAGACTTATTTTCTTTTCAAAATCACACGCCGATATGAGATAAAATACCATACCTTTCTATCTCACAATCCCTATCTGCATATCTACCTACATATTTTACGTATGTTTGTGTGTGGGAGAGATAACATGAAACGCACCAATTTCATTATTCTAGAGTGACATCCATCAGATAAAAAAAAAAATCGCTGTTGTTGTGCTTTCATATAGGACACAAATACTGGACACCTGAAGTGCACACAATGCTAGTCTCATCTGATTGCTGAATACGTTTTGTATCTGCCTCCACTCATTGAAACTTTTGTTTAAATTTTTGCGAATTTAGTTGACAAAAATCAAACTGTAATAAATTTAGATACTTTAAGTGGTGCTGGCAGTAATGATGGATTACTAAATCAAATAATGAGTAAATGAACATATTGATTGGTGTAGCTTCTTACCTATATAAATCTTCCAACACTCAATTGTTTTGCTACTGAATTATATAAATTTAATTCTGGTATCCTGGTTCTGGTACTCAGAGATTCAATTTAATGATCGAATAATTGTCGCTGGAGAAAATATAAAATTTCATTTTGATTGTTAACATGTTCAGTTCATCCTAATTTTGGCCGCTCTACCAGTCACTGAGAAATGGTTGCCCAACAACACTTTTTAGCAACCCCGGGTTCCAGGGCATCGGTTATGTGTTTTACATCTTTCGTGCGAAATGTGGATCATTATTGGTAAAGTCATTTTCATATTAGTTCGTATCATTTCCTATGTAAACAATATGCGCATATTTTCACATGTTAAAACAAATTTTCCATCATGCCATGCTTGATTGAGTTTGCCTTTATGAGCTGCAAGAAAAACTAGCATTTTTGAAGTTCCTGTTGTAAAGAGAGGCTGACGTGACTTTAGGAACATGATCAATTTATACAGAACATATTACAGGCACTATAGTTTGCTTCTTTACGAAGCAATGTTTTGTATTACCAATGTTAACCCGGTGTGATGCAGCACTCAGTTGGACTTACCTTTTGGTCACAGAGGTTAAATAGTTTACAAACTGGCATAATTTATTTCAAAAGATTATATCATCAGATACATAATGTTCTCTCAAATCGCTGATAATTTACGCTATCATTCAATGAATATAGTAGAAATTGAGGTGAATGTACAAAAATGATGTAACGGTGTTCTGATGAGTGAGTTGAAACTTCCAAGAATCGATTCAAAAGCAAGTTTGGTCTTTAATAGAACGAAATTGTCCTTCCCTGCGTAAATAACGAATATATTTCATGTCATACAAGATATGTATTTTAATGGTGGATTCGCCAATCGTTACATGAAATATTTCGGATATTCACTTAGGAAAAGAAAATATGCTCTCTATGTTTTTGAAATACTCCAATCTAACATTTGAGTCACTTCTCAAATAATCAAATAAGTTAGTATCTACGGTTTACTTGCTTTTTGGATCAATATCATACATTATTATTCTGTTTACTGTTATGTGGCAAGTTCCTTGAAGCATAGGCGATATATCTGTCCAATGACTGGTCTCATCCTGAATGAAATATCTCTACATTTCGGTTTATAAAGTTCTAGAAAAGTCCTCTACTATATATGCTGTTTTGTCAGATTAAATAAACACGTATTGCATCTTCCATCTGTCCAGGAATCCCACTGTGCAGTTGTAAATTATCTCATTTTATCGATCTAAATATTTTATGAGTTTCCCTCTTTGCCTACAGATTTTGAGGATACAACTGTTCCTTGTGAACTTCAAAGAATTTGTGCAAAAAAAAAAAAAAAAAACCAAAAGCAAAAGCAAAACAAAAACAACACATGCCTTAGGAGCCAGGAACAGAACCATAATTCTGAAAATAAATTACACAAATAACTGATAAAATCAAAAATATATAATCGCTTGCAAAATGCATTATGAAACAACTGCACGATGAAATGGAAGAAACAATTAAGATTGTGGTAGAATCACCAAAACTGATTAGTGTGGATGGAAACAACTAGTCGCAGGATTTCCTATCACACTATAACAGACACAAATGTACGAGAATTAGTAAAATCAATATACAAAAAAATATCATCTTCATTTCCCGATGCTAAAGTTGCTGCCTGAATGTAAAACACCAGACACAAATGTACGAGAATTAGTAAAATCAATATACAAAAAAATATCATCTTCATTTCCCGATGCTAAAGTTGCTGCCTGAATGTAAAACACCTTTATCTGATAATGGTGCACTGAAATAAATAAATAAATATATATATATATATATATATATATATATATATATATATATATATATATATATATATATATATATATATATATATATATATATATATATATATATTAAACAATTTATATTTGATCTGTAGCAATTTTAAACTTCTTCAGAGCATGACTGGATATAGATATGTTGTGTATATGTAAATTTAGTTGTTTTTTTTTATCTGTTAGTTTAATTTTTTTAATTTGTTTGCTTTGAAGTATTTTACATTGTCCAGAATTTCAGTTTAGTTCTGTTTGGCCTGACTCTTACTTTTATTTTATTAATAAACAGTTAATAGAAACACTGTATCTAGTTTTTGTCCTTGTTTCGAAAGCAGTGACAGTTTTGGTAAATAACTTGTTATAATGTTTGCTCTTTCTCACAATAAAGTTCACACTAAGATTGCGTGATATGAAACTTCCAAACTTCTATTTTCTTGAAGATTGACCCTCACCCAGGAATCTGTTTTATCTCTTACATTAGTGTATAACTTGTATTTATAGAAGATTGGCAATCGTGCTTAAAACACTTGAGACGTCAAGTTACATTATGTTGTGAACAATTTAAGTTGAAATTTTATTTTATTTGTTTTTCAAGTGATTCTTTTCCTTGGAAATACATAAGTGTTCCAAACAAATTCTTGGACAAAGATATTCACTGAAATTTATACGGAAGTCAAAACTGGAATAATATTTTCCGTGACTCAGCAAGAAACTGTTGACATGTGCACACTTTGAAGGTTACAACAGACGTCACCGCCTTCCATTTTATTTCATCAGGATTCCAACTCAGTTTCAATCCAGACATTTTATTAATAGAAATTCTATTTAATTCTTGGATTATTTTTGGATTTGATTCGTAAAAATAAGTCCGTTTCTCTCACTTTTTTCGTCGTGTTCTAAGGAAATAAGTTTTGTTAAATTTTACAAACCTTGTTATCTTTACTCTTTCCTGTTACTTATTGTAAGAGCCTAGACTCGTATCACATCAAGACGGCTAGTACTTGTTTAATAATGAACCACAACATCATGCAACTGTACACATCATTTTTCGGAGCCCACACCTATGCCTGACAAAGGAAGATGCTTTCCGACAAAGTTATTAGCAGACTATATTCTGCTGATTTTACCTGGACGATGGGCAACCTGGACGTTTATGCGATCACCAAAATTTACCATTTTTTTAACAAAGCACACTGAAGCAAAGTCAACTTATAAATCATAAATACAGATACTAACAGAAAGCCAGATTTGCGTTCTGTTTATGTATATAATTTTAGTAAAAGTATCTTGAGATTCAATAAATTTATTTCACTTTTGAATACCATATAAAGACAATGGTAAATCTGCCAGTTAACCACAAATATGGAGCTGATGACGTCATTCTGGAATTATAGATACCGAGTCAAACTACAAGGCTTTAAGTAATGTGCATATTAGGTGCTATATAAAAACTACATCTATTACAGTCTGTTATATTGTGTATATTATATGCTATATAAAAACAGTACATCTATTACCGTCTGTTTTATTGTGTATATTAGGGGCTATATAAAACAGTACATCTATTACAGTATGTTATATTGTGGATATTAGGTGCTGTATAAAAACAGTACATCTATTACAGTCTGTTATATTGTGTATACTAGGTGCTATATAAAAAAAGTACATCTATTACAGTCTGTTATATTGTGTATATTAGGTACTATATAAAAACCGTACATCTATTACAGTCTGTATCGAAAGAATGTGTAGCTGTTACTTCTAAGACAAAATGTTTACGACACGGACGAAAATATTATGATAAACTTATAAGAATTACTTAATCAAAATTAAAATTGTACTATACAGACGGTGGTGGCGTTATTTTTCTGTTATCTAGTTACATATTTATCCAAAGTGTGGAATCGTTGTTACAACCAGAATGGATAGAATTCCAGTGGTTTATTTACAGATTAAATCATGCTTTTATTACCGACATAAAAAAAGCGTAGTCCCAAGGATGATAAACAAAAAATCAAAACATTACAGTACGACACAAAATTGTCGAGGAGACAGAATAAAACAAAGTGAGCAATTGCAGATAAAGTAATACGTGATGATAATATTCCACCGGCAATTCAACATTTTCATACTCCAATGACTCATGACAGTCAAGAAGTGTGAACAACATCGAAGTGAGAAGTACAGAGAAACAGATGATTATATTGGAATACAAAATAATTTACATTCACATTAATGACTGCACTATTCACAAACTTTCGTCCTGTTTTGTCTTCATTTCCAACCAAACGTGAAGGTACAACAAGGAAAATAACATCTTCAGCTCTGAAGAAACAATTGGTATAGCTGTTTTCAAAAGCCTGATTAATTGTCAATAATTCCAGGCAATGATGCTTGTTTTGTTTTGCTTGAACAAACAAATAATTGATATATATATATATATATATATATATATATATATATATATATATATATATATATATATATATATATATATATATATATATATATATATATATATATATTATAGTGTATTTATTATTTTCTTGCTTGTTTATATTTTATCTCTGGACAAAACAGCATTTCAGACTACTTTTGACTAAGACCATGTTATTCCAGATGAACAAAAAGCAGATTTTGTACGTATGTTTACAAGGAAGTAAAAGGAAGGTAATGTTTAAGAAAAGTGCTCCTACCCCTTCCCCCCCCCAGGTTGACACTATAGAGTTGGTTAGTCCGTAAAATAGCCATGCAAATGTAGCGGAATTTACAAATCTACTTATACAACTTTTAGTTAACTGTTATTTCAAACAAATTATATTCTACCCATCTAATTAGTTCACCAATTTCCATCTAAACTTTCTCACAAACAGGTACACGATCATTGCAGAACCAGAATTGTAAGCAATTACATACAATGACTTTTCATACTCCATATTGAACATTCAACGTCCAAGTACTATCTGTAGTTTGCTTTAGTAGACCTACACTATATCATCCACCTCATAGCTTACTCTCAGATGTCATGAGCATGGCATGGTCTCTCAACAGTTCTAATTTTTTGTTAGATATCCTCATGATGAATTGTTCTAAATCATTCACATTTTAAAAATGTGCATTTTGTCGCACATACTAATTCATAGTCAATAGGTAGACCATTGAATGCCTCATAGCTAAAATGGTCCATGGCACCCTGAACATGCTGATAATTGTCCTTTGACATGCTTCAGTCGCTAAATGGCCAGCACAATCTTTGCTCTGAGTGATATAATGAATTATATAAATAATTTACAACCATCTATTTGTATGTATTTGTATGTATTTGTCTATGTATTTGTATGGATTTGTCTATGTATTTGTCTATGTATTTGTATGGATTTGTCTATGTATTTGTATGGATTTGTCTATGTATTTGTATGGATTTGTCTATGTATTTGTATGGATTTGTCTATGTATTTGTACGGATTTGTCTATGTATTTGTATGGATTTGTCTATGTATTTGTATGGATTTGTCTATGTATTTGTATGGATTTGTCTATGTATTTGTATGGATTTGTCTATGTATTTGTATGGATTTGTCTGTGTATTTGTATGAATTTGTCTGTGTATTTGTATGGATTTGTCTATGTATTTGTATGGATTTGTCTATGTATTTGTATGGATTTGTCTATGTATTTGTATGGATTTGTCTATGTATTTGTATGGATTTGTCTATGTATTTGTATGGATTTGTCAATGTATTTGTATGGATTTGTCTATGTATTTGTATGGATTTGTCAATGTATTTGTATGGATTTGTCTATGTATTTGTATGGATTTGTCTATGTATTTGTATGGATTTGTCTATGTATTTGTATGGATTTGTCTATGTATTTGTATGGATTTGTCTATGTATTTGTATGGATTTGTCTATGTATTTGTATGGATTTGTCTATGTATTTGTATGGATAAATGTTCTTCCTCAGATACATAGGCATCATGTCTATAAACTGTTTCAGTGTAACTGCGAATATTTCAACACTTAGATGTTGTTCCGTGTGTTGACGCATGAACATAAAGCTATCAACGATTTCGTCTTCCTATTCAATGGAATTTTTTCTGCATGAAACTTTCAGAAACAAAAAATTGTACTGAACCAAATATATACTTTTATTTTCTTTTGGTATGATTTTACAATTTTCTATCTGCTATTTTTTTTCAGCGCTATGACACAAAAGATGACTGTCATGACCGAACTAGTTGTAAATTAGCAATGTATGTATTTTGGTTATTTGTAATCATGTTGCATTTAGTATGGACTTCAAAGCGTGCGTGTTAAGTGATCCAAATGTCTAGTCAAGAATATCAAATAAAATCAAAACATGATTACACTTGTGCTCGATTTAACTTCTACAACATAGTTTGGTTCATGTTACCAATTCCACCGATCACTCGCAGCAGGTTTCTTTGCGTACATTATTGCCATTACATATATTATCAGCATAAGTCCTGATACAATCTTAAAGTCTTTTATTCTCCCAGTAACGCGTTCACCGTGAATACTCGCCTTAGACATTTGTCTCGATTCTTCAACTTCTTCAGGGGCTACCTACTTTTTTTCTTTTTTTGTGAAGGTTGGAAATATCATTTGCAAACGTTGCTTGGCAAATTATTTTTTATATTGAAACCTCTATCTGCCATGACATTTTCAAGTACAAATAAATCTATAATTCCACTCTCAGTGGTTTCTTTTTTCATATCACTTGTGCGGCCTCCCCAAAACCCAGATAAGAATGACACTGTTGCGGATGGATTTATTCCAATATGTACTTGGATAATATTGTTTGTTTCTTATAGTTCAAGCATGTTTGAGCTCTCGCCTTGACAGTAGATGATCCTGCAATGAAAATTTATGTACAATCAATAATACAGCTTACATTCCTAAAGCTGGTATTTTGAAAGACTTCTGGTGATTGTACTGCCCTTATGTATTGGAGGCCATGTTACAAGTCAAATTGATTAATATAGTGATAAAATTCAAACGATCGATAATTGTGAAAGGACTTTCTTTTTTTTTTCACTACGCAGAATGCTCATGCGTGAAAATTTGTCAGTGTCAGGTTTTAATACATGGCAACGGTCAGCATCGCGAATAGATCTATTGTCTCCCAGCTACAATATTTCACAAAAATATTGTAAATACACATCATATTGATTTTCAATTTTTTTAAAAGTTTACAGTTTTACAAGATATCATTTAAAGCAGTAGCTGTGTCTATCATCTATATTATATGCTTGAATACGACTTGATTTTAAACTACTGAGAGTTGGCATCCGTTAGTCTCAAGAGAAGATGGAAATGCACCCATGAAATGTGCCCCGGTTGGTAGTTGTGCGGCGTCTTCTGTATCTATGGAGTCCTACACAGGAGTGGCAATCTTTGCTGCAGTTGCTGCACTTAAAGGTTAAGTCTGGTGTGGGTTGAGCTGCTTCCTCTTCCTCTGAGATCATTTTTCATCATCGAGCAGTCGTAAATTGTCTTCGTCGGCTTTCAGACCAGTGTTCAGAACATATCGCCAGCTGGACTTAACATCTAAGCTTCGCGATCTGAATTAGTGTTCTGCGAATTATGACCTTTCTTAGTACCTTTTAACATCAGACTTCCTTATGGGCGAACTGCATGTAATGCAAAGCTGTCACATAGTTTGTTGTGTTTTTGTATGCCTTCCAGTGTATTTACATCCATTTTTAATCGCAGAGCTTATATTTATTTTGATCACGGATTATTCCTTTTGTTTTCATTTGTTGTAACTGCTACAAACGAAGTAGTGATTTATCAGTGCTATATTAAAATATTACATTCCTGACAAGAAATGAAACATCGAACTTTCGTTTTGAAACTTAGCCAAGTGTACATAGAAAAAGAAGCATAAATTGCTAACAATGTACTAAGTCTTTGGTATTACTCTACCGGGGTTCGAATCCGCGACCTCGCGCATCTGAGACAACTGTGCTTGACTACATTGCAACGCCGCAAGTACTGTTTGTCTGCTGTGCTAGATTACATTGTACTGCCGATAGAACTTCTGAATAGAGGTGTGTTTGTTGTGCAGCTGAGCTGTCATAAAATTATTTTTCAGCTCAACCATCCATACCGGTTATTAATGACAGCAAATCGCACAGTCAAGTATACAACGGCGTATTTATTTTTATTATTGTGACATTATCCATTGATATGTCGACACCAATGCTGTTAGCGGACTCGCTGACGCAATAACCGTTGGTTTGGGTGCTGCTGGAATTGCGACTACGGCACATATATAGGTACACCTGTTAGATTTGCTATCGAATTCCAATAATCAAACAAGTAATCTAAGAATTGCTAAAAACAGGGCACTATAACCAAATACAAAAATAGTTTGTGCCTTTTTTTCTTACCGAATAATACAAAATACACATTTTCACAAATAGAGAACTATGCAAAATGAACAAATACTTGCTTATTCTCAACCCGCACTCACATCCCGCATCACCTGTCTCTATGAACTTTAGCATAGTCATTGAGTGCTTTTCATTGCTTTGAGAAAGCTGATATAATGGGTATTGACGAATGCGTTAATAACTCGGCGAAACAGTACAAGAATCGAGTGTGTTTAAGGCAAAACACACAATGGTCTTGTCTATCGCTCTAGTGTTTACTTGTAAAAGTGAATTCTTTGTTTTTGTTTATCCAAAGAGTGGAATCGTTGTTACAACCAGAATGGATAGAATTCCAGTGGTTTATTTACAGTCAGATTAAATCATGCTTTTATTACCGACATAAAAATAGCGTAGTCCCAAGGACGATAAACAAAAAATCAAAACATTACAGTACGACACAAAATTGTCGAGGATACAGAATAAAACAAAGTGAGCAATTGCAGATAAAGTAATACGTGATGATAATATTCCACCGGCAATTCAACATTTTCATACTCCAATGACTCATGACAGTCAAGACGTGTGAACAACATCGAAGTGAGAAGTACAGAAGAACAGATGATTATATTGGAATACAAAAAAATTTACATTCACATTAATGACTGCACAGTTCACAAACTTTCGTCCTGTTTTGTCTTCATTTCCAACCAAACGTGAAGGTACAACAAGGAAAATAACATCTTCAGCTCTGAAGAAATAATTGGTATAGCTGTTTTCAAAAGCCTGATTAATTGTCAATAATTCAAGGCAATGATGCTTGTTTTGTTTGGCTTGAACAAACAAATAATTGATATATATATATATATATATATATATATATATATATATATATATATATATATATATATATATATATATATATATATATATATATATATATATATATATATATATATATATATATATACAGCATTTCAGCTCAACCATCCATACCGGTTATTAATGGCAGCAAATCGCACAGCTTGGTGTGTTATCTATTTGACAATAACCTTTAAATCTTTTTCAGTAATTTTAACAACTCCACTCATCTACTTTGTTTGGTAATTCTTTCACTCTTTCATTTAATCATTGGCTCCTTCATTTGTATTCGTCTTTACCTCAGAAGGTCCATTATTGTTAAAACAAAATTAGCATAGGTTTCCTTCCCCCAGATCCCGCTACAAATGTGTCTTTCCTGTACTAACATTTATTGTTCGTCTAATCCATTATAATTCTGAAAAGTGTCTGTTTTCTTTGTTGTTTAATTTTTTTAACTCTTCTATAATAAAAAGTAGATTAAACATGACAAAATTTATATCATTTGACATTGTTTTGACAATGTAACTATATATTGATTTGGGATTTTACGGAAAAAAGAAAGATTCTTCTAATGTCTAATTGATCGTAAATCAAACAGTATTTGCCAGCCAACATGGCTGTCGATGCAGTCAACTTGAAATACCATAATATTATTTTTTTTTTCAAAAAGGGAAAATTTTGGCCCATCATTCAGTAGAATTAAAAGTATTTTTTTAAGTTCTAAACCCATCATTTAAATTCAGTTTATCATATATCGCAAATTGACCAGTCGTAAAATGCTACTCTGTTCTCAATGGGAATATAACACAGACAACACTTTTGCCTCGATTGGAATCTAAGAATAAAATTAAACTCTGGTCTCAGTGGGACTTTCACATTCTGTCCCTGGTGTAAATTTAACTTTGGTATGGGTTCTGGCTACAGTGTGAAATTAAAATCAGGGTTGAAGTGTCATGTTTGCACTGAGGAATTAAGGCAATCTACCCTCAAATGGGAATGATAACCTACTAATTAATACTCCATTTTGAGCAACACCCAGTCAGCTACTAACTAGTACCGATTTATCTACTAACAAATACCCATTCTTGCTAACCAACATATAAACTTACAAACCGACATGTCGTTTGCGTGACCATCACTCATATATATTAACCAACATAACCTTCCCTACAAATACAAGCGCTAAAAGAAAGGAAGAAAAAATAAACCAAAAAAACAAGATTTATTCAAAATCAATTTGTTTCAACAAGTTCCGCTAAATCAATTATGTAAAAATGACGAGGAACGATTAGGGCTAGTCTCTTCGTCTTCATGTGCAGCTGACAAATATAAAACAAACTTAAAAAATGTTAAACATGAAAATATTTACAATGTTGATGCTGTGGAGATGACTGAAGTATAATGATCTATATCAGTGTAATTTTGCCATCGAAGAGATAAAAGATTCACATCTGGTTGAGTCATTTCTAGAGAAAAAAAAAACACAAATCAGTACCTTTTGGTGACGATGAAGATGAACACCATATTTCCACACACTATGAAATCATATTTGTAACGTCATATTTTAAAACTGAATTGATACAACACTTTTTATAAAGTATATGATATTGTCATAAGGAGGAACTAAACCCTAAGAAACAAAATAGCATATACTGTGGTCCTTAAAAATGTAAACAGCTACTCAATGGGTTCCTGGGCGATGACTGTCTTTAGGTTTTCGATGGTGAAAATTCATCTTCAGCAAATACCTCTGGATTCCAGCAGTATACAAACTGTGAGCCCGAAGGAAATGAAGCCATCATATATTTGTTTACATAGATAATGATAATTAATGAGTTCACCTTTGACGTTTTCCTTAAAAAGATCTGGTTTAACCCACTACCATATTCCAGACTTGAGTTTGATACGTGATTTCTAATATATGCACTTCCCAGTGGTCTTTGACGTCCAGTTGTATGAATTGGTGTAATTTTAGCCGTGAAACATACTTTGTAGCTGGAAAAAAGTCCATATAAATGTCACTAGGTAATGTTAAATAACATTGATTATTCATAGTTTAATATTTCTTTTCTCCGACGATTCTCTAAATATTATGGAATAATAATTTTCCAGGAGTTCAAGAGGATTGCTGCAGTGACTGGAAAAGTTATGACCGGCATTGCTGCGGCCACTGTTGTAACTGTCGGTATATTTCAACAAAGGACAGTGAAGAATATAACCAATACAACTATGAATAAAACAATCGACAGTTTTAATCTATTTGTTGCACACTCATATTTCCCAACAACAAAATGTGCCAGAATAACTTGGAAGAATAAGACTATTTGATTTTTAGAGGTATGCTTTTCGCACAACACCCAGGTGAATGATGTCGTTTTGGCAGTTCTTAGATGGATGGACTCTAAGGGATAAAATCATTCACGTCATGGTTGTGACTTCTACTTCCTTTTCTAGTCAATGGGTTGAAAAGCTGCACTTAAAGAATTGAAACTGGGTAAATATCATTTTCAATGGAATTCAACTTCTTATATACAATGCTGTCCCACCTTACATGATTTTCGATGATGACAACGAACACGTGGTTTATTTTCCGGCACACTCGTCGTACAATGTTCCTTGTAATACGTCTCCGTTTTTGTCTTTCAATTTGTCGACGGGGTGGCGGTGGGTTCACGTCCATGTATTTTTTATGTACAAGAAAAAATATGTCATCAAGTTCCGTAAATAGTCTTTACCTAATAGGTTATTTTGTTTTGTCAGCGTGAACCAAGTCTCCGCTCTTGAACGCTTTCTTCTTGTTTCTGTTCTTGAAAGCTTTAAACAAGCAATCAAATGTAGTCAGTTTGTTCTAATGTGTCACGTTGTTTGGAGAAAATACTATGCTACTGTACTGCTGGCCGATGTATTTGAGACAGCGTTGACATGTAAAATTGTCCCCATCCGTTCTTGCAGTGTTCTTTGAAAACGTTCAACAATACTGGCCTACATTTCAAGATTTTCAGTAGTGAATTAACAGAATGTGACGTTTTAAATTCGGTGTCAGCCACTTTGTTTTATCATAAGTTTAAAAGCTACTAGTTAACTTTGAACTTGTTTTGCAAGCCAAAAAGGAATTGCTTGAATCGAGTTTGAAATGACAACAATAACACAAAAAGAATATTTTTGATGATAATGATACGAATCCTACTACTTGGCACTGACGTCTTGGAAATGTTCGTCAAATGAATTTGTAGAACGTGTATGACTATTGTTATTGTAGCCATTGTTGTACATCTTTCAAACGGAAACTCTTAGTTTTGGTTTTGGAAGTCAATATACAGTTTTTAATTCCCTCAACTGTATGAGCAGTATTGTAGTAAATGTTGGCCAAAAAGTATATCGCTGTTGTTGCTGCACGATAAGTTAACCAAATACCGATCTTCATTTATTCGTGTATCATTTATAGGGTGATAATATTTTACGTCTCTGACAATTAATAGAAATAAACGATACTTTTAGAGCAGTAACCTGCTCCTGTTGATTTACTTCTTCACTTCTTTGATTGTATTGTCTGCTGCCTAGAGTGTTAATATTAACATTTTATCAAGCCATTTCTTTATAAAGGTGTGTGTTTTAACAGGTGGGTTTTGAAACTAGTGTAGGTTTTCTTGTTTCGATTTCTTTTCTACCCGGTGGCTATGTCTATCGTCCTCTTTGATGCTTATTCTGCTATGTTGTCGCTTTCACTGTAAGTCTAAACGTCTCTTCTAAAGTTTTCTGGTGAAACTTGACAAATTCCTCTAAGTGTCCGTATTGTTGCGACTTTTCCATTTCTTACTAAATTTGTTCGAACTATCCACAAGTGTAATTCTTGTGTGACGTCTTTGAGATCACGATTTGAAAGTAAGTGATGCATCCGTTGTTCATACCATCATTTTATCTTTCATCCGCCGTTTCTAAGGAACTAAAAATAAAGTTCGTCCTTCCATAATATCCAGGGTACATGCATGATGTCCTTCCAGAACGGTCTTTCCTTTTTATCTTTACCTAATACAATCCCTTAATGAAAGGTACAGCAATCAGTTCTAGCTAGAAAGCAGTGACTTTTAACAGCGAACTTATAAGCATGGGAAGAAATACATCTCATTAAGCGAGCATATTTTTTCTTTTGACCTGCCAACATTTTCTTTTCGCCAGTTGTCAGAGAAGGTGATAATGTCTTCCTAATTGCTTTTTTTGTATTTTTGTCAAAAGAACCGCTCATTTGAAGACGTACGAACAATATTCACATGCCGTGTCAACGATTTAGTTGGCTGCTTTTTGAATGATTTGCTTTCGCTTCAAGCACATTCTTGGGTACAGACTGATAAGTCATCCCAGTGTTTAGCTAAGCGAGAAGGGGTGAGTTGCAGAGTTTTTCTTATTTTTTTTCTGTTGTTTGTATTTATTGGGGACAATGATTAGTTTCTCTCTTTTTTCATGATTTGGAAAATATATTTTGGAAGTCGAAGATGCTGTGAATATTGAGAGGAATTCATTTTTGTTCATAAAAACTGAAGTGAACTTTATACACGAATTTTCTTCTTTTATACTTGAATTCGTCTCCACTGATTGTCAAGATGCTATACCAATGTTCTCTATGGATCAGATCGTTCCAGTTCTTGTCTAAATGAATCCAGATAATTTTGTAACATATTTAGTCTCTTGTGCTTGTTTATTCCTAATTGATGCTACCTTTTTGCTGCATGAATGCTACCATTTGGGTTGCAGTAGATAAAGCAGCAGAAGATTGAAATTTTCTTATGTATGTTTGTGTTCTAATTGCGGCACCTCTCTTTCTTCAAGAGGTTGTTTTATTTAATATTTTCTTTATATGAGATAATTTAAAGAGTAAATTCAATGCTACTCTCTTCGTTATCGTCTGCCGTTTTGGATTAGGTTTCTCTGTTTCAGCTTCTGTCTTAGGATCTGATAGTTAAAAACATCAGCAGAAAACATAGCTGCAGATATTACGTACTTCTGAGAGGCTGATAAGTGTAAGGTGAAATTGTTAGTATATGCAGCGTGCACAGTAGAGATGATATTGGCATATCCCTATGTAATTTTTACATACTGTGCCTGGCATTTCTTTATATATTGTACTTGTGGGCAATTGTACATAATCTAAACACACAGCCAACCAAAGTGACTGCTCCCATAAGCTCGAAAAATTAGCCTGAATTAGTCTCATGTACACTATCTTGAACAGTTATCAAAATAAGGGAAATTAATTTTGCTAAACTAGACAATAACAGCTACTGAAAGTGAAATGAATGAATTACAAAAATATAAAAAGTAAGAAGAAACGTTATCAGCTCCTTTATTTTAGCGTTGATGACCTGTAAGTAACAATGACCAAGTGGTGCTATGGAACTTTTGGCGGTGTATATCTAAAGTAAGGCTAGACTTTATACCTATTATCCAAATTCCATCCATCAATCACATTCAAAAATGAAATTAAATGTTCTGTTGGTAACACCAAAGGAGTTTTAAATATTCAGGATAACCAATAAGGACAGAATTGGTAATTATTTTACTTTGCAAATATAACCCTAGGAAAAAATATTAAAACTATTGAGTGCAACCTAAAATAAATATGAAAATTGTCACAAATTTATATATATATATATATATATATATATATATATATATATATATATATATATATATATATATATATATATATATATATATATATATATATTGTATCGATGATTTTCCCAACAAAAAGGTACATTAACATTGATTTTATTCATGAAAATATACTACGGTAGTCAGATGACTCTTTTACTATTTCTTACACAATAGACTTTGTGGCAGTTTTGTGTTTGCAATGACCTTAATTATTAGGAAATTAGAAATCTTAGAATACAGAAATGTATAGTCAACTTAAATTGAAAATGTTAGCTTTACGTGAAAAAAATATGGCAAAACTGAATCTATTCATTGTAATGAAATAAGGAAACAAATGGTGAAAATACAGATACACTTTCTTCCATATACGATAGTTAGAAAGTTAGAAGAATAAACTAAATTTGAACCCTTTAACCCCTATATGTTCCATCTTTGTTTAAACTATACAATTTATCATTGACATCTCAGGGATAATTGTGGAACGTTTCATATTACTGTCTTTCTTCGTAGGATTGGTTGCCATGGTGTGAAAATGTAATGTGCATTGCTTTTAAATAGCTCACTTTTTACCTGAGGTTGGGACGGATTTGTATGACATTTTATTACTAATCAATACTATTCTGCAGTGGAAAAACATAAGAATTATTCTGACGGACTGTATGGATGCTTGCGACTTAAATATTTCAGATATACAATCAAAATCAAATCATACGATAATACATACGTGGTCTTGAGGAGGACGGAAGGGGCGTTTACAAATATTACGTACTTAGGAGACAGTGACAGGTGTAAGGTGAAGTTGTTTGAATTTGCAACGTGCACAATGGAGAGAATGTTGGCATCCCTCTTGATGCTCCTTATATATATATATATATATATATATATATATATATATATATATATATATATATATATATATATATATATATATATATATATATATATATATATAGTGTAACCTACTGTGAAAATAGCCTGGAAAATTATTTTTTCTTTAAAATTCTAACCGTATGCGAAATACAAAACTGTTGAGCGCCACCTTAGCAACGGTATTACTGATCGATTGTGTACAACAAATCTATATTAAACCAATTTTCCGGTTAAAGCGCGTTTTTGGTCATCGTGGCGAAAAGACTGGTGGTATTGCTTACATGTTTAAGCACAAATATGACAGCTAACATTTTGATAAGGTTCAGATGGTAAAAGAGCCGGTTTAACAACTAGGTGAACTAGGTGGCCGCCTATATCAAGCCGATGGTCTATTAATACTAGTAAACAGTGCAACATTATGCGGTATTCATTATTGAAAATTGTATAAGTGATGCCCCGAAGTGAGGCGGTGTCAAATGAGGTTAGGTTGGCATAACTATCAACGGGGAAGTGGAAGAACCTGAGGTCAATTTAGTTGCAGGTCGTAGCTTGGGAATGTAAGTTTGCACCCGGACTTTAGTGGATGTCTTTTGGGAAGATGTTTTATATGGTCTTTTCTTAGAATTTTTTTTTTCTCGGGAGAATTTTCTTGAACTGAGGATGTGACCTGATATTAACACCGCTGCTCTTTTTTCTGGGTACGTTTAGGTCAAGGAGTGACATTTTTCTTGTGGGATTACTTTTGGGGCATTGTGATCCAATTTTAAGAGAGAGTGAATGATGACACCTTCTAGAATACCTCAACCTTCGGATTTCAAAATGACATGCTTTCTGGTTTGAGTGTAGATGCGGAGATCTTCCAGTTGGTTCGAAACTACTTTGTTTCTGTCCAAAAAAAAAGCGTTTGATTTGATGAGGGATGTGAACGATGCCTTGAAGTATTTGATGTGCTGTCTCCGTAAGCCATCCAAAGACTTGTATGAGATTGGCCTCTAAGATACGAGCACGTTTGTGGATTTTGTGCGGATTAATGCCATACAATGCATGAATCAATTTGTCGGGAAGATGAGACTGAAGGGACGTCATGTGTCCGGGGTTTCTATAGATTTTTAATTCGACGGGGACGTGTATACGACAGGCCCTTCGTCTTGGCACCATTGTTAAAACGGATGGGTTACGAAATCGCATATAATCGGGGAAAGTGGGTTTTAAATACACGAGTAAAAAGGCGTGAGTGGTTGAGGGTATCGTCGTACGCACGAGTCAGCCAAGGAGTTCCTAACAATTTGGCTAACACTAGGTCATTTAAATAAGAACAAACAATAAGCATTGAGACTGATGATGCCATGGGCTTTACTTCGTTGAAACATATTTTGGGTGATGTAATGACATTTGCATTACGATGATGACTTTTGCACGTAAACCAGAGTTTAATTTCTTCTTTGTCTTCTCCTAACATGTTGTCGAATATAAATAACATGTTTTGGCTGTGATCAGACACGATTCCGTCGTCTTTGCGAGAAATATCTTCTACAAACATGGTGGAATCTCACTGGCTTTCTCGCAGGGACTGTCACTCTGTGTAACACCATACGAAACGTTGAGATAGATGATTGATCAAATGATGTTTATGTTCGATCGAACGTTTGAATTATTCACTTTGCCTGAACCGCTCGGTCTCACAATTAACATGTTAAAGGAATGGCGAAGTTACAAGGCCTACCAACTAGTACGACGTAAGTTTTCGCCGATAACTTTAAAGTGGAGGTAGAGGTACAACGGGATGTCACTTTTGAAACAAGCACAGACAATACAGGGGAGGGTTTATACTTAAAATTTACAACGTACGGAAGGGAAGGAAAAAGCGGCGAAGATAGGCCTACTGGTACGGGAACAATTTCTTGTGGAGAGAGAAAATCCGCTAAGTCCCAATTAAAATCATTCACTTCTGGAAGTATGACTGTGGTTGTTTTAGTAACCTCTGCTATGATATCACTTCTCTGCTCCACAGTTGGTCCACTCCATTTCGTCGTCTTCGTGGTTTCCGTCATGTTCTCTGTCAGATTCATTCACTGTGCACAGACGCTATCGCGCCTATATGGCCATAGTACACAATTAATTTCACTATATTGTCTCTACATTTGTTTCTCAGTAGTGAACTTTACACTGTGTGACAATCAATACAAATCATATGTTAATCTAAAATACCTTCAAAGATGACTTTACGGTTTAGTTCTTGTCAAGGGTTGACCTGCATTTTTTTGAGAGGCTGAATTGTAAACAAAACACCAGGCAACGGAACACAGATTTCACTTTCGGATCATCACCATGACCTTATTACTCAATGTGCACTGTCGCCGAAATACACACTAGACAACCACACCATAAGCTCACATTTTAAAGAATAAACAATTGCCTTTAAATCCTTACCAAGAATGCCAAAATCTGACTCTAGTATCACCACCAAACTTTGACAGGAAAAAGTGATCTAAAAATAGACTGGGACTACATTCGTTCTGAACCGGATTTTATTAATTGTGTACTGATTCCATATAGGAAATATGACGTCATTGGCAGCTCTCTTCGGACTGGAAGACAGACTCCGCACTCTGAATTTTGTAACGTGAGTTAAAAATGGTGAAAGAACTAAAACCATGTTAAAGTCCCTTTTTCCCCTGTTTCCTAACTCACTATTTTAATATTAAGGTCCCATTTTCCCTCATTCACTATTGACGTACAAGTTTATTAAAACATATAAGCAACTATTAGCAATTAAAACATTCTTTTCTTAAGATATTTTATTACCAAATTATAATTGTAAAATTCCACTTTACTTTCGGGAATGAAATTATTGTTTTCATCATCATTTTTGACAACCTCTTCCATATTAAAGCTATTTTATTAGGTTGAATTCAATGTGTGTAAGAACATCTCTCTCTCTCTCTCTCTCTCTCTCTCTCTCTCTCTCTCTCTCTCTCTCTCTCTCTCTCTCTCTCTCTCTCTCTCTCTCTCTCTCAATTTTCGACCGCTGACTAAGATGGACATGTGGAATAAAACAGTTGAAGTTTTAAAATAAAAAAGCAGTACAATTAAATATAATTAAAACAAACAGTACAATTTATGAAATAAATAATACATCTAATGAGACACTGGCGGATGTGGATTAAGTATATTTTGTTGCCCAAACAGGACGGACCTTTTCCAGTTCAAGCGATCCTCCCTCATGCATGCTTTGTATTCTGGCGTGTTCCTTTATATTCCGTGTTGTTGTGCGGCTTGCGTTTGTGGCCAAGCTTTAAATACGTTATATCCTATTTATAAGTGAATTTCAATTGTATTGAAAAAAGGACGTAAAAGCACGTGTAATAATAATAATAATAATAATAATAATAATAATAATAATAATAATAATAATAACAGATTTAAAGTCTTAGGGCGTCTGCATGTCACGTGACGGGGAATATACACAAAGTCAATTGGCCTATCCCAATTGACGGGGAATTGACGTGGCATGTGCAACTATATAGTCTCCACGTCCGCCATTTTTACGTACGTTTCGTGTGACAGGGAGAATATTCTGGGTATATAGCTGTTCTGGAATACAAAACTATTAAAAGTATAGAAGAGGAAGGGACCAACACTTACGGGTATGTTTAGTTGAGGATTATATGGTATGAAAAGTTGGGAAAATGACAAGAAAAAATGCGATGACATATTAGATTCTCGGCCTCCGCCATGTTTTGGTGTGATTTGACAACTTTAACGGCATTAATCTATCGATTGGATTAGAAAGAAAATGCTACATAGATCAGTAGTTCAGAATGAAATAATTAATTTATTTTTAGCTTTACCGGATTACACATTGATTAAGCAGAAAAAATGTCCAAGTTTATAACCGTTTATCGTAACTGTCATCCATTCACGCCCCCACCCCTCCATTGTGTTGTATCAACTGTTGTAATATATTTAGTCATCAGTTTCTTGAAAACGTAAATATAGGATTTAATCAGCTTGTAACTTCAACAGCTTTCTGTTTACTTGTGGAAGTAATACTTGGAGTAAACAAATTCCCCTGATTAAAATTATGAATGTCGGTAAGTGATAGGAATGATAAAATTGCATTCAGTTTGCGCATTTCCAACGCCGCTAGATCTTCATATCTTCCACTTCCGGGTTAAAGCTTTACCCACTGTACTAAATTTAATTTAGTTTTCAGTACATTTAATCCAGTCTGTTTACTTTTGGACATTTTGGAACAATTTTACACTGGATTTCATGAGCTTGTGAAAGGATCTATGGAGAGACATTGACTTTTGTCCACTTGGATTATGCTTTTTTCCTCGTTAGAGTTTGGCATGTGTGACTTGTTATTCACTCGATCAAATCTAAGACTTAATAAATTTTTATGTTTTTTTTCAATGCACCTTTAAAAATTATATGGGAGAACATTCATTTTTGATAGCCATTGGAATGATAATATATCTGCATAGTCTATGCATTATGCTGATTGTTTGTGCATTTCAGATACCTGCGAACAAACTAAGAGCAATGGGGAACTATTTCACCAACCTTTTCAAAGGTTTATTTGGAAAGAAGGAGATGAGGATATTAATGGTGGGGTTGGATGCCGCTGGAAAGACTACTATACTGTACAAATTGAAACTAGGTGAAATTGTAACAACAATTCCAACAATAGGTATGTTCCATTTTTACACTTGATTTATTCATTTATCAAACATTATTGAATTGTTTAAAATTGTTTTAGTACACCTCCAAGAATTTAAAAAAAAGTTCATGGGTCTTGAAGAAAAGTTTTTGCCATCTCAATCTTGTCTCCTTTTTCAGCCTATTATGCAATTTAAATATTGCAGGTGAGTAATCCATTCTTAGAAATTCTAACCTTTTTGTTGAGCCAACATTTTGCTTACTTGGAAGGTACAAGAACTTTATGTTGGGCTTGAAATAAAGAAACATTGACCATAATCTAGGATTTTGATGGACCTACATGAATGCAGAACTAGAACTGAGCGCAGTACTGAAATAACCTTCAGGTTTGACAGAAAGATCTAATAACCTATAGGGATGAGTATGGCTAGAAAATAGAGTATTGCATGTTGGTATTATAGTATGTATAAATGCATATTGGTCAATGACAGCATTTATGAGACTATCATTATGCTTGCTTTTTTGTACTGTTATAATAAGCAATTTTCTTGCAGGTAATAAAATGAACAAAACATAAACATGAGTGAAGACTTTTACAAGTAAGAAACAAAACTTTTGCTGAAGTGTTGCAGAATTTATCTTGATTAGACTGATCTTTTGTTCAACAAATTAAAATGACAAAAGGTTCATACACTGCATTACAATCATGGCATGGAACTAAAGTAAGTAAAAACATCAATGTAATCATAAAATATCACCTTAACAAGGGATTCATGCTGCAGAAAATTGTATCTTTTATTGCCATGCATTTTTTAATGCAAAGGAATTCACATAATGAAATCAGGATTTATTTACTATCCAACGCTTTGGATGATGGGTAGTATACTTAGCGCATAATGCATGGTCTGGTTCCCTGCCTTGTATACTTCATGTGTTGAACTTCTTTATTTGTATAGTGGAATGTAGTGCAGGGAGCATAAGGGTAACAACACTAGCATACGCACTGTTATGATGGAGCAGCTTCCCCATATCTCATTAGCGTTTACACAATTTCCATCGAGCTCAGCAAGATGTAGTCAAGATCTCTAACATCAATGCTTGATGCACTAGAAAGTGATCTCTTTGAGATCTTGCTAGGATTTGAAAACTAGGAGTTCAGGATTTCTAATTTGGTAAAAATAGAAGTACCACCAGCAAAAGTTGCAGAACCCACTAAGCCAGGCAGTACATACTTTCTTACACTTGGCTACTGTCATATCTGAACTATCAGTTCTAGCAATTGTAGCACAGTTCTGAATCTCCTTGAGATCTTCACTATTCCATTTAACCCTAAAATACTTGTCTAAATTTGGAAACGGCATTTTGGTCAAGCCTCTTGATTTTGAGATTGCGGGCAATATTTATATGGCAACGACCAAAAATGAAATTAATAAGTGATTGCATTGGGCTTTGCCAGTGTCATAAATTGTGATTTTGTTTTCCTTATTGGCAACAAAATATACAATCTGGAGATTTTTTGGCGACATTTTTGGCTGATAAAATGGTATATACAGTCTTGGGTTTGAATTGGAGAAATTTAAAGGCACCATGACAGGAAGCTGCAAACTTTGATTTAAAAATACATTAGAATCGATTGTTACATAAACAAATCTTATTTCATATTGACAAACCACCTTGACAGTGCATTGTTTTATCATAATCCACTTACGATGATATCTGGCCTTGATACTGTATGCTGTAATATAATCAAAATAGCCATGCAACTGACTAGTTACAATCAACCACCCCTGAGGGTGGGAATGTCAAATGACTACAGTCAGCCACATGAGGGCAATTTCAAATAAAAGACAAAAATAGTTTTGCTGCAACTTTAGTGAAAAATGATTCCTCGAGCACTGATATATACTAAAGAAATATTTTTAAAACAATTGTCTCAATGATCTACAATTTGATGTTGCAGCAGCAATAACATATTTGTTCAAAGGAAGCCTTGGTGCCTTCAAAAACGCATGCACCTTCATCAAAGCAAGCCGGCGACCTTTGATCAAAGACATCAGCAATAAACTAAAATAAAATCATTGCTTCAATTTCATTGTGATTAGAGCATATTTATTCTGTTGTAAAACTTCTGTTGTAAAACTTCCCTGTTTGCAACAAAAACATTCATACAGAGGACTTGTGTGTGAATTTTTGCATCCCAAATAAAAAAATTTCATCCAAATACATGTAATTAATCCTTTACCTCATACAAGCACCTTTTGGCGCCTCTACTGCATTTGCATGCAGGCGCCTTTTGGCACTTCTACCCGATTCGCATACAAGTGCCTCTTTAAACAGCAGCCAATTTGAGCAGGTTTTCATAGTGCCACCTTCAAGAGAAATCAGCATAATATACTACATTCATTGGTGTGAATGACCACTACGTCAGATCACATGGTCACTGTTTATGCTTTGGTCAAAATCTGCTAGTTAAAGTAGGCTGTAACTGTATGGCGGTCACTGATCACTGATATCGTTCAGTACTTGCTCGAGTTTTCAAGATTAGAATCACAACTATGAAAGCTTCAGTAACTTATGTAAGGCTCTGATACTAATGAAAAAAGCCATTAGTTTTTATAAATTATCAAATTCAGCTGATTTGTAAATTTCGAGTATGATAAATTGCCACTACTGTTGATCACGCATCTTCACTGACTTGATGGTGAATGAGTTCTCTCTAGATTTTAAAGTACATGCAAAATTCTTTTGTGAAAAATAATTATACAGCTATAACGACCATAATTTGCTCTTAAATCATTCCATACATAATATAGGTGTGCTAAAAACGTACAATGATAAAGATTGCCCCCCCCAGCAATAAAACCCTCTCAATGATTCAATTTTCATTTGACTGGCAAAAAAGCAATGGGCTTTATATAGATAAAGTTACTTTTGCCGTTAATAGCTTTACATGATGCTAGGTTGTCTCAAGTTTTGCATGTTTTTTTTTTAACGCAATAGACCAGAATAGCTTATAAAATAGTCTATTGTCTGTTATATTTCTATGTATTTCTGGCCTGTTATTCCTAGATGAAAATATTGCTGCCACCACAATCAACCTAGAAAATCTTAACACTGCTACTGCTTAGTTTTTATCAACAGATGTTCATTAAAATAGATGGCCTAGTTGGTTGGCTCAAATTTACTGGCTTTGAAGGAAAGATGCTTTACAGCAGTTGCACAGTATACCAAACTGGCATGGGTTGAATAATCACCCACCTAGTATATTTTTTAATGGAACTGAGAAATTCAGGATTTAATCAAGTCTTGTGATGATTTATAACCACATAAATCCCATGTCGCACAGTATATGCATCACACTAGCCAGCACATGCAGAAAGGTCCTGAAGTTGGAGTTGCTATCGCTCTGCAAAGACAGGCAATTTTACAGTTAAATAAAAATAAATAACATGCAAACTCTCTTTAACCCAGTCAATATACCATACTCCAATATGGAAACCCATTTTCTGATGGAAATAATGTGTGCACGAAGGAGAAGAATATGGTAAACTTAGTTCTAAATATAAGAACTGACTCGTAGCAAGAGACATTGTGCTTGTCAGCTTGATAATCTAATGAGAGAGGTTCAGGAAAGTCTTATTAAAGTGGATTTGTTTCTGTTTTTGCTGATGGAAGTACTAATACTGCCTTTTCATAGCAAGATATAGTTTATAAGGACACCTTGACAGTCAGGTGTAAAGACCTTTGAAGAAATAAATATGTTTTACATACTTTTGTATTTCCATCTATTAAAATCCATACATCTTATAGAATCTAGTCAAGAGTGAAATGTTGGGGCAAGTGAAAATGTAGATGATACAAGTGAGTTCCTGGAAAAGCGAGTTCAAAGTTATTTATTATCCTTGATGTAAAAATGAGCGATCTTCTGCACAAGGCCATGTTAATATAAGTACTTGTAGAGTTGAAATTTTATCACAAATTCATTTAGCAGCCTCAGGAACAAGTTGCTGATGACACTGTGTAGTTGGGGATGAGAATTTCCTTTCTGCATGAATTTACTTCCACATCATGAATATCCTCATGGGCAAATCACTTAGACTGGATCCATTGACAATTTTCAGTGATATTGACAGAGTTAGATTAACTGCCATTTTCTTTAACATGCAAGTATTTAAAATAAATAATACCATATTTTACATCATCCATCACAATGATTCTTTACCAAAAGCATTCCATGAATTGGATGAATAATATCAATGATGAGTAATCATACACTGTTCACATCTAGCTTTAGGTACTATTTACAGTATAAACAGATATGATAATAGATTACATCCACTGATGATCTCTCAAATGAATGTAAAAATGCCCAATTATTCATAAAGTATAAATATGCATATCCAGAGCTGCAATTATTTCATCCATTTGATATTAAAATAACTTGTTCTTTTGCAGGTTTTAATGTTGAGACAGTAGAATATAAAAATATCAGCTTCACAGTTTGGGATGTAGGTGGACAGGACAAAATCAGACCTTTATGGAGGCATTATTTCCAAAACACACAAGGTAATAAACATATCTACAGTTGCATGATAGATGTTTGATGCTCTCACCTTCATGAACACTTAATGAGAAAGATGCATCACTGAGGTTATGATGGACTCGTATTCTGTAAAAATAAAAACTGTCCAAATTTAATAGGGAAAAGAAATGGTAGAAATAGATTTTTGAAATACTAAATTGGACTTTGAAGTCAAATTTTGTAATAAGAAAAAGTTAAACTGGTGTTTTTTTGACTCGACAGAGTACTCGTCATACAAATTAATGTATAAAAACTTTTGTATATACAATTTGAAAAACTGCTGTGCAGATTAATTGGATTTGTCAGTAAGTGGGTATATGCATGTAAGTTGTTAGAAGTATTTTATGTAAGTTGCTGGAACTCTATGCAAATCACATGCCATAGGAGGGGATATTTTGAAAAATCAGATTTGTTTACACTTGTTCAGAATGATTATTCCTGGAAAGCAAACCAAGTTTTGTATGTTCTGATCCAGGGTTCATACTGTCTTTTAAGGCCTTTGACAGTTTGGGAAGAATAAGGTAGCATTTTCAAGGCCTTGAAAGTTTGGGAAAATTGAGCAGATTACCCTGAAGTCTTTAAAAGTCTTTGAAAATTGCAATAAACCCAAACATTTTAATTTCTTTCCATAATCACAAGTAAAATTAACCAATGTTGTTAGATTCTGATGCAGTCAAGTTTTTTTTGATGCATTTAGTTTCATTTCATCATTCAACAATTTTGCATTATTTTTTATTCGTTTTCTCATATAACATGTATACAAAATGTTAGCAAAAATAGGTCTTGGAAATCTATGTGGTCTTTGAACATGTGGGATAAGTCTTTGAATTTATCATTCAGAATTCAGTATGAACCCTGTGATCATTGATGCATACTAGACATGTAACAATTCATGTGTTTGAAAAACATCGAGGATTAAAAAAGCAAGGTATGGGTTAAGAAGACTTCACTATTTATATTTTAGACATCTTTAGTCAGATGTATTCTTGGCATTTATTTAATTTGATTAGTATCAATCTTTTGTGGGTTTTTAACTATGCTGGTCATAGACCAGATAAGTTTGTGGGATCTGTCATCAATTGACTTTAAACTTTAAATATATGATAATCACATGTTCTAGTTGGTCCTCAATGAAAATGGTTCAGCTCAGACAACCAATATGGCTGCCCCAGAAGCGATCTTGAAATTTATCATTATTTCTAAAAGGATTGTAATGACATTCTTACTAAAAGACATCTTGTGATGTCCTAAATGAGAATGTTGCCAATCTGATGACCACATCAGCATAGGGTTTTTATTAAAATACTTCATGTACAGTCTGGTGCAAAATGAAAATGATGTTGATTTGAGATATAAAATGGTCACTACCTTTTCCATCTTGAAATTGCAGTCTAACTAGTCCCCCCAAAAAATGGCACCAATATAATATTAAATATGGCAGACATCTGAACAGTTAACAACTTGAACAGGAAGACATATTGAGATTTTTCACCAGAAGACTCAACTGTGATGTACAATTTGTCTTAATTAAGTGTTACTATCATGGCCCCATGGCAGCCATCTTGAAAATTATATTATTGCAGCTGCTCCAAGTCCTTTCCTGAAAATGTGTTTACTCCTGTCTAAATGGTTTGCTTTACCTGCATGTGGTTTTCTCCTGTGGACTTGTACCTAGTTGGTCCTAAATGGTAATGAATGATCAATTCGACTTTACAGCATCACCTTCAGATGCTTTAAACTGCCCCTATTTTATCATGCGAAGTGTCTACATGACTGTTGATTATAGAATGTTTTAAAAATGGCATCAGGCAAGAGATGCATGTTTAAGATGAAAGGGAAAATAAGCCATTGTTACCCTACAACAATCAAGGTTTGTGAAAATTTGACAGTATGGTAATTATGTTTGTAAATGTCTTTACATGTTCTATTGAGTACCTGGTTACCCGTTATATGGCACAATGGGTACCCAAGTGAATTTTTCATGGTTTTTGAAAGCCCTAATGGCAGTTCGTGTACCACAGCAGCTACTTCGAAAATCTTGTAATCAATTAAGAATAGTGGAGATGTATTCAGCACTTGACAATTTAAAGGAATAAATGGTCTTGCATTGAATTCCTGGAAATTCCTTTTACCCATAAGAGCACCACTCCCTTCATATGACTCTTGTTAGGAAACTACTTTTGATGGTAGTTAAATTGTTGAATTTACTAATCTGGGAAGAATGGCCTATAGTCTCCACAGTTGGATGGATCATTGTTTGATGGGTCTTTGTATTTGTGATCTATAGAAATCATGAAAATCAAATAAAATGGTACCATATCATGGAAAGTGAACTCAGAGTACAAGGTAAATCTTGTGTGTTGCAGGTTTGATCTTTGTAGTGGACAGCAATGACAGAGAACGAATTGGGGAAGCCAGGGAAGAGCTAACCCGAATGTTAAGTGAAGATGAACTAAGAGATGCCACACTGTTGGTTTTTGCAAACAAGCAGGTATATACATTGTGTGAACTGTTGTCGTTTTCATACAATAAATTGCTTTTGCATTCCAGGTTTAATCTTTGTTGTGGACAGCAATGACAGAGAGAGAGTCGGGGAAGCTAAAGAAGAGTTGATGCGCATGTTGAATGAAGATGAACTTAGGGATGCCACATTATTGGTTTTTGCAAACAAACAGGTAGACAGGCATAAACAAAAAAAATTGTATACTGATTGCAACAAGTTAAATTTCCTATCACCAGCTTGTTTTGGCCTCCACCTTCGGAACAACTTCCTTTATCATGCTTGTTTGCTATGATTTTCTCTGCCCTGCATTAACTATTTATTGCTTTATCCTCTTTCCACTTAGTAGATTGCTAGAATCTTAGCACTTGTTTTGTTTGTCTGTGTTGTTTTGGGTTTTTTGTTTGGCCCCAGCACTTCTCCATAGTAAAGTAGGAACTCAATCTAGATTGTGAGAAAAATGCATCAAAGAGGTCATGCTGGACTCCAAATTTCTGTAGAAGTATTAAAACTGTCTTTCCAGTCAATATAGGAAATAGGGTTGGCGAAATAGATTTCTGAAGAACTGATGTGCAGGTAAGATTCTAGAATTCATGAACAATTAGTGTTTGTTCACTCTACACAGAGTACTCATTGTACATATAAAAATACTACAACTTTTCTGTGTACACTTTGAAAAGTTCCATATATAACTGGATTAGACAATAACTTAATAGGTGACTGTTCCCAAATAAGTTGACAGATTATTATCAAAGGTAAAATCTCATCCCACCACATTTTCAAGTGATCTATTCAATACATTCTCTTGAATGTTTAAAGTCTATAGTCTCAAAACTTCTGAGACAGCATTGGTTTGGTAGTTGAAAAGCAAGTAATTTGATTTTTTTTAAATTTGTATTTACAACAGTAAAATCATAATGTTCGAGGGTGCCAGAAACTATTAAAATTATCACACGATTAAATTATATTGCATCTATTGTATGCATGTAAATTCAGTGTATTCAGTTCTAACTGGTTCATGATGATCTGTCAGGGATCTGTTGAGTTATGTTCAGTTCTAACTGCTTCAAGATGATCTATGTTGAGGATTTGCTGACTGATGTCCAGCATGTCCATTTCTGTTTCATGATCCATTTCAGGGGACTGGTCAAACTCTACTGTTTTATGTGTATGATCATCAGGAAATTGGTTGATCTTGAAGTCTGATGCACACCATCATTTTAAAAAAATTTTGACTCTCTCCCTTTCAATCAGCTCAACATGACTTGATGTTTGGTTTGAAATTTTTATAATGTATGCAGGTTACTGATCATTTAATGGCCCCTTTTACAGTTGCTTTATATCTTGTCTACTTGGAGACAGTTTGGCAAGAATGTGCTGGTAGTATGTCAGGCGACAAAAAGATGGCTTTAAATTCAAGTGGTAGAGTTTCGTACCAATATATTTCTGTCCAGGGTAACAATAACCACCAGGCATGAATGTATACTATTCCGTGCAAGATATCCTGGAAGCAAATACCTGCTAAACTAGCTGCAAGTAGACATGACACAAAGCAAATGATAAACAGTGAGTAAACTTGGCCATTAAATGATCAATAAGGTACTTAAATTTTACAAGGTGGACATGTTTGAAATGTCTCCTTTGCAGTAATACAAATTATAAATATGCTAAAGGTATAAATAAATTAGCTGAGGATTTCAAATGCCTGCTAACCTGTCCAGTGTAAAAGCAGAGTAAAGTGTACCCTTCTTGAAAATGACATGGTTTGTGGTATATGTACAGTAATGTATCCTTTATCCTTTTTACTAAATGAATTACACGAGACAGCTACTTTGTTTCACTTGTACTTTTCAACTCTTTATAACCCATGTTTATTCAAGTTCAACCTATCCTTGTTTAGTTATGCTTCAGTTATATCCATTACTACCTATCCTTGCTTATATGGTGGATATGACTTTCCTCTTAATAAATTTGTATCATCTGAATGGTTCCATGCTGAGGGGAACACTATATAACATTAACAATATTAGTCGTATCGCTATAATTTCAGTCCAATACAACACACTTTAACAAATGTTTGTGGAAGCTGAATTTATGAAGAGACTAAGGATGTTAGGGTCAATAGTTCAGTAGCATTATGCCTCAAAATGAAAAAAAAATAAGAAACCAAAAATCAAAGATTTCTTGTTCTTATTATGACAAAATGCCTAGAAAGCTTGGGTCTAAAGGCAAGTGGTTAGTGCACAATTTAGTTAAGACCACATACCTTGACCAAAGGTTGTTAAGACTAGCTGGTCAGTGATTTGCAAAATCAACCATACCCTGCTAGTACCTGCACAGAAAGTGTAAGCTTGCCATAAAACTTCATACACACTCATTCCCATGGTATAGCTGAACCTAAATGAAAATGGTGCTGCTCAAACATTAATTATTGCCACCACATAGCCATCTTGAAACTATTGTTATTAGGATATTTATTTGGTCCTCAAAAATGATGCCAATCTGGTGTTCAGTATGGCACTTATATTGAAAACTTTTTATCTCCTCTTTACTGGAAAGACATTTTAGACAGAATTTTTGCCAGAAGACTCATGGTGGTTGAATCATCCTGAATAAATATGAAAAACTGACATCCAGTATGGACACCATGATGGCCATCTTGAAACTCTACTCCAGAAGAATTGATGGCCATATTGACATAAGGTTCACTGAAGGACTTATCTCTATTTAGTCCTAACAGAAAAGACATTCTGTATGGCTGCCACAATGAACATTTTGACAATGTTGTCACTAATTTTCCTGAATAGATGAACATATGAACATCAGGTTTTCACCACATATTTTCTAATGATGTTGGGTTTACCTTGAATGAAAACCGCTACTCTTACATCAGGTATGGCAGCCATTATGACTAAATTGAAAATCTTGTTGCTCAAAAATGTCAACGATGGTTTGAACAATTGGAAGTTAAAAGGAAGAAGTGGGACTTTTATTAAATCTATGCGGCAAAGCAGAAACTGAAGAAGCTCATTTGTTTTCTGTCAAATGGGTCATGTACATTTGCTGTAGATAGAAAATATGAAAAATTCGTACATAGTGTTTTGTTTTAAAGCATGTTCTCAAATTTGTGTGAGTGGAAATAAGAAATTATGATAAAAGTGGCACACACAACTTTTTATTGCTTTCTCTAATGTACAAAAAACTTTAATTCATTTACAGGCAAGTTTAAAACATAATTTTAAACCTGATCATTGTGCCTAAAGGATAATGGTGTTTAACCCCAAAATGCTTATAAAAACTTGTAGAGAGCATGTTGTCAAAGTCTTAACAAATGATCATAATAATTTCATAGGTTTTCGGTTTGAATATTCAGTGTCTTGATTTCAAGGTCACATACACTACTTATTCAGCTACACACAAATGAACACAATGCATAATAAACATAACCACAAGATGGCATAGAAAATCATAGAGAACTTTTCTAAGTACCAAATGGCTAATCTGAACAACTGTGTTTTAGCACAGTAGGAGAAGGCATGTGCATAATATGTTTTGGAATGTTAATGTAGTTTTCAAAAGAAAAACCATGTTTACAGTCGACTCCCACATGATTTTCTGCATTCCAGATTTTAAAAAACCATTGTCTTCTAGATATGCATGGTTAAGCATTTCTGAGACCTCTGGTTCAAGAAACCTGGGCCTTTTCCATAAGTTGGAAATCGACTTAAGCCATTTTCAATGCATCAGACAGGACTCAAAGGATGGGGGTCTAATGCATCAGGGTGCAGATTTGTGATTTATTAAAAGACTTGTGCCCCTCATAATTATCTTGCCTAGGTGTTGGCATCTCACTTTGTCCCGATTATATCAGTAGTGTACTAAGTAAAATGTATGATTCAGCATCAGCACTTGTATTTTATCAACAAGCTTTCTGATGGTAGCACAATATCTTTTACAGGGTGTTGGCTGTAGTGTAATCTTAATTATCCACTTTAGTTACAGTTTGTTGTTATAACTTAACAAGAATTAACGTTAGCACATTAGTACATACCATATAAGTTTTGGTGGGGGTGTTGCAATTATCTATTTTATTTTCTTTTTCACAAGATACTTTTTTATTTTTTAGATAATATATTGAATAAAATATGGGTTTATTTTGCTATAAACCAGAGGAAGATGTTCCATTCAGCTCTTGATAGACAGAAGTAAAAAAAAAAAAAAAAATGTGATAACCAGTTCTAGTTTAAATAATTTTTTTGTGCCATTGTCTTTCTCTGTAAATGTATCTCTGAGTAGGCCTAACAGCTGGTATTCACCTTGCTAAATTTAAAGAAAAAATAAGGTGCCTTTTGCAATGATTTTATGTGCAATTTGTCATGCATTGGTCTAAATTGTGCACCTTTACAAGTCACTGCCATCTCACCCCTGTCTGCACAAGTTTGATTCTCCGGCTCGGCCAATGTGGGTATTAGAAAGCTTGCCAGTAATTTCCCATGGGATGGTAGTTTTTTTCTGGGTGTTTTCCAGATTCATTCTCAACTAATTATTCTGGCCACCATGTATAGCCTATTAAGGCATTTCAGCATGCAGATACTACAGACCTGCCAACTCTTATGATCTTGCCATAAGTCTTAAGAAAATTACCCTTAAAATACAGACTTGCAGCATAAAAGCAAAAACTATGGAAAACTGATTATTGTGGGAAAATCCAGAAAATTTGTTCATCAGTGTTGGATTTGGATCCGGGTTTCATATTAGAATTTGTGAAATTTGTCAGGGAACCAGACTAACTTTACAGCAGCACCTCAGATGCTTTAAACTGCCACCATTTGTTCATGCAAAGCATCTGCATGATCCATCTGCTGATTATAGAATTTGTTGAAAAATGGAGTCCACCAAGTGATGCATGTTTAAGATGAAAGGGAAAATAAGCGTCTTAAAAAGTGTTAATCAACACCAAGAATAAAAAGGAGTATTCAGATACTTGTGAATAAAAGATGAAATGGACACAATTTTGTTATTTTTACATCACATGCTAATTTGAGTATGACTTATGGCAAGAGATATGATTTTGTCATGTACCATGGAAAAAAGATGTAAAAAAAATTACATCTCGTTTAGAGACAGCAATAAGCCATTGAGCTGCGTATGGGTCGTTACTTGAGTCTGTGCAAGTGTACTAGTGGTAAATAACATCTGTGTACTTTACAATCTCTTCAGTTGAACATTTATTTTCGCTGCATGTATCTAATATCGAACTTGTAATTACGTTTTCGAGCTTTACACTAGCAGTTTATTATACTTTTTACACCTTACTAAAAACTGGTCAAACTTGGGGTAAAAAAATAACTGCCCTACTAAGACAGACTCGTTGGGGTTGGCAGTTCTGATACTAGTTTTACAGTGGTTATCACATAAATATTACAGAAGCCATTTAAAAACCATTTTGCTGAAACAAAAATACTTTTGTACATCACTATTTGTCAGAATAAACCATTTGATACACATCTGGAGATTCATACCAAATTTTTATTGCTTTTGCTTATTTTAGAAATAATATTCTAATTAGTAAAATTTATAACTGAGAATCAAGAAATACCTAGCATCCTTTTTTGCAAATATTGATTGTATTGTAATTCTTTTAGGATTTGCCAAATGCCATGAATGCCGCAGAGATCACAGACAAGCTTGGATTGCACACCCTCCGTAATAGAGAATGGTACATTCAGGCTACATGTGCAACCAGCGGAGATGGCTTGTATGAGGGACTAGACTGGCTGTCTCAGACTCTTAAGAAGAAAGCATAACTAAGACTGTTCTTTCTGTGAGAGGGATTAGACAGGATGGTTTTCTCCATTCTATCAATTTTATATGTATATTTGGATAAACTCAGTGACTGCTGGACTGAATGCTGTTCAACTGCATCAAATAATGTATGGGCATCTTGAACTGTGAACAGAATGAGTGCAAAGTGATAGAATTATATTCTTTTTATAGGAAGCACAGTCAAATATATCATGTATTACTTTTCTTACTTACTTTTTCTGACTGCACAAAAGAAAAGTTTTACATGATGGTAGATTGTCAGCACACAGGCAGGTTTATTATGTACAGCTTCTGGCTTTATTGAAATTAACTTGCTGCAGCAGTTACTGGAAACAACACCAAATAGGGACGACATGACTGTTCAAGATCTTTGTCTTAATGTGTCTTTGTGCAGATTTCAACATCTGTTTGAAAATGTGAATTGTATCCATATATTTCCTCTGTGATGTTATATACTGTGTAGGGGCTACTACTCCCAATATTGTAATTGTTACTGGATCCTGTATGCAAATAAACAATAAATAATATTACTTTAAAAATTTAAGATGAGGTAATATAAAATTTTAAGCAATTTATTCTAGGACTTTACTAAAAGGCAGATGTGCAAGGAAATAAGTAATGATGCCAGTAAAAATTAAGATAAAAGGGTCAAAACATCTGTACATTATTTTAAAGTTTATATATATATGTATATGTATGTTTGTGTGTGTACATGCTTCAAAAATAATTGATGACGAATGTCGTTTGCCAGTCTTCAAACTAATAGAGCTTTAGATCATTTTTTTTATGTACACCAGTCCTGTGGTATAAAGGACAATAGAGGCACAACAGTCCCTTCTTCAAAACATTGGTATCAAGTTTTGATGCCTTAGGTCAAAGTATTCATTTTTCATCTAAATGTGCAAATATTTAAAATGGATCTTTTGAGAATTTGTCATGTATAATTTAATTGCAATTAAATGTGGATAGAAGTCAGCCTAGTTTGTGCTTGTGTATGAAATTAGAGATTTGCAATATCATATAAAGTTATCTTTTTAAACACAAGGGTATTCTGATTACTGGAATTCAAAATTCAGACCAACTTCTAAATTATATTGATTGGTGACTGCCTTCCCATGAAGGGGAGTTCTCCTTGACAGTGATAATTTATGCATCCTCATGTATATCCATACATCTCACCATTCCTTAAGTATCATCATAGATATCTTTCATGGTCATAGGTCAGAGTATGCTAGTTGGAAAAATTGTGCAACTACTTTACATATTTCTGCTACATCATCAGTTGTCTATTGTATGTTATCACTATTATAAAGTGACTTGGAGCATTGCAAGGAAACATTGCACATACATTCATCCCATAGTCTAGTTGGTCCAAAATGAAGATTGTACTGCTCAGACATCCAATATTTTGTTGTCAAAACTAATCCAAAATGTATAGTCATATCAGTGTTTTCAGTGATATACATTACAACATCTAGTTTGGGGCCCCGAGTGGCCGAGTGGTCTAAAGCACTGTCCGTTACGGATCACTGCCATCTCACCTCTGCATGAGTTCGAGTCTAGGATTTGCGTATGTGAGAAAGCTTGCCAGTAGGTTCTCGAGGGTCGGTGGTTCTTAACGGTGATTTCCCGGTTTCTTCCTCCACCATTAATACTGGCCGCCATGAATAGCCTATCGTGTGCTGAAAAATGGCGTTAAGCCCAACAACAACAACATAACACCTAGTTTGCCCCAAATGAAAATGTTCAAGTCATAACTTCCAATGTGGCAGCCATCTTGAAATCTTGCAGCTATTCTCCAGAATGTAAAGTGCTATTGATGTGGGGTTTACCAGACTTCTTGTAGTGTGTCATTCTGATATGGCCACCACTACTGCTGAATGGTCAACTTTGATTTTCATGTCTGTGGCACTCTACAGTTTTGGATATTGCATAGGGTTAGCATTTCAAAGAAAAAGAATTTCCCTGGCTGTCCAATGGTTATATTGGCAATTTAAAAGACCTTGTATAGCAAAGAACTTTTAATTCCCTTTATTTTGGTGAGGATTGATGTGTGTAAAATTGGTCATATTCACTTCCTGGATTTTCATTCATTGCACTTTCAGAAGCTGGCATTGTCTGGTCTGGTAATGGCTGCTAAATATTGTGTACCTTTAATAGCTGCTAAATATAGTGTACCTTTAGACTAATTCAGACTGATTTTCTGAGCAAAAGGGAGCAGTCATTTTAGTTAACTCTGCTTAGATCATGTACAATTTCCACAAGTGCAATATTTTGAAAATCTTGCTACTCCTAAACAAAAAGTCATATTTGGCATGGGGTTTTCACTGGAAGTCTTGCTGGTCCCATATTTAAATGTTGCTTCTCAGACATAAAATAAGGCTGCCATGGTAGCCATCTTTAAAATCTGGCCTTCTGAATGAAGTTTTATCAAAATGGAGTTTCCACTAAAAGACTTTTTGTGATGTCTAGTTGGTCATTATTGAAAATGTTACCAAAAACCGACCTCCAATATGGTTTCCACAATCATGAACCTAAACATATACTTCTTTTAGGTCAGTTTTGTGCTTTCACGAGAAGGCTTCTTCTGTCATTAATTCTAAATATTGGTAAATGGGGGATATGATATCTAGTATGGACCACATGGCAGCCATCTGAAAATCATCTTGTAACTTGCAAAATGGAATGTCCTTATTATGGGGTTTCCACCAGAATTTATAACATATTGTTGGTCCTAGATTAAAGTGGCAATTGTCTGACATTCAATATGGCCAACATGGAAAGTCGTTTTATTGAGGCAGGGATCCTAAGAATTTTTGTAGTGTCTAGTTGTCCTACATGAGTGTTGCAATTTATTGTGCAAGCAGTTCAGGCTACAGTTAAAAAACCCACATATAATTACACAAGTAAATTTATATATATATATATATATATATATATATATATATATATATATATATATATATATATATATATATATATATCATGAAGCAAAAAACTCTTAGGTTCCTGTTATTATTACTTTGTGAAAACTATGACAAATTTCACTTGACTATGTCAAGGTCCACTTCATCTGGATTGTACAGTTCAAGATATTTTTTGTACATTTATTGCTGTGATGCAGTTGTTCCATTATCTAAAATGCAGTATCATTCTGGTTGCAAGTACTAACCACTAACCACTGAGTCACTGCAGATCTTTAATTATTGAACCATTCATAGAATACAAATTAAAACTGATTCTTTTGTAAATTACAAAAGAGACTGGTATCACTCATCTAATGGCATTGATGGCATTGAGCTGTTTCTTTTCCACTTTTAAATGTGTGGTCATAGTTCCATGAAGAGTATTACTCATTACAAACAAAAGAATATCACAGGACCAACATTTTGCACTTACTAACATTTTTTTCTCTTGTTTAGGTCATTTACTCTTGCTGTGATTTCATATACATGCATAAAATTTGATAGGTAAAACAACTATTTACTGATTTGTCTTGTTCAAATGACTTTACAAGGATTGTGAATTATGCCAATGAAGAATAGACAAGACATTTTTGACTCTCTAATGTAACATCATGTTTTTCATTACCTGGTAAATTTAAAGTTATTTCACCAAATACTTTATTGTAAAGATGCAATTCTGGAGTACCATTTCTAGCAAAAACACTTTCTCAAAACAGACTCTTGTGACCCAACTATTATGCAAGAGGTCACCTCAACTATACATGATAGTACTCATGATTTGTCAAATTTGTTCCTGAACTCAAAGTGACCATCTTGGACCTAACACTTTTGCCTCAGCCTTACAATGCAGCAGTTTGGAATAACAAACTCTTTAATTACATGTTTTCCAACTTGACAATATCTGTACATGTTATTTTGATACACCTTATTGAAAACTGGTCATACTTGTGGGAAAAGAATAAACTGCCTAAGATGATTTTTGTTAGGGTTGGGTTTTTGTTTTTCTTCTTCAACTTGTAAAATGGATATGACAGGATTCTTCTGTTCCTGTAAATCAGAGCAAAGTATTTTAAACTGGAGTGCTGGACCAATTTTCTTTATGCAAAATTGATTTCTCTCCCTACCAACTCAATAATGAAATGATCTATTTGTTTTAGATTACTTCAGCACTGACAGCACAAAAAGTTCACTCCATTAATGGATTATATGCAGTAGTCATTAAATAGTTTTCAAATAACTTGTCCAAAGAATGATGCAGAGTGAAATATATTCTCAAAAGCTTTCTTCTTGTTAGATCATTTTCATTTAGGATCAACTATAAAGTGTCAGATTTTTCCTAGTGAACACACCAATATATCCAATCCATCTAGAGCAGTCTGCAAGTGACAGACAATTTAACTTTTGTAGCCATTTTGGAGATGAGATTATGCCTTGCCTTAAAATATATAACAGGATGAAGTAAAATCAACAGTTGAAATCAATTTCCTTATAAAGTTAAAATTCAAGGGACAGTTACAGCATTGAGAATTAAATCTAGAATATCCTTAATGTTTTATCACAAGTTCAAAACTTTGCCGTTGCCAATGTTCCAAAAATGCAACAATGATGCAATCCAGAATGAATTCACAATAATCCCAAAATCCAAATTCAATGATCACTTAGTAATTTCAACGAATAATTTAAATAATTTGTCTTAAATTATATATATACTTTAACAACACAACTTCAATACTGTCAAGATATACCCTCATGCCAAGTTTGTTTAAAATTAATAACTACTCTTTCTTCAATGCGAATAAAATAAGTGTTTCAGTTTCTACAAGGAAATCTGATGGATGCCAATATGAGGTCGTGTTCTGTTGACTTCGTAGTTCACCAACTTTTTAATTTTTTAATGTGACAACTATCAGAACAATAACTCTCCCCAACACAATTTGGAAGCCATTATCTGATATGCTAAAAGAATTACCCTTAAGTTGATGGGGAATTCCGAAAAATGTGAATTTTTGTCTGTCAGGTCTCCACTTATGACTGTGGAGATCTGATTTTAACAAGGCTGACTCCTTGTTTAAAATCCTAACTCAATAATTGGTGAGAGACCTGTGGATCTTATGGGATGGTTATCCATCATGTATTAACAAAAGTTTAACACCATTGCCCTCTAAACTACTTAAATAACAGTCATGATACACAGTCGTCCCATGTTTTAGTTGGTTATAATCTATGAATCCAATACTGCCATCATACCTGCTACAATGAGGATGAATTCACAATTCTCATTTTCTTTTAAAAAAATGTAATACTCTTCTTAGTTCATGTATGCAAATTTTATTTTTTATCCCTAAACTTGAAGTTTGTCAATACAAATATTTTCTACTAACTATTAATATGATGTCAGAATTTTAGAATTTGTTGTACGGCTTTGCAAAAACTGTACACATATATTTACATGACTTGGTTGTAACATCATATTTACAGACAACAGCCTTTTGTCAAATACTGTTTAGAGAGATTTACAATAGCAAACCTAAAAAGCCTGTTCTTTTCAGTAATCATGTTACTTTTTGTCAGTTTGATAGGATGAACGAGAGATGTAAAACAAGAACACGCTTGGATTTTATTTGCTTAAGTAAAATCTATTTGGTTTTTTGGTAAACTTTAGGCATCCACCATAAAATATATTTGTTTCCATGGCACAAAACAATCCATGACTACATACAATAATTCTCACTTATTAAACGTGAAAATCTTGCAACACATTTTAAACCTATCTTTTCTTCAAAGAGTTTGGTTCATCATCAGCAGACTGCACAATTCACTTGTCTGGATTAAACTATTGTCTGTACTAAGTACATCAATGTATTCATATGGCTGTACTAAGTACATCAGTGTATTCATATGGCTGTACTAAGTACATTAGTGTATTCATATGGCTGTACTAAGTACATCAATGTATTCATATGGCGGTACTAAGTACATTAGTGTATTCATATGGCTGTACTAAGTACATTAGTGTATTCATATGGCTGTACTAAGTACATAATGTGTATTCATATGGCTGTACTAAGTACATTAGTGTATTCATATGGCTGTACTAAGTACATCAATGTATTCATATGGCTGTACTAAGTACATCAATGTATTCATATGGCGGTACTAAGTACATCAATGTATTCATACGGCTGTACTAAGTACATCAATGTATTCATACGGCTGTACTAAGTACATCAATGTATTCATATGGCTGTACTAAGTACATCAATGTATTCATATGGCTGTACTAAGTACATCAATGTATTCATATGGCTGTACTAAGTACATAATGTGTATTCATATGGCTGTACTAAGTACATAATGTGTATTCATATGGCTGTACTAAGTACATCAATGTATTCATATGGCTGTACTAAGTACATAATGTATTCATATGAGGATAAATTTGCACATGACTGATTATACTGCTCTTCACTGTTTTGAGTGGGGGGGTCAATATTATCACTATTTTAAAATAGTTACCATAGCAACCACACTATTTGCTAAAAATTTCAACAAATTTAATGCCAGAACATTATATAAAAATGTTTAAACTATCTGAGTATATATAACTCTTTCAGCAACAATCCTGCCTGTGGGCGTGACGAGGTAGTACCTACTTTCGAGCTTTGTTGTGTCTGTCATTTAAAAAACACAAAAGTGGGTGGTATTACAATAAAGCAGACAGATGTAGTTCTACAATGATTAGGGCTGTCAAAAATCACGAAAAACCAACCATTAGCATATGAATACAACCGTAGACCAACTAATTGTTATCTCCATTTCTTTAATTTTTTTTTTGTTATGGTGATAGAGGCTAACTGTGTACTACTAGGTCTGATTTGTCCACACCGACGTACCTGCAAATTGTCTGACCGCATGCTGTTAATTAATAAATTTATTTAAAATGACCTTTGCACACAGATGGTAGGTATAATCCAACTTTTAATGATCACTGTGATCAGCAGCGTTAAAAGCTTTAAAACACGCGCATTTTTTAAAGTATAAGTCCTTGTTAGAACAGACTACGTTTATTCATCTGCTTTTGACTTCAGATTTGAATTACCCATGCATGCGTGCCCCAGTTATACCAAGTGACCACGCAGGCGCATAAGTGTTATTATTTTGGAATTAAAATTCTTATGGTAAAAACGTAGTATCGAAAATAGAAATATCCGTATATGTATGATGGCTAACTTTCGAAATTCAGTGCTAGTCGACTAGAAAAACAACAAGCAAAAATTACTTTGAGGCATTACGAAGATTTCAAAGTGTCTAGGTGATGATTGTTCATAATATAAAATTGTGGGATTTCTTTGACATGTTTGTTCGGAAATCAAAGGCATCCATCTGGATTTCATTAAAAAGAGCACGCTATGTACCAATCAATTAGCACCCACATAAAAATAGTTATCATCTACAAAGAGGTTTATTACCTGTAGAACAAATGTTTTAACCTTGGTATATAAAAGTTTGTCCGGTTGCACTACGCCAATGAATTTTATTAATCCAAACAGACCGTCTGACGTATTGCTTATTTATATTAGGCAGAGATCTGGTTTCTAATTATAGCCATAACTGTCACATCTGTTTTAAGTGGTTGGCGTGTGGCGATTTTTTTTATTATTTTTTTTACGGGTACCAGCGTTTACGTTTCAATACCCGGATTTTTCTATACGGTCGGGTAACCGGGTACCCGATGACAGCCCTAACAATGATACCAAATAATCTGGACTTTCTACTAGCATTACAAATTGCATAGGGAAAAACCTTTTATAAGACCTTATTTTTTTACACCAAAATTTGTCAGAATTAAATATCGTGTCCAGATATTAGACCTTTTGGCCAGTGATCTAAGGCAGATTGGTCTGAACTGCATGCAGGCAAACTTTTGCAAATAGAAGGATCAGCTGGGGACTGGGAGCCAACCAAAAACATGGCACACCTAGGAATCAGTCTAAGTGAAAAATTCTTTGAAGCAAATGTAACTGAATGTATTCAGAAGTAACCTCTAAAATGTGTTTCCTAACCCCATTTTAGACAAAAAGGACAAAAGTCTCCAAGGCCGAACGAGTTAAGAACAAGAGGATCTTGTAGGGACAGACGTTCTACTAGATGAAATGAATTTCCAAGAATTCAAAATAAGACCATTCATCAATAACAAGATATTGTTTTCAAATTAACTGCTGTAGTGTACACTCCTGATGTCACACTGGCACCATTTTTCATTTAGGACCAAGTATATATTATCAGACATCATATCACTATGACTGTCCATTCACTGGTAGTACTAATAGCAAGATGGCATATGTGGCAGCCATATTGGATTGGTATGTTTTCGTATAGGACCAACTATGTATCCTAGGTAGTCCACTGGTGAAAATCCTATGCTGATAAAACCATCCATTTGGGAGGAGTAGAGACAATATTTTCAAGATGGCAACAGTGATTCATTTTCAGCTTGATTTTCCATCATGGTGGTCATTTAGAAGTCTTCTAGTGAAAACCACATTTTATGATGTACCATTCTGGAGAAGTATCAAAAAGATTTTCAAGATGGCTGCCTTGGTGGCCATATTGGATATCAGATGTACATCATTTCCATTCTACCAACTGCACATCACAAATTTCTGATTTAAAGCACAATGTTAATATCACCAATCTAGGAGTTTAGGAGCAATAGGATATTCCAAAAAGCCATTGTGGCTGCCATTGGCAATTAGATTAGCACCACTTTCCTTTATGACCAACTTAGAACTAGAAACATAAAAGGTCTTTCAGTGAAAAGACATCATTCAAAAGTAACAGTAACAAGATTTTCTAGATGGCCACTGTGGCAGTTATATTAGACATCAGACTGGCACCATTTTTATTTAGTACCAACAAGACATCATAAGAACTGTATTGATAAAAACCTCATGTCAATATGACCTTCCATTCAGATATATATTTTCAAAATGTCTGCCATGGTGGCCATATTGGATGTCTCGTTGCCAACATTTTCATTCAGAACCAACCAGTTGACATAAGTCATTTATTTTGATGAGAATCCATTCATATTTTCAATATGCCTGAGCTGTTGGATTTCTGACCATTTTCATTCAGATGCAACTAGACCATGGGATGAAAGTCAGTGTAGTTTGATTGCAATCCTCAAGTAGTTTAGGAGTGCACATGGTATTTTTTCCTGATAACAGAATGGAAACTAAGCAAAACAAAGGCCACAAATAATGGACCAAAAAGTCTAAAAATAACCCTGCACAAATCTTTAAATGAAATCATAAGAAATGCAAACATTTACTCGTGAATCCTTGTTCTTAAAATAATATAGCAGCCATGAAAGGTAGCACCCATTGCCAATAGCATGATATAACGCGTTAAAACTCTGAAATCTAAAACACTTGACAGCATACTCTGCTGTATCTGCCAAAGATGGTGATGATCATACCATTATTCAAGACCTTAAAATTGGTCAACATTTTGATAAGTTTCATGAAATTATTTGTGTGGATGAAGCAGCCAGAACAATCAATATTATAGTCAAATCCCCTCAATGATTACACAAGTAGCTCAGGTTTCATTTACAGACCTGACAAAGACAATTTATTTTCCTTTAGTGTGTTCTTGACCTAGATGTAGATGGCCTTAAGTCAGAAGGTATGGCTGTGAAATACGACACTTCATCTAGTCATTATATACAACTAAGGTTTTTTTTTTCGGTTGTCAAAAGTTTATACCCAGAAAAAGGATGTAAGCCACTGATTTACATTTTTCCTGGTTCTGACCTTGACCATGAGTGTAATTCTCTGTGCACCAATTTGTCATAATATACATCAAAAGCTCAGATAAAGATTTACTCCACTATGGCCTTGACTTCTGACCATGGGATTTGACTATGGTACACAACACACCATCATGTCATCATATATAGAAACAAGTTTTTTTTCTCCCATCCTCTTGATCAAAATGTGTAATAATCTGACCATTTCAATCTTAACCATTCACATTTTTGACCTCCACAAAAGTAGCAATATTTTTACTCCATGGTCAACTACTTTAGTGTTTCCATGGCAATCACAATTAGTACTGTCAGACTCAAGAACTTTAACCACTTAACATCCACCTAAAATTAAAACTGTACCATGTCACCTTGACCTAAAAATTCCTTAAATGTCAATCTATAATGATATGCCTTTTATCCAGTGCATTAGAGGGCAAAGTCTGACGACAGAAATATTGCACTTAAAAAAATACTTCACAAAAATTGACATGGGTCAGAACACTGCAATGTCACTGTTTGAAACATTCATCCCAGAAGCATTCAATGTGTACTATACACCAGCAGATTTCATTCTACAATTATCACAAATTTCCAACACAAAAAAGGGTTACGGTTTTGCATTTTTTTTAAAAGACAAAATAAATATACACGACAGAATCACTTGGATTTTCAAAAAGCTTCTTTTCACTATTTTTTTTAAAGAGGTTGTGAATTTAGTGAAAATAAAAATATTAGTAAAATTTTAAATGCTTGCAGAATAAGGACAGAAGCAAAAATGACCAGATGAGCTGATAATAATAGACAATAATATGAATACATGCAGAATGACAGATAAAGAGGTAGAATTTGGAGGTGTAAAGTTGTGGATAGGTTTAAATATCACAAGGAATTCCAATTAGAGATAAGAGTACATTTTATATTTCACAAAACTGTTACATCTCAAAGTCAGCTATAAAGCCTTCCACTGGTATCTCCCATTTCACAAAAGGACCCACCACCAGTTTGGTATGTCCCTGTTTCACAACAGAATCAACTGCTCACAGTTGTGAGCAGTTCTCCACAAGAAAAATGGTCCATCTCACCTGAAGTGAAAAAAAAAAAAACAACAAATATTGATAACATTGACAATATTGAAAATTATAAAAGAAATTTTTTTCAAAATTTATATGGTTTACATGACCCTAGTGATTGTAGCTTTTTTATGACAGATATAACCCCAAGATCTTTACTTTATTTTAGTGTACATGTAGTTCTTACATGATCGATCTAACCTCAAGATCTTTATTTCAGATACAAATCCTCACTAACATAATGAACTCTGTGTACATTTTAAACTCATTTTTCTTTAGTTTTTTTTGTACATGCACCTGGAGTCTGAAAGTAAATGTTTTTTCTGAATAAGTGTTCTGCAAAACCAAGTGTCACACCTCTTTTAATAAGATTGTCAGTATAACTGCTGTATCCAACTTATAAACTGCAAAACCACGTGTCTCACCTGTTTTCATAAGATTTGTCAGAAAAACTCCTGTATCCAACTTATAAACTGCTACACAAACCTTAATATTGTTGACTATATTGCTTAAGTAGGCAACATAGAAACATCTCATAAATGTTTACCTGAATACAGCAACTGTTGCCAAAGACACGAGTAAAAAATTTTAATGCAAAACTTTAACATTGTTTATAGTGATGAAACATGTTTTCTGCTTAAACAGGTGAGACAAGCAATGCACAAAGTCCAATAAACTGCAGCTACTGATACAGAAGATATGTGACTTTGAAAAAATTTACCTCCAAACTTTAGCACTGCTGATGCTGCCAGAACGACAATGACTATATATGATAACCCAGACAAGACCAAATATCTTGATAAAAAAAACTTTGAAGGAACTGAAATGAATTTATCCAGTCAGCAGAGGAGTATGAATAATTTTCAGAAATGACCAAATATTGTAAATATAAAAATCCCATGTCAAGCCACCATTCAAACAAGTAGTATAGAGATTTTCAAGTTGGCTGTGATGCCATACTGGAAGTCCGATAAGCACCATTATCATTAGAACTGAGAAAAGGCTGCTATAGTGAAACTATATATCAGTATGATCATCCATCAGGAAGCTGTATGAAAATTTTAAGTGTGGCTATCAAGGCAGCCATACTGCATCATTAATACAGAAAAACTACACAGCGTAAGTAATTCGATTTTTGTTGTCAAATGTTAGTCAAGTCATCCATTCAGAGAGGAAGCACTTACATGATTTGTCAAATTGTGTAAGGTTACATTGGCGTCATTTTTGTTTAGACTCTACATTGAGCTGTTGTTGTTATGGGGCTTAATGCCATTTTTAGTGTTTTAGTGTGAACAACACAAGTCAATATTGAGTCTTGGCTCAATTAAAGTGAGTATGTGAGAAAGCTTGCCAATCACTTCCCATGGTTCAGTAGTTTTTCTTGGGATTTTACCAGGTTCTTCCTTCAATGACCAACATGTATGGACTATCCTGTGCTGAAAAGTAAACACACAAAAGCAAATCAAACCAATGTCATAAAAAGACTATTGGCTCTTGTACTGGATAATCAGACGAACATAGATAATTCAATTACTGGATAATCAGATGATCATAGATAATTCAATTACTGGAAAATCAGATGAACATAGTGATTCAATTACTGGATAATCAGATGAACATAGGTAATTCAAATACAGGATAATCAGATGAACATAGATAATTCAAATACTGGACAATCAGATGAACATAGATAATTCAATTACTGGATAATCAGATGATCATAGATAATTCAATTACAGGATAATCAGATGAACATAGATAATTCAATTACTGGATAATCAGATGAACATAGATAATTCAATTACTGGATAATCAGATGAACATAGGTAATTCAATTACAGGATAATCAGATGAACATAGATAATTCAATTACTGGATAATCAGATGATCATAGATAATTCAATTACAGGATAATCAGATGAACATAGATAATTCAATTACTGGATAATCAGATGAACATAGATAATTCAATTACTGGATAATCAGATGAACATAGGTAATTCAATTACAGGATAATCAGATGAACATAGATAATTCAATTACTGGATAATCAGATGAACATAGATAATTCAATTACTATCCGAAGAATCAATCTGGAAGCCATGCAAAAGTTCAGTCCTTATAAAAACTGATTGGAGTCAAATGACATGCGGCTATGCAACAGCTGACTCTGAAATGAAATAACTAGTATGGGTGATTTTTATGGGGCTTCAAATCTGATGTCTGTTTGTGTGTTCTAACTATACAAAAGATCATAAATACAACAAATGAAGAAATTTTGGGTGGAATTTGCAGAAAACTTTGTGAAGGCACATGTACTTACATTCATTATTTCTGCATTGGAAAGAGGTAATGACTGCTGTACTATCATGTTTTCAAGAAAAGATATGATGTGATTATGATTTTTAATGTAGCTTTAACAATTTTTCAGTCATATTGCTACGATGTCTGTAGTGTGGCAGTTTACAAAGATGTCCAGCACTGGGGCAACATGCCACAGATATGTAGCATGATATCCCACCCAGTTACATTATGCTGATACCAGACCGACCAGTCCTAACACTAACCTCGATGTTGAGCGTCAAGGAAGGTAGCTGTTAGTAACATTTTTGAAGTCTTTGGTACGACTCGACTGGAGATTGAACCCACAACCTCCTGCATCAGAGCGGATGATCTAACCACAATGTCATTGGAGTGGTTTTCAAGAAAATAGTGTACAAATTATGATTGTCAAGGGCTGCAACTCTGCCATCATTGACAGACTATTCTTATAAATGAAATGAACTGCATATCTATAATAAAAAGTTTACAAAAAAACAGACTCCTTTTATTCAACAGTTCATCATGTTTTAGTCAGAAGGCAAAATACAGAGCTTAATATAAAATCTTCTAACACCAACCCTAATTTAGATGGAATACACAAATATACACAGATGCCATAATGCTATGCTGAGCATTTGCGAAGCTCAACAAATTACTTTAAATGATCTCAAATGATTGCCAAGCTATTGTATAGCCATTAAAAAGTCTCATAGAAACAAGAGTTATCAAGGAAATAAATCTGACAAACATGGGCAAATCAAGGAAACAGCTAGTTAGATCTCTTGGTTACAACCAACTCAAGATGTGAAGATGAAGAATTGCAATCTAAAGATTCAAATCAGAAAAAGAAAGGAACACAAATGAATGAAACCTGTAGAAAACAAATTTTCAATGTCAGAAATATGTATACATATTGGATGACTATAAAATGTCAAATATTTGTTTGGCTTCACTAATGTAAGTGCACTGATGAAGGCAGAAGGCATACATATGAATGAAAGACAGAAAGTTGGGTTATTATGGACTCCTGTAACTTGAGATGAAATCCTATTAGAATAAACTGGGACAAATAAAAAAAATATAGAAGTAAAAATATAAAATGAATACTTACCCTTTGATTTTGAAGGCTGTCAACTGGCTTGTCTCCAAAATAGAACAACATCTAAAAGACATCTATTTTATGGATCACATAATACAGAATTAATATGAACAAACACAGAGATAACATGATCCAACAGAGCCATGTTAAAACAAAATTCCAGAACTTAAGCTTTGGATTTAGCCAAGAAAGCTTAGTGCTCATTGTATCTCTGATAGTTTGAATTTCCAGTGGCCAGACAGAATGTACAGTCAAACGTCATTTATCCATACACCAATTATCACATTAGGAATCAAATGAAATTTAAAGTTTGATGGTTGGTTAATAAACTGGTCAGCCAAAAGGATATTAATTAGTTGGATATATTTCCTATATCTGTTCATGGATCATTTTCACATACATGATAATGGTCAAGGTTTCCCTTAAGATCAAACAGTTTACCTGTACACCTGTAATGTTGCTGGTACTTGTGGTTGTACAGAACAAGTAAAGGCTATGTTAGCTGAACCTTTTTTCACTTGTTGCATTCTTCCTTGAAGGCTTATTGTGAAAATGTCGGACAATAAAAAAACAAAAAGCTTTTGGATTATGGAAAATCCTAAAAACATGGTCAGTTGACTTTCCTGACTAATCATTGATTATTTTCATGAATCAACAAAATGCTACTAATTATCCACACTGTATATACCTGCCTGTAAGTAAGTTCCATATGCAAAACAAAACAGACCCTGATCTGCCATCACATAATGTGTAAGCAGATCATGGTACATGTTGTTTTCTTCCACTGATCAAGGCTATTGGTCTGCAGAGACCCAGATCTACATGCAATTTATAAAATAGTTCATCTAGATCTATGAAGTTTTCAGTTGGACTGAACTTACAAGCAAGTACAGACAGTACCTTTTACTCACAAGCTATCAGTGGAACAGACTCTAAGTATAGTGTTTTTGTATTATTGCCAGATATACCTGTGTGTAAATCAAATCCAACTACGAAAAGCACAGATTCAGATCAGCTACTACACAAAAGCACCAACAGATGTGAGTCTATGCTGTTTGACTTTGAATGTACAGTGACTGAGTATTGTCTATGTCCCATTTTTTTCTTTGATAATCAAGTTGTATTCACCTTAAGGACCTCTCTCATGATTTATATGAAAAATATATAGTTAAAAAACCTGTTTGATGCACTTTGACTGACCATAAAAGTGCAAAGTTGTGGACAAAAGAAATCACATGCTTTTTGTGAATGGATTAGGGTTAAGACTGATGAACCTCAGGTAACACAACTTTCATTGCTGTTAAACCTATGAAGTTACATCTGGGTGGAAATTCCTTCAAACTGCCTGATTGTGACCTTACATATTTCAAGATTTCTTTACAAAATATACAGTAGAATTTTCAAACAGTAAATTAAATAATCGTGTCAGAGTTACTTGTCTAAAAATTGAAAATGAGCAGAAAATGTTCATGTTATCACCATAAAAAGGGCATGAAACAGAGAATCAAATTGCCATACATGTAAAAAGTAGTTCAGTACACTGTCTATATTATTACTACCAAGACATGACAATGGAAGCAGTTTATACTGTAATACAGTGACACCAATATAACAACAATGCACAAAGGATACAACTATTGGTTTCCTTTAGGAAGAGTATATAGTGATATTATGGAAATGAGTCGAATGCTGTCTTCTATCAGTGCCCTGATACATTGGTTTGTTCTACAAATGGTGTCACTGTACTTAGCTAAGTATAAAAAAAGTTTGAAACATGACAGGTTCATGGTACATGAAAAGTATACAAGCCTGTAATGAACAAATATCAAAAGAATATCACTAATATCATGCAACACGCTAAAGTGCATGTAGATGTGGTACATGGAAGATAATATATAAATTCACATGTACATGTTACATGTATATACCTATAAATTCATATGCACATGTTACATGTATATACCTATAAATTCACATGTACATGTTACATGTATATACCTATAAATTCACATGTACATGTTACATGTATATACCTATAAATTCATATGCACATGTTACATGTATATACCTATAAATTCACATGTACATGTTACATGTATATACCTATAAATTCATATGCACATGTTACATGTATATACCTATAAATTCACATGTACATGTTACATGTATATACCTATAAATTCATATGCACATGTTACATGTATATACCTATAAATTCACATGTACATGTTACATGTATATACCTATAAATTCACATGTACATGTTACATGTATATACCTATAAATTCACATGTACATGCTACATGTATATACCTATAAATTCACATGTACATGTTTATACCTATAAATTCACATATACATGTTACATGTATATACCTATGCACATTTAGAATATGTATGTGATATCAATAAAAACCATATAATGTTATAAACATTACAAAACATCTCTCACTGGAGACTGTAATAATTAGGGTCAATATGACCTACATTTCAAGACATTAGTCTGTTCAATTAACTGCATGATACTTTTGAAGACAAAGCAACAGCTAACCCATCAACATATAACAAAGATAATACCTGATAAATAATTCTAAATATGTCTGTGAAATATATACATATAAAAGTAAATTGCATATGTCAATTTACATATATCCTAAATGTACATACTTTATCCATACAAACATGTAAACATGTGACTAAATACAATGTTGTCCACTTCTTCACATATCTATTGCTAACAGTGACTAAAAATGGCAATGCCTATGTCTCACTAAACAATTTAGATAATAAAAGATGAAAAGTCCCACTGCAAAGAGATTACTCACAAATTCAGACTATCTAAGATGACAGGAACCAAATATATTTCATTAAATAGTAAATTCTGCATTTGTAAGAATGATCTTGCATATCCCATAAATCTATGGCATGGATTAATAATTCTATAACTGGAGAAATAATTTGCAAATTTATCATATTTTAAAGGAGGACATTTTCCCACAATATAAGTTATGTGTAACTGAACAAATTTTTATTAAATTACACACTATAAGATTATATATATATATATATATATATATATATATATATATATATATATATATATATATATATATATATATATATATATATACACATATATACATATACATTTTTATTACATTATTTAATATAAATATTATATTATTCAAAATACTAAATAATTTACTTTAAGATTAAATCTTTATATATTTAAAATGCTAAATTACTCACCATAGGATTAAATTTTATCATATTAATATTAAATTACCATAACAGTAAATGTTATTATATTTAAAAAATACTGTAAGATTAAATGTTCTTATATGTATAAAAATTAAATTGTGGCAAAATTAATATTGATCTATAAAATTAAATGATATAATATCAAATGTTATTACATTTATAATACTAAATGTCATAATAATAAATGTTCTCATCATCTATACAGGCAACATAATTGCTCAATACTTTGATGTGAATGTATTTTTCATTTATCTCTATTTTCTGTGTTACTTTAATTTTGAATTTCTACATGTTGATATTGATGAGGATTATGAGAAAGTGGAATACAATAACCAGTAATGCTTTTGCTGGTAACAAAACCAAAAGAGATGATAACAATGATGGTAATGATAATCTGAAGGAGACTGAATGTGTTGCTTTATGTTATCCTGTGGTCATATATCATAGAATTGTTAAAATTCAATAACAATACAAAAGGAAAACAAATTATTCGGTACAAATGAAATTTTCAAAAAGTTTTCTTACCAGTCTGGATTAAGAAAAATTACTCTGCAATTTATCATGTAGGCACCTTTTCTTTTCTCACAAATACCAAACTTAAAGAAACTCCTGATTCAAACATTTCATCAACAGATTTCTAAAATTTGTAGAAAACCAAATTAAATAATTTACAATGCTTGTTATACAACATATGTAATGAAAATCCAGTTAAGGTGAAGAAAACTACTAACAAGTTCTTCATTTCACTGGATGAAATTTAATATACCATGATGAATGTTCTTGGGTTGATAAGAAAGTTTAAAATTTTCAACAGCAATACAGGTAAACTATGTCATATATACAAAATAAATATTCAATGTACAAAGAAATCACCAGAATTACCAAGAAAACTGTTTATTCATGTACACCATCAGAGCAATGAACATGAAAGGTATTCACTAAATTGATAGGTAATTGTTGTAATTATCTATTATCTCTCATGTATTTTTAGTTATTTACATAATTTCATTAAGGTACATAAATGAGAAAGTTTATGTAATAACTAGAAAACATGATCCAAAATAGAAAACTCATCACTTATATTATCATAAAGAGCTTTTGGGAGATAAATACAGGTTCAGAATTAATTTGTATTACTTGTACGACATTACGAACCAAGGCCTATCAAGATTTACATAACCACTATGTTATACATAATACACAATACATTAAACATTAAAAAGTACTACCACAAAAAAAATACTATTCCATCATGAAATGGCAATTACTTCAATGCAAATCATGACATATAAAAAAGAATTATTTATTACAAACCAATATAAACTTGAATGAACTGTATCATCACCCAGTTCATTCCTAAAATATGGGTCTGCAACTAAAGATGGCTTAAAATTATTTTATCTAATTACTGTTTAAAATGATGGGTTGGGGGATCAATTAGATAAAAATTGAAAAAAAATATTATGCTTCTCATGTAGCATAAATTCCAAGCTTTGAAACATTTACTGACTTGATTTCTACACATAGTCAGAACTTTGTGTTCAATCAGAGAAACTGATATATCAAGATTATGGAGTAGTAACATTAGGATTCACATACATGAACACAATTATGTCCAGCCTTAAAATGCTTTGCAAATAATAATAATAATTTGGATTTTCATTAATAAATTTGACTGATGTTCATGAACATGATCAATCCATTCAATGATTCTGATTTCACTAATATATAACGATGAAATATGTACAAACATATTTCATCATTATATAACTATATGTAATGCACATAATGATAACGACTATCACCCAATTTTTACCAACTGCAAGTTCAAACACACTACAAATTACTGTTAAGATGGAGATGTCCATGCCCATTTAATATACTTATACCACTGTCATCATTTATCGCTTTTAGTTATATGTAGAAAATGTAATGAGAAACCAATGAATGATAGCAAAGTTATGATGGTTTGGAATAACTAAGTTGATGTTAAACAATGAAATTGTCTATGTTGGTACTAATAACACTGTCACAATTTATGATTCTCAAAAAGTGTTTCACAGCATTAGTCGGGAATGTACTTTATCATTTAATGAACTTAATGTGAGGGCCTATCAAAATAATAATTCCATCCTGCCATCTTCCCAGTGCAGGTGTATAATTAGTCCCACCATAGTATATCCCTTATCTTGTATCATTCTCAAACCTATGTAATGCTAATGATAAAACCATGAACATATTTTGTATCATCTTTCAGTCCTTATATACTTCACAATGGCTCCATGACAACTTATGTTATAGTCAGTGAAGTGTCAGTCATATTTGGATAGAACAACAGCATGGTGCAGCACTGAGAAAAACAGTATGATCAAAATATTGTGTTAGGAAACCCCTGCCCATTTCCAAAAAAGCACATTATGTAACAGTCTCCACCCTGTGGTAACTAGTTTAAATGAGACTCAGTTTGGCAAATGGATTATAAAACAAGACTTACTGTAATGGCTTGTGAAAAATAATACAAGAATAAGTGTAAAATGTGTATACTCTTTGCAGCATTGGTGGTCACAGCGGTATTACATTAAGTGTAAAGTGCCTCAAGTCAAATAGCGCAGAAAGATTGGGCTTGAACATTCAATTTGTGGGTTAAAAGTCACATGATGATAATATACTTTGTCCTACCTCTCATTGAAAACTCTGTTTCTATATCAACATAAACATAAATAACCCTTAGTTCTGACAGTCCTATGTGGCTGCTGTTTGTTTTATGATAAAAATCAAAGTACTAAGAATATGTGTGGCTTGATGGCTTCATGTAAAAGAAATTAAAAAGGACCAAAGGGATGACCATGACTTGTTACATATTGAATTCTGTAATAATGTTCCATTCTTTATTTTTTCACACCATGATGATAATGACATTTTGTGCCTAATGTTTAAATTTACAAGAATAAAATTTGGCCAGGGGGTAGCAACCTATGGCACAAATATATTAAGGTGGCATGTCAAGAAGTTTTGTGTCACCTGTGAAGGGCAGCCAAAAATCTTGATTTTATCAGTGTTACTCTCTTGCTGGTGGCACATCTTATTCATCTTGTAATTAATCTGTAAAAAGTGGCATGCTATGTAAAATGGTTACCAACCCCTGGGTTAGACTCTGCACAGGTAACATTACATGGTTCCATAAAAGTACAAAAAAAATCTGATATTAACTTCTGAGCCCAGTGAATTTTTTTTAGTGGCGAGGTTCATAAAGCCTGAATAATCACATCTGAAACTAAAGTACACTGATTCATGGCCTTGAAAATAACTCCATGTTATAACTTCAATGATCATCCACTTAGCTATTCCACTTTTAAACAATATGAAGTCAATATTTTTGCACTCTTGAACAATCAATGTGTGAATAAATTCTATTTTTCACACTACCATAAGACATATACATATCCTTGGTCATCGCATGGACTAACTTCAATGTGTATACATGTGAATTCCAATTTAAAACTAATGAGTAAAACTAGAAAAGGTTCTGCATGACTTTAAGACTTAGCTTATCTCAAATTTATTTATGGACCTGTATGAATATCATTCAATGGAGAAAAAGAAAAAGAATAAATATTTCAGTGCTGCACCCACTATTTTTCCCCCATGTTAAAAATACTGAATTATGATGCAATCCCATAATCACAATGCTAGGTATGAAAAAATTGTATTAATTTCTTGCTACAGTTCCAATGATCCATTTCAAACTAAAGTTCACACAGTCTCTTTACACAATGTTGATGGTGATCTATGAGATTATGACTTCAGCACAAAGTATATACACAACAGGCTGGACTGATTTAACAATAAACCAATATCGACTGATATTACATACCAAGTATGAGGACAACAGGCTGGACTGGTTTAATAAACCAGTATTGACTGATATTACATGCCATGTTTGTGTACAACAGGCTGGACTAGTTTGTTAAACAGTACTGACTACATGTCATTAAAATAACTGATACTTTTTTCTTAAATAGATTGGATCAATAAGATGACTGAAATTTCAACATATGATTGATTTATCCTAAATTCTTATGTTCAATAAATGGCATAAATTAAATAGCTGTTTTCTGTATTAATCAGTCAATCCATATACACACTACAAGAGGTAAAAACACTTAATTATTCATTAAACAATGTATTGAAAGTTGCACATTATGTAATCAAATGAGAACGTTATGAAAGTTTTGTACACCTCCATACTATTTCACTTCAGTGCTGTTTGTCCAATTTTTGTTGATATCTCCAGTAATTCACCAAACATTTCTTTCTGACATGTCGTGATAATACTTCAATCACTGCACAATTGGTTTTGTTGATATCTCGAACTACTTCACTCAAGACTTCAGTTGTATTGGTACATCACCTGATTTTTCTCTTGTCATTGTTTTTATTGTATCTGTCATGATTTCACTTCAATTTCAGTTTGTATGGCTATAAATATTAAACACGTGTCCCTGACAACTTGGTTTCTTTCTAACTTAATGTATATAACCTGAAATCATCTTATTTCACATAATTTCAATTTAGGGATTTCAAGTTTAAAAATCTTACATGATTTCACTCAAATTATATTAGAAGTGATGTTACAACTTCATAACAAAAACACACTGGAGATGTCCTTGTTTTTAACACAAATAATCTGGTATCGCACAGAATTTCATTTTTAAAGTCACACATGACTTTTTAAACTCTCACAATACTTTGTTTATATGGTACTACAGTTTCTGATGTCTCTCACATAATGTGCTGATAAATGTGTCCACAGACTTCTACAATATCCACATGTACAATGGAGGCAATGTTGGTAAGATGTGAAATGTTGTTTAGTTTGTAACATTTCTGTCTGCCGGCAGAGACTTCAAATTTCGTGTGAAGATCACAATACTTTTGAGCAAACTTTCCATATCATCATGGCCAGGTAAGGATTAAACTATATCCCACTTTAAATGTCTCATGATTTTATCCCACTCTGAATGTCTCATGATTTTATCCCAATCTGAATGTCTCATGATTTTATCCCACTCTGAATGTCTCATGATTTTATCCCACTTTGAATGTATCATGATTTTATCTCACTTGGAATGTCTCATGAACTTTATCCCACTTTGAATGTCTCACGATTTTATCCCACTTTGAATGTCTCATGAATTTTATTCCACTTTGAATGTCTCATGAACTTTATTCTGCTTTGAACGTCTCATCAACTTTATCCCACTTTGAACGTCTCATCAACTTTATCCCACTTTGAATGTCTCATCAACTTTATCCCACTTTGAATGTCTCATCAATTTTATCCCAGTATGAGTATCTCATCAACTTGATCCATTGCATCATAATAAATACAGGAAATAATATGTTCATGACATCCTATAATAGGAACTCAAGAATATGTCCTCTCTAAATCACCATATCTTTAAGGAATTATTAACACCATATTCACTTAGGAATCATTAAACAGAATCCTTAATATACCAGTATGTACCTGCATGCCCAGCTGCTCAATCCACCAAGCCTACAGGTTTACATAGAAAAACACGCCTAAACAATTCTATCTCTCATCAAATTAATCGGGAATAATATCCTATCAGGTTTTCTAAAATTCTGGAAAGTCCACATCATCATTAATTCAGCAGCCCTAGAAAATTTTGTCACTGCTAGAGTCCTTCAAACTTCAAACAGCTGTCATAAACAAACTCATGTACATCTCAGATCAAAGTCATACAATTATCAGCTGAATTCAGTATCCATAACTGATATACCAAAATGGATACTTGTATCTTTGTATTAGTGCAGGCCAGCTTAGCTTCAAACATTCATGTTTTGTATCTTGCTAGTTACCAACAGCTCATGTCAAAAATAGTTTTTATCCATGTCACTCATCTCCAACGGCTCATGTACAATGTCAACAACAAAGCTTATTCAAGTCACAAGCTGCATGTCTCTCAAGAACAGTTCATACCAGTCTCCAACAATTCTTATCCATGTCACTCATCTTCAACTGCTCATGTACAATACAACAACAAAGCTTATTTAAGTCACAAGCTGCATGTCTCTCAAGAACAGTTCATACCAGTCTCCAACAGTTCTTATCCATGTCACGAATCTTCAACAGCTCATACCGATGTCACTCATAGTCATTTAAATAGTCAACAACCCATAACACCAACAGCTCATATACATGTTAGCAAGTTCATATAGATATTATGAACAGATTACCAAATTTAGAGATATACCTAGAAACATTTCTGAACTTGTCAGTTAACATATTACTAATTTATAATAGTAATTCATGTTACATGTCATTTATGCATAATTAATAGTTAATTCATGTCATACAACATGTCATTGATACATAATCAATAGTTAATTCATGTCATACAACATGTCATTGATAGCCAATTCTTGCTGTCATCCATATACACTGTAGCAGTCATCAAAATGTATTAGGAGTTTCTTGCATCATTCATCTAGTTTAAAGATAAACTTTCTCTTTTATCTTAACTTTAACAATTTCAATTCTAGTCATATCTAATCTAGCATACTCAAGTTATTACCCATTTTGTTCACAGAATGTAGTTTCAACAAGACAAATGATAATATTCATCTACATAGTTCTTATTCTATGCCAAGAAACTAACTGTACATTTAAAATTTGTCAAATCTGAACCATTCCTTAATGTTCTAAAGCTGTTATAATAAAAAAAATCTTCTTCTGGCTTTCAAAATGTGTTATAATACAGAACCTCATTACTCTTCTCAGAGCAAAGTTGTGTGCTTATTGAAAAAACAAAATTCAGTACAGTTTACAAGTCTTAATTTTGGTAAAATAATTTTAAATGTACCTTGTGATGTTTGTTATGAAAACTTTAATGAAAATGCAAATATATCTCAGGAGTTTTCACAAGCTTTGTAGTTATGCAATCATTATTAAATAAGGATATATGATAATATAAACAATGTCATGAAGATTAAAAAATGTAATGAATATTACAAATGCAGAGTTATCTGTCCTGTAAATTCACTTACTTGTCAAATTTGATACTACTGCTTTAAAAATATAATTACTGTGTACTTTTAATGTATAACCTCTTTCAGATTTATAATGTGTACTATTACAGGTATCACAAACACGTCCTGCATGCAGAAGGAAGTATCACCCATCTAAGAAAGAAACTAGCTCAAACTGAAAATCATTCCGATACATTAACTGTTCTTTCTGACAAAAAGCAATATTATACAACCCTTTAATTAGTATTTATTTTTATTGTTGCAATAAAAATTATATTCATATAGCTTGGAGTCTAAATTTAAATTAAAAAAGGTTATTTAAATTAAAGAAATAAGCCCTAAAACTTTCTATTCAAATTTCTTCTACTAGTTTAAGGATAAGTTTAATTCTGATGCCTGCCAAGTTATTTTTGAGTATGATCATAAGGACAGTTTTGTTTTAATCCATTAAGTTCGTCTTTGTGCCTTATAATACATTTTCCTGAAACATGTCCCATATTGATGTTTATACTGACAAGGTCTCTGACATTTTAAAACAGTAAAGTTTTTTTTTTTAATATAAAAAAAACTGGACTTTGAATTTTAAGGATTCTACTCTATGTAGCCATTATCTATAGTCTGTACGCCTTTCTGCAGAAGCCTAAACTTACTTGTGACTAAGTAGCCTGGATTATGCTGATGTGCAATTAACACACAAATATATGTATGTTTATATTCAAAACTTGTTAGTCTGACTTCTATGCATTAAATTATTGCTTTATGTCAACAGATTGAGAGGGAAATATTGAATGAAATCAATGACAAGAATTCTACAAATTGCTGTGTCTTGCCTGCTCTGTTCAGCCATATTTCCCCAATTGGTATGCATCTTATCTCAAGTCAGATTCAAATGTTCTTAAATCACTTAGTTGATGTTCCCTATTTGTTTTTCTTGCTATATAAACGGTAAACCTTATTTCTGCTGTTAATGTTCCATTCTACAATGTTTCTAGTATTTTTTCACAAGACCCATGCAGCACTTTTAGATGGCTTCCTTTGATTTGTGCAGGTACAATTTTTACTTCATGTAATCTGTGTCCCATCCAAACACCAACATTTTTTTCTTATCAGTGTCCATAGGAATAATTTTTGTTGCTAATCTGTGTTCAATGTACATCTTTCTGCTGACCTTTGTCCAAAAGAATACCTTTTGTTGCTAATTTGTGTTCAATATCCACATCTTTCTGCTGACCTGTGTCCAAAAGAATACCTTTTGTTGCTAATTTGTGTTCAATGTCCACATCTTTCTGCTGACCTGTGTCCAAAAGAATACCTTTTGTTGCTAATTTGTTCAATGTCCACATCTTTCTGCTGACCTGTGTCCAAAAGAATACCTTTTGTTGCTAATTTGTGTTTAATGTCCACATCTTTCTGCTGACCTGTGTCCAAAATACCTTTTGTTGCTAATTTGTGTTCAATGTCCACATTTTTTTGCTGACCTGTGTCCAAAAGAATACCTTTTGTTGCTAATTTGTGTTCAATGTCCACATCTTTCTGCTGACCTGTGTCCAAAAGAATACCTTTTGTTGCTGATTAATTTTGCTATTCCCTTTAGAACCAGTTATCTGTTTGTTTTATATATCCTCAAAGTTGTCAGATTTCTGATGTTTGATAAAAGTACTGTCGAACTTCAGTCACTGCGCAGAAAGCAACTTTTGTATACGAGTTTAATGTCCATATCTTCTGCTGTTGCTAATCCGTGTCCATGAGAATATCTTCAGTTGCTAACATGTGTTATGTTCCATACTGTTTTAAAATGCTGATCTGTTATTAATCTTTCTATTACTGACTTGCGATCCATGCAAGTATCTCCATCTGTATTGCTATTTGTGTTACCAATGAATACTGTGTATTTTCTGACATGTCTGAAACAATTCGCCTTCCACGAAACAATTTTCTGCTCTTGATTGGTTTTCTTTACGATTACTCATTTTCTTTTTACTACCAACAAGTCCACAAGCCATGTGTTCTATAAATACCAACATAGATCAATAACTCAGAGAAAAGCATGCAAAAATTAAAATTTTACAGCAATATTCACAAAAAAGGATGTGTAAAATCACACTGTTTAATTATTTAGTACCTAATGCCATTCTCATCATTTCAAGCTTGATTGGCATACAAATATGTAATCAGACAAATCTGATATTTACACAAAATCCACATAAACCATAAGCTTGTGATGATTGGTAGTCTGATTATGAAAATTATGCAAGATGCCCCATCATCTTCCATTAAACTTATTAAGCACTTCTTGTGAATTCACTCATATGAATACAGCAGTTACCTCTATAACCAATAATTGTTAAATTTCAAAAATAGAAAATGAAACAAAAACATCCAAATCTTAAACAGAATCTTCTGATCATGTCTTCAATCCCTTTATGGCATCTGTTTTACTGTGATGAGGGTGAGGTCCAGCATGTGCCTGAAAACACAAAAAAAATATTGAGTTATCTCTTTCGTACAATCCCATGAAAAGTTACCTCCATCCCTTCTTTTTCATTTCAAACATCAGTTGTGTCTATTCACACATACATATATTTTATCAACTTCAAAGTATTCTGTGGATAAATACTCCAATCAAACTGATGTGTGACACCTCTTGCTCGGACAATGAATAAACTAAGACACAGCAGAACTTTTGTTCTTGCTGATCAAGGATGTTGTTGACAAGGAAGCCACAAGGAGGATAATATAGTTGAACATTTAATCTAGTGCTTCTATACAAAAACAAGCTCAGTCTGTTCTTCACAGCAAATATCGACATACATTAGTTAATTTTTATGCTTTTTAAAAAACTTATATGCATAGTCTATCATGTGCTGACAATGGTTTTAAACCCACAAACCTATCAAACAATATTTTGAGTAATGAAAAGTGCTCAAATAAAACTTTTTTTGCACAGGCCCTGGGTTGGTGACTTAAATAAACTCACAAGCCCTCACAGAAATTCCACAAGCCCGACCAATTCATACCTGTCAACTCTCAGGTCTGGAGAAGAAAAAAAAAAATACTTTTGTGGGTATTTCCACACCTACCTCCTGATCTCATAATATCTCCTAATTTTTCTTACGGAACTTTAGATCATTACATTATATATGTCAATTTTCATTTCTCAGATGTACAAAACACATACATAAATAGATATGCTTGATAATATAGTTTTGAGGAAATAATATCAACTACATATTTTTTCTTCAGTAAATAGAATGATGAGATTAAACATATTTTTAATTTTTTTTAAACCCCTAGAACTTCTAAATAGCAAATAAAACTTTTTAACAAAAATATCACTGATTAGTACCAATCCTATGAATGATCACTGTGAACGCTGTGTAATTTTCTCTACAAAATTGCATCTCCAGTTGTGCCACAGAAACTCAGCCAGTTAACAATCAGCATTCCTGTATATGTATACTTTAATTACCATGAATAAATTAAAAGAATGAATTAAAAAATATACCACTTAGTATATGCCACCTAAGAACTAATTCAGAGTCAATATTTTATTTAGTAAACAGTGGTATTACATGCATTAATAGTTTAACCAAAGGAAATAAGGTGGGATATAAAATGTGAGAAAAACAGTTGCCACATGTACAGTAACTTGTGACTGCAGATTTGAACTGTTAAAATGAAGTCCTAGACATCCAAGTTACAACAAAATAGTGTATTGTTTTTTTTGCCAATCAATTGCTGGTGCTTAAATACGCACACTGTTCAACATGATTTCTTTAAAGTATGTCCAAAGGGCAGTCCTTTTCACAAGATAAATGCAATGAAAAGGATTAACTGTTAATATAGTCCCACTATCTGTATGTTTGTGTACTTAAATCCAATCTTTAGCTATTATGCAATTTTGCCATATGCTGACCAGAATATGAAAACAGGGGCTTGTCCTGGGGAAAATAAAACGTGCCACAGAGAGAAATGGCGCATCCTATGGGCACTCACAGATTGGGACAGGGGGGGGGGGGCAATAGTCACCTCCCCCAATTTCACCATTAAACATGTTTTGGCCTATATCCATAAAATGTCATGGTTTACCACTATGTGTCATGCCACCCCCTTCCTCCTATAAGTTTCTGTAGGCAACTCTGGCACATCATTTAAGAATTTCACCCTTCTTGGACCAGGAAGACTGGTCAATATTTTTTGAAATGGCGCTTAAGAAAGACCATATAAATTTCTTCCCATTTTAGGTACAAATCTCACTATTTTATTTGTTATTTTCCATAACTGGCTTCTGAAAAGTTCACAAGTATGCTGGACTTCAATTTGTAGATGTCCAAAATTTTCCTTTTTTAATACTGTCCCACAATCTTGTTACAATTCGATTATAAATTTAATAAAAATGAATTAAACTTGAATACTACTGTGATAACTGAAATGATCATGCTTTGCATTCCATATATGGAGTAAAATCAATTTCAAAGAAACACCGCAGCTGTTCACAAACTTGTCAAAAATATAATACATAGCGGCTTAAACATTCTCATTCAAGGAAATAATATGTAATTAAGTTTTGTTTTTGTATGTGCATATATCATCAATTGATTTACATATAATGGCTTATTCCACTTCCTGATCATACCTGTGCAAATCAGCACAATGGGTTCACCCACTACAACTTTCAACACATCTCAATAGCTATTGTCAACCAGTTAATGTAAGGCTTTGATTATAAACCTGACATCTTTTCCTTTAATTGCTGGTATTAAAACTACCCAAGGGATAGTTTCATATCAGTTGAAATCATTAGACCACCATTTATACATACTACATGTAACAGGTAAGTTGTTGGGGTTGTTGTTGTATTGTTTTGTCAGGTTTTCTTTACTGCTGTTTTCTTTTTTAAGATTACTGAAAATTGTTTTCTCAAAACACAACCATGTCAGGAGATTTGGGAGTACAAATCATATTTCTAGCAAAGTTTCCATTTCATTAAAATCAGATCCCAATTTCACATAGGATACTGGTAATCTGATTTAGATTGTGCTGTGTCATGGCATGTATGTCAACATCATAAAATTACTTTTACTCATTGCATCAGTGCAATCAAATGTTCCTCAGACATACCATTTTTTTTTATAAGCCCAACAGACACCTCACTTTCAATACAGGATGGGCCCAAACTAAAATTATAAGGGCCCCATATGTCAGGCTAGGCTATCAGACTTTTAGGCACTGATGAAATTATGCTCTAAATTTATCTCCATTTACTTAAATCAGACTTATGACTGGAATTCTGGATTGATTCCAATCATTCTAATACCCAAGGGAAAACATTATTGTCTTGCCTTCTCTGCCCTTCATTCTTCAGCTCCCCTGTCAACTCAAAAAATAAAAGACCAATTCTCCTTTGTCAAACAATACTGACCTTAACCTTCAAATCCTGAAGTAAATAGAAAATATTTCTATTCTCTGGGTAAAATATTAAAGTTAAATTTGGTGAAGCTATGCAATTTTCACAAAGAAACCATATTTGCTTGTACAATCACACTTCCTTTAGACATTAGAACCAGTTTGTTTCTTGCCTCTTCAAAAGATTTCATTAAAATATGTATTGTAGAACTTCTGTTATTGCATGTAAACAAATTTGCTTTGGCAAATGAGTGACCTTAACCTTTACATCCTGAAAAAGAGGTCCTTTTTAATCATATAGTACAGCTCACCTATAGAGTTGGGTGATGGTAGAACACTTTCAATAAGGCCCTTCAATATAACATGACACCTGTTGTAGGGCATAAGCCAATTTCATTCAATAGTAAAAAATTTCCTCTACCATAAGTACTTGCTTACAAGTCATGGCAAAATGCGCATGCAGATCAGGATCTATTTTGTTGCAGTTTGCAGCTGGACTCCTCTTTTAAGCAAGTATATATGGTACTTCATTATAGGTAGGTCTCCTTACAAGGATGTTCACTCTATGGCTCATTATTTAAGTATTCATGTACTTCATTATAAAGCAAACTCATAATAAGGCAGTACACTCAATGGTTCACATGCACAGAACAATAATGAGGGATTTTTGTTTTATGTACATTCTTAAAAGATGCTCCCATATTCTGGCTCATGCAGATATTGTTATACTGAGGGAGTATTATATCTGAAGCACAAGTAAAGTTATTGCACCAAAACCGAATTATTAAATGATGGCTGGGTGAACAGACAGAATTGAACATATAACAGCATGATCTGCCAAGTGGCAGGCAAATAAAATGCATATTTAAAATGTTTGACAATTTTGACAATATGTATGACATCATATTACCTGTTAAACTTTTTGGCAAAGATGGCAGCACTCTCTGGTGTGGTGAAGGTTACAGTTGCCTGCCTCAGTCCTTTAATTACTTTAACATCCTAAAAACATCAAGAAACTATATCAGTAAAATCAACAATCATGTATTTTATATCATCTTAAAATATGACTAGTAACTTACACAACATATCTGATATCCAAATAAAATCTACCTACCAAATTTATTTTTTTTTGTTTAATCTTGCAGTAATGGATTCATAACAGACATATAGATATTCAAACTGTAAGCATGCACAAATTGTTTCTGCTTTTTCTATAAACACATAGCCAAAAAATCTAAGAATAATGTATCTGTCTAAATACAATATATACCCAATGAAAACAGAAATTGACCTAGATATGCCATGGGCAGACCAATTCTGAGACGTTTGCTTAAAATTAGAGCGGAACAAACTGCATTGATCCTAATGTGATGGCAGATCTGGGTTTATTCTGTTTGTAGTTCACCACATGAGCAAATGTATACATTGCAATTTTATAGCAAACTAACCTCCACTGGTCCAACACTCATGGCTAGTTTTCTGATGACAGCTTCAGTAGTAGTGGCAGTCAAGCCCTCTATAATAACAATCTTGGATCCCACACTTGGTTTCATTTGGCCAACCACAACTCTCTGTTCAAATAAAGACAAAATATATATTGACGATACTGGGTCCTACACTTTGTTTCATTTAGCCAACCACAACTCCCTTTTCAAATAAAGACCAAACATATTTAGCAATGTATAATATACACTGATATGCACTCAAATAATATAATTGCAGTTCTGTAGGTAAGATGTCTGCATGAAAGCTTATATAGAATGAATAACTTAAAGTCCTGATCTACCAGCGGACGATGATTAGTAGATCAAAGTGGAAGCTGTTCATAGCTTGATTTTTGTTTTATATGGGCAGAATATCAGACTCAAAATTAAAGAGGTAAAAGCAGGTACAAAATTGGCATGCAAATATCCCTTTGATAATTTCTGAGAAATAATATAAAACCTAAGGTGTTGCACTCCTCAAAGTAAATCCCCATCAACCAAAGTTCATGTTTCTAGGTATAAAAGCATCTATCCAGGATTCCCAAAATCTATGTTGTCATAAATTAATTGCAAATATTGAATCTGAGCCAGTAAATTATGAAACACAGGTCATGTCCACCTTTTTTTTAGCTGCAATGGTGTGGTATTACCAGATCTACTCGCTTAGTTTTGAATGAACATAGCTATAAAAAAAATACAGCACAAGATGTAACATTTTCAGTGAAGCATGAAATATGGCTCAGTGACCTATTTTTATAAGAGTGTAGAACTCATCAAGATAATGTCCATCACCAAGGATGCAAAAAATCTATCTGGTCATGAGTTAAATCCAAAACAATTGCCTTCTGTTTTATTGGTATGGAACTAAAAGATAGGTAACAGTGGTTTATTTATGATACCTTAACACAAGTTGCAATCATAGTTAAAAGTTTAAAAACAATGATGAACAAAACAAAGGGCAAATATGTCCAAATAAAAGTAAACATCAATTACAAAAAGATAAAATATAAAACACAAATATATTAAAATTCTTTAAAATGTACATTAAAACAAGATAAAGGTAACACATGTAAAATTCTAAAAACATAAATAAAATTTTTCTTAATGAACCACATTCCATTGGGCAAAAATGTCATCCACTGGACACTGCCATAATATGTATTGCAGGAGGAAGGCACCTGTCAGGTATGTCTCTCATATACATCTGGAAGAATACCAGCTCATCTCTTCTAATTTTTCCTATATTAGGGATCCACCTCACCAATAGTAGTTTTGATGGACTCAAGTTTGTGTTATTCCACATATTTTATCAAGTATGACAATCATTCTGCTTTATATAATATTTGAAGTGTGTACATTTAATCTTAAATTCCCAGATGGGTGACTGCAAAGAAGCGTTGACTTATTTTCATTACACTATATATTAATGTTACTAGGCAGTTCAGAATAATCTTCACATGCTGTATAAGATGATCTCTGTACTATCTGGGATATTAACAGCTTGTCAGATTTCAGACTGCTTGGGTTTCAGAGTGGAAAGGAATCTAAAATTGTTTCTGAGACATTTAAATGTAATGCAAAGCTGATAATGACTATAATTTCTGCAGCAAAGAATGAGGCTTTATAGAGCAATTGGCTTGAGATGGTGCCAATGGTTTTCTTGTCACCATCTGTATATGCAATCATCTAGTTTTAGATCCAGCATAAACTGTCAATGAGAAATTAACAAAACACACAAAATTTAACCAAAGTCATTGACAAGAGAAATCTGGAACGGTTTTTGCTATGATGGTCTCATTTTGATGCACACTCTCATCTTGATCTGGTATAATGCATACAGAATGCAAACAGTATAACAATGTATACAGTATAACAATGCATACAGAATGCTAACAGTATAACAATGCATACAGAATGCAAACAGTATAACAATGCATACTGTATAACAATGCATACAGAATGCAAACAGTATAACAATGCATACTGAATGCTAACAGTATAACAATGCATACAGAATGCAAACAGCATAATAATGCATACAGAATGCAAACAGTATAACAATGCATACAGAATGCAAACAGTATAACATGCATACAGAATGCAAATAGTATAACAATGCATACAGAATGCAAATAGTATAACAATGCATACAGAATGCAAACAGTATAACAATGCATACAGAATGCAAATAGTATAACAATGCATACAGAATGCAAACAGTATAACAATGCATACAGAATGCAAACAGTATAACAATGCATACAGTATAACAAAGCATACAGAATGCAAACAGTATAACAATGCATACAGAATGCAAACAGTATAATAATGCATACAGAATACAAACAGTGTAACAACGGATACAGAATGCAAACAGTATAACAATGCATACAGAATGCAAACAGTATAACAATGCATACAGAATGCAAACAGTATAACAATGCATACTGAATACAAACAGTATAACAATGCAAACAGTATAACAATGCATACATAATGCAAACAGTATAACAATGCTTACAGAATGCAAACAGTATAACAATGCATACATATTGCAAACAGTATAACAATGTATACAGAATGCAAACAGTATAACAATGCATACAGAATGCAAACAGTATAATAATGCATGCAGAATGCAAACAAAATGATCAATTGATGTACTAAACACAACAACATAACCAAAGACGGAAAATGTTAAAAACAATGATTTTTGTTTTGTTGTATGGGTGTGGTACTAACAGCAATAAACAAAATCATCTAATCTGATTAGCTTTGCATAAGCATTACCTTGAGAATTAAACAGGAACGCAAACAAAAGTCAGTAAAGTATAAAATATGAATTACAGTGATCTAATTTTGTGATAAGAGTGTGGTATTCATAAAGTTGCATGATTCTAAATAAGTATCACAATACAAGGTACAAAAAACCTATTTGGTCATGAGTTAAATTTAAACACAAACCTAATCCAGAAGAAAACAAATTGTATTGCAGGTTACTGTAATCTTTTGTTTAAAGCATGTCATACTAAATGAGAGGCATTCAAAGGTCAAGTTTGATTAGTTTAATATGACAACTTTATAAAAAAAAAATTCAACCCTAAATTTAAGCATGTCAATGAAGCTCAAAATATGGGTGGCAATGACCTACTTTTGTGATGCAGATTTAGTTATGTATCAAGATTCAACAACTCACCCAGTTTCATAATTTATGGTATAACAGTATGTATACTGTGTGCAAAAAAAAAAAACAACTAAACTAATACAAATAAAAACTTAACAAGGTACAAATAATACACCTTTATGTACAATGTTAGGTCCATTAACCACCTCACCAGGGATAGGTTGTTGTTGTTGTTGTTGTTGGGCTTAACGCCATTTTTCAGCACATGATAGGCTATTCATGGCGGCTAGTATTAATGGTGGAGGAAGAAACTGGGAAATCACCGGAAAGAACCACCGACCCACGAGAAGCTACTGGCAAGCTTTCTCACATATCCACATTCGCCGAATCCTAGACTCGAACACACGCAGACAGAGGTTTGATGGCAGTGATCTGTAACGGACAGCGCTTTAGACCACTCGGCCACTCGGGGCCCCCCCAGGGATAGGTACTATGAAGCATACTAATGCCCAGGACTAGAAAGAACAAAAGATGCAGTGAGGCTGCACATTTACTTCTATATATGTCATCTACTACTTCTGAGAAATGAGCTAAAACCTGTAAATTGTAAAATTTATGATTTTTCCATTTTTAGATATATTTCTATCCAATTAATGCCTTTAAAAAAGCAACTATTTACTTACCCTGCTTCCCTCTTGCCCTGTTTTAACTGTCCTCTGAACTCTTGTCTGTTTCACAGCAACCACTGTCCTGTTAGCTTGACCCTGAACCTGTCCTTGAACCTGTCTGATAACTCTATTCTGATTAAGTGCTGTTGCAACCACAGTTCGATTTGAAGTTTCTTCTGGTTTGTTCTGGAAGACCTGTAACTGCTGGTTTTGACTCCTAATTTGCTGCAATTTGGCTATTTTCAATCTTTGATTAACTTGCATCATGCTCTGATGGACTCCTTCCCCAGTTAAAATATGTCTTTCTTGTCTCTTAATCTCCTCACCCAGAGAATTCTTCTCAATGATTAAAAGTCTTCTTACTTTTGGAGTATTCCGTGCCCGAGCCTGGACTTGTATCAAGTTCCCTTGTTGATTTCCTTGTGACCCTTGGTTGAGCACATAATGACCATGATTTTCTTGCTGAAATCCCTGACCTTGACCATGCTGCATGTCTTGATTCATAAACTGACCTTGATCTTGCCTAATCATAGTTTTCTGCAATCCAATATTATTAAATTGTCCTTGATTCTGATTCATGGAACTTACTGACTGGTTCAAGTTTCTGTGAAAACCATGTGAATTCTGTCTCCTGAATTGATTTGGAGCAGAAAATTGTCTCCTGAGCTGACCTTGTTGTTGATCTTGACCCTGAAACTTCTGCAATGACTGTCTCCTCATATAACCCACTTTTCCCACTCGCAGTCCTCCACATTGCTGCTGCTGTTGTGGACGTTGTCTAGGAAAAGCTGTGTTCTGTCCAACAACGCTAATCTGCATCACCTGCTGTGGAAAGTCACCTTTGGGCTGATGATAGAAGTTAGGCATCTCTTGTGGTGAAGGATTGAAGTTTGGTGCTCCCTGGGAAGGAGGATTGAAATTAGGTGCACTCTGCTGTGCTAAATTTAAGTTACGTGCTTCTTGGGGTGGGTTATTAAAGTGAGATGACCCCTGTGGGGGGTTGAAGGTCCTCTCAGGTGGAGGATTGATATTCTGAGATTGACTCGGTTGACTTCCTGATGATGACCCTTTCGAGTTTTCTGTCCCTGGTTTTTCTACAATATCACTGAGAGTCATACCTAAACAAGAAACACAAAATCTGTCATTAATTTAAATCATTTTTCCATAAGAATCACAATCAAAACATTTAACATAAAGGTAATTATCCTTTCATGACACATACAAACATCTGAAGCAAATTTTAACTTATTTAAACTACTGTATTTTGCAAGTAATTGCCTTTCAGGTTTCCTTAACACATCATCTGTTTCATCAGGCTCTACAAATTCTTTAAAGTCTGGCTGGTAAGAAAAGTGAGTGACATTTACAGTCAAACGTGCTGCCACATGCAGTTGTTACCATTCAACTGACTTTGCAAGGTTATATTCATATGTTTACTGTCTATTCTCTAAAAAAACAATATATTTATAACTGTTGGAAACCATTGCTAAGTAATATTACTTAAAATGTACAATAAGCTAATAAGAAATGGTGAGCTTCCAACCTTACCTGGGCATACCAGTGCTTTTATCCAAATGGATTTACTTTCTGGATTATGAAATCTAAATGCAGACTGGTTTACGATCAATCATTAAATGTTGGCATTAAAAGCAACAAATAAGTATCTACAGAAGTTCAGTATGTTTGTGTATTTGCAATGTATTTATAAAAACTGCAATAAAGTTATCTGGAGATCATGAACAACACCAAAAACATAGCAAAAATTTAAAATCCTTGGTTTAAAATGCAAGTTGTTGTTGTACAGCTAAACATCATTTGTCAGCATGATAGGCTATACATGGCAGCCAGTATTAATGGTGGAGGAAGAACCTGGGAAAATCCTGGAAAGTACCACCAACCCAGGAGAAGCTACTGGCAAGCTTTTATTCATATCCACATTGGCTGAATCCGAGACTCAAACCCATGCAGACAGAGGTGAGATGGTAGTGATCCGTAACAGAAAGCACTTAAGACCACTTGAGGCCTCTTAAAAAATGCAAGATCAAACTTTCAAGTCATTCAATGGTCATACATATATGACATATATAACAAAACTAAGATAGACAACTCTTCTAGTAACACATTATGGAAACAAATGTCTGGTGATAGCATTGTATACATATATAATGAACTTAAACCTCATGAAATTGACCTATAAAAAATATCATAAATCGACAGTGTGGGTGCTTCATAAGTATTCCTTCAGCAGAACACGATAAAATAAAATACAGGTCTAAGTAATCACCCTGTGCTGCCAGTTTTTTCTTTAATTCTTCCCTTCGTTTCTGTGCCATTGCCAGGCGTCTCTGTTCTTTCTGCCTTATAAACTCTTCACGTTTTCGTTTCTGTTCCTCTATTTTTTCCTTTAATTGTCGAGTTTCTTCATCCATTGGCTCCTGGAATGCATATTAAGGATATTTTTGTATTATCTGCATTTGTTAGTATCTCACTAAAAAGAGCAACTGACATGATTTTTGTGGCAAATTCCCCCAGTTTTCATATATTGTAACAGTATAAACATTTCCAACTACTCTACCTTCCTTCCACTCCAAACCCTCATCCTCCTAAACCATGTTCTATGGATTGCAACACAAAATATGTCTCACATATATTAGGCATCCTGCTGAGACTCAATACAGTGGTTCCACTCTTGAACACACAAACACACACACACACACACACACACCTGACAAGCAGCCACCTGCTCCTTATGAACAGAATCTGTTGGCACAGATGAGTTTGTATTCAATAATACCCCTTAGGAAAGGCCACCCTCCTAACACAACCAGCATATTAGTGCAAAAATATAAAATTTACCCCTCAAAAGCAGCTGTATTTTATTTTGTAATATATATATATATATATATATATATATATATCCAGAACCAGTATTTTAATTTATAACATGTATTAAGTAGTCCGATTTCTGCTTCCTACTGTCAGGATTTCATTACTGGAAGAAGTGTCGACTAAAGTACATATACCACTAAGGTTACTATTATATCATTTACATCTCAAAAAAGCCATATTTATTCCATAAAGCCGAGAAAGACTCAAATTTTAATCCATACAAAAAAGTTAAGTACACACAATCTGATTAGCCTTACTGCTGTGTTATCATGAGATGCCTGATAAGATTGCAATTATTGAACAGTAATAACAGCTGAGAAGTGGCGGTAGTGATGTCTAATACACAAGTCAGCAAGAAAATGGTTTGAGATCCTTTATGTCTTCCCTAAGTAAGATGTTGAATTTGTTCACTTTCATAATTAGTGGCTATTGCTAGTGACAATAATTGTCAAGTTTAGAAATCCTAACAGCCATGAGGCCATATTGTTCAGGTCAAATCTGTGTCAATATCAAAGCCATTTTGGCTTTTCTCACTTAGTGTAAAAAAAAAATGTATAAACAGTAGGGTACCAGACTGCTACTAATGAATCATTTAACAAAAACACTGCCTTTAAAAACACATGGTATTTTGTTTAAATGCAGAAAAATTGTTTTATCAGTACATCATCGATGATGATTACAACTAGATCTAATTGTCAAGATCATAACACTGTCAGCAATGACTAAAAATAGTTTTTGTGCAGACACACACTGAGAGAAATTAACTTTGAAAAAAAGAGGGTACTAGACAATGACCAAAACAAATCATGTGAAAAAACATTTATCACTTCCACTACGAATAAGGCATTTCGTCCGCACTACAAAAGTTTTGTCTGCATAATTAAATCACATACAGTTAACAATATCTGAATAAATCATTACCAAACATTTTAACATGTCATCACGTAAACAGATATGATTAATTTAGAAAAAATTGGTTATTATAGTGTACAACACACCTGGAAAGGTGGTAAGGAGAGACATGCTGAACAATTATAAATTGAAAAAACTCAAACAAAACAATTTTATGTTGAAAAGACTCAAATAAACAACATTACCTGATAAGGAAGTTATTCAGCAGCAGTGGGAAAATGGAGCAAATGGAAATAGAATTATGTATGTACCAAGATTTAAATGTTTTTGAATGGTTTTGTAAGGTGCATGATAACAACACCAACTCACTTATCATGCTTACACCAAGAATAAGAACTATTAATGCATATTCAGTTATAACAAGAAAAACCTTTTAATAATTAATGTTACTTTTAAACGAAGGTATTAAAAGCTTTGAGGAAAGTAGCTTTCTTACTAAGTACATTACATATACTTCTCAAAAAAAAATTGGCCCCCCCCCCCTCTGACAAGGCTACCCGTCTTACATGGCCATATTCTAGGTGCAGAAGGGGTGGCCATATAAGAGGGGGACTACAGTACATCAAGTTAAGAAATAATACAAAATGGCACAGTAATTGGAATTTTTGTACATCTGACCTTTTTACTCTCTCCATGGAACCCCTGGGGTGAAAGAAAAACCAATACCATTCTTGAATAAACTGACCATTTGGATAATGAATTCCCTCATTATTATGCCCTTCATTATAACAAGTGTCCTGTTGTAATGCAAGTATTGTCTTGGATCCCATTTCATTAAGTCATAGTAAAATATGTGTCATGTACTTCATTATAAGGCAGTCTTGGTATAAGCTGGTATACAATATTATTATAAAAAAGTATACAAAGGTGAGATTTTGTTGGGTAAGTAAAAATGTTTAACTTTACAGTAGAAAATTTTAAATCATAAGTAAATTTCAATGAACATCTGAATTCCCAGCCACTATTAGATATTCCAGTATTTTTCAACCCCATATTATACCAATTTCCCTAGGTAGGAACTATGACATATGCATACATGCCAACCCCTGGCAAGGAAAAAGTGTAATCCAAGTGGACAAAAAGAGTAATCTGAGCAGAAAAAGAGTAATCCATTTATAACAATAATATTCAATGTGCATATGTACAAAATGATTTATTTACCCCTCTGGTTTTTAAGATCAATAACTGCTTCAAGTTTTCATATGCAGCACTTTTAGCATTACAAAGCAACAGTCTCTCATACTGCATTTTAAAACACTTTGTAGCAACTGGGACTATGAATTTTTTTTGACAAAAAGCTGGTAATGAGCCTGGATCTGAATTCAGTTTTGTTTTTGTTAACAAAACTGAACAATCTCTCACGGGGGCCCCGAGTGGCCGAGTGGTCTAAAGCGCTGTCCGTTACGGATCACTGCCATCTCACCTCTGTCTGCTTGAGTTCGAGTCCAGACTCGGCTAACGTGGGTAAGTGAGAAAGCCTGCCAGTAGCTTCTCGTGGGTCGGTGGTTCTTCCCGGGGTTTTCCAGGGTTCTTCCTCCACCATTAAAACTGGCCGCCATGTATAGCCTATCTTGTGCTGGAAAATGGCGTAAAACCCAACAACAACAACAACAACAATCTCTCACAGTCAGCATTAGAAAAGTAAAGAACCAATATTTGTTTCATAACTTGACAAAGAGAAAATATATATTTTCCAGTTATTTGGTCTTTTAGCTGGGCAATAAGGTGCCACTGCAGATCAACTCTGCCGACAGGAAGTACGCTGTCTGGTAGAATGCCAACTTGATACTTCAGAAGTTTTCCTTCTAATTTATCGCAGCCTTTCCTGCAGCAAGGTGCAAAAAAAAAAAATGTAAAATCCATGACAAAACTGCAAAGGGACATTTTCAGGCCATAGTAATGCTACTAGTTTCATTGTGACATGAAGTGAATTACCTTGTGTCATGATGCAAGCTTCCCTGTGATATGATGCAAGTCTCAGTTACATCATACCAAAGGGAATTTCACATATATTCATTTTCAAATAATATTTTTTAAAGTTCACAAAAATGTGAACCAGTGTATTTATGTATAAAGATTCAGGGATGATAATGGAACCATGTTATCAAATATGTTTTTTGGGGAGAGCTGGGGATGGCGGTGTAAAACTAATTTTATTTCTGTAATACTTACCTGTTGCAATTGAAACACTTTCATTTTTCCAGAATTTTTCATCTCTTGTCAAAGCTATAAGATTGATTTTTTTTCATGGAAGGTTCTACAACTGAACAGAACATGATCCCAACTTGACTCTTGTGTCAAAGTCAATGTACAAAATACTATCCTCTAACAGACCTGGAGTACAAAACATGAAAATGGGAAGGAAGGAGGGAATTGACAACTATTAATACATTATCTGTTACTGGGGGATGATGGCCTCACCAAATCTTGTATAAAATTTCTTTACTTAGCCTTACAGTAAGAGTTTCTGCTACTGTACACTGGGTAGAAGGTTGAGTCACCTTTTGTGCCATTATTATTCACCCAAACCAAGAATCTAGTGTGTTTCAGTAGGTTATCTGAAGGTGGTAAGGATGTTTAGCTAATGGCTGGAATTTAGAGACTTGGGGTGGAAAAATTTTGTTTCTTTCCACTGATAAGCCTGGCTCCTAAGCAAGATGGTTGCTGCTCCCTGATAATGGATGGGGATCCGGACTAGTTCTGTGTTTGTCCAGAGAACAATCCCTTGTCCTGCTCTTTTCTGGGGTAGAGAATGACTTGTGTTTTGTTGTGGAGGCTGGGGTGCAAGCCAAAAGGGTAATTTGGACTGCCTGGGTCCTCACTTCTTCTATCTTGCCTCAAAGCAGGAGGGCATTCTAAAAGTTGATGCTGATGTCAGAGCAAGGTACGAATTTGAAAGTTGCTGTACAAGAATCTCATCACAATAGGTTAAAATTCAAAGTCAGGGCATTTGTAATAAAATGGTGAGCTGTTCTGTTAATGACCCAGACAATCCAAGCAGTGGACTTTTATGCACAGTCAATATAGGTATACTATTGGTTGTGTCACTGTTATGGAGAACAAATAAATCTCTCTTTCAGATCCCCATATGGCTCCATTACCAGAATTGCTGTAATGGTAGAGTTGATGGACCTATCAATAAGGTGTTCCAGCACAACCTTGCTGTACAAGTGGAAAGACAGGATCCCAGTATGGTTCAATACTGTATGACCCCATGGTCTTTGCACAGCTTTCAGTCTAGACCATTCAGACAGCAGAATGACTTTGTTGCCCTCCAGGATAGTATTGTACAGTATCATTTCTTTATTTGATGGATCACAAAATATCGTGGCTGAAGGTATTTTCTGTCTCAATCTCAATTTTGGAAGGGGGGGAGAGGGAACCATTAGTCACCCACTAAGCTCACCAATGATTCAGTTTTAGGATGGACTACTCAATTTATCTTTTTCATGCTGGATTTTGCCTTTCTCAGTTTTTTGCCAATTTGCATAGAATTGTAGACTAATTATATTCAAACCAAGTGGCTGCATATCTGACAAGGTACACTTAATGCAAGCAATGCTGGAGTCATGGTTGAACTTGTTAGCTTGAAATTTCTTGCATTAGGAATATTTTGTCATCATTCCTTTAGATTCTGAAGGGACAAAGACAACAACAAAGTAATAAACTATGCACAAATGTGTTAACATGTTTCCAAAATAATCTTGTTACTAAAAGAGTACGCAAGAACAGAGAGAGAATGATTAAACTGAAGTACAACATGCAACAATGATGCTAAGTTGAAACATATTGTCTGAACTAGTGAAGTTTGAAACAAATTCAAACAAACATTGACAAAAATGAAAAAAAGAATGTATAGAACCTGCAGTAGGCTGGGTCCTTCTTCACTTGAACGCATCATTTTGGACTGGTAAAAGAAGATAGGGTCCATGATAGCAGAGGATCTTACTTGAAACAAATCTGACAGCTATCCTTTAGGTTAAAAAGGACCAGCAATGCACAGGCCCAGCTAAACCACTAAACAATGGGCTAGCCAAGCCCCAAATGGGGCCACAAGGATGTGGAAGACACAGCAAGATGTGAAATGAGTCCCTATAGCCAAACCCATTCCTCTAAGAGTTGGAGAAGACTCGAGATGTTCTCGCTTGGCTTTTCTGGCCACCTTGTCTAGTGAACAGGGTTTGAGGGAGCTTTGAATTGATGGTGCATTTGAGGCTGTCTGGAGCAGATTTAATGGACTGGTGCTGTTGGTTCCTCAAATCCTGAGAAGGACAAAGAGGGTATGAGATAGGTGTATCTGCTGCAAGAGGAGTTCTTGCGCTGGCTCAGCAACATCCTTTCACAACTCCAAAGCAGTATCCATGTCTTTGTTACAAACACTTACAACATCTGATCAGCTGCTGGGACAATGACTCTTATTTAACAAGACTCAAGGCGCTGCCAAAAATAAGTTTGCTAAATGATTATGTAGAGTGTATGGGACTTAAGCTCCAATACTATCTGGATGACTGGTGAACATGTGCACGGGAAAACATCTGAGCAAGCTCTAAAACCAAAACTTAATGCTGAAGCAACATAAGGTCTTGAACTGATGCCGCTCCTGACAGCATCTCTAGACTGGAGAGAATCATTTTGTCCTCAGAGCCCAATGACTTTGGACACTAGCCTAGGGTAAGAAAAGTCAACTTCATTTACAGCCTTATCATATGTCCTACTCCATTCTTCTGCAGCACCAAAAGAAGATAGTGACCCTAATTGAGATGGCGGGACTGTCACCTACCTGCTCCTCAACAAAGTCAGATTTCACGATTATGGAAACCATGTCATCATCCTCAACTCAATCTTGAGGTAGGACAGGACTATGTTTCTTGTGTGGAGAAGGTAAATAGGGTTGTCTTTATTCTGAAGCCCCTCAATGGAGGTTATGGGACTGACATTAAAAGTGGTTCTTTGTGGCAAATAAGAACAATTCTCATCCTTCACAGAGGGAAGAGATATATCCTCTCATTTTTGTGGGACACAGCCTGATGGAACAAGACATATTACCAGAATGTAACATTTGCACTACCTTAAAGCCAAAGAAGGGACATATATTGCTCCATGTGGGAGAAGGAAGCCTCACTTCACATAAATGGGTTATCCCATACCCTGCAGGGATTAAACAGAAGCATAGGAGAGAGGGGAAGAGTGCTGTCCAACTCCACAGAAATGGGCATTTTGACCAGGTCTGTTCCCAGACCAATAACCCCACTGACCTGTGGGTGATCAGTGGTGACTGATGTCCAGTGCCTGGTCACCAGACAGAAGACTCCTCAGATGACAATGATTTGATAGATGAGCCCAAATCAAATTTATCAGGTATGAAAACAATGCCCTGCATTCTCAGAATGACACAACCTGCTTGTTACATTCACCAAGACCCTGAGCTACCCCTCCTTTACTGGGGAACAGGGACCTTATTCAGCCTCTGGTGTTTACCCTCCATTGGGAAATACCCAGGATCAATCTTCTGCAATGATGACATTGGATCAAGCACTAGAGATCTTTGGAAGTCCCAAAACATTCTGGCATTATTCCACAATAAAAGGGGAATAGATCCAACTCCTGGAAATGGAAAGGATCATAAACTGAAGATGAGGAAGAGAAGCCATTCCACATTTCATAAAACCAAACATAACAAATGGATTATCATCCATAGACAGACATATCCTGTGTCCCATGAGACCTTCTTATGTCCCCACTTCCAACACTTTTGCAAACAAAATATTAAAACAAAAAAAATTGGAACCAAAAATGAATAAAAGATGTCTACTCTAGTACTAGAACAGTGAAGGGGGAATACAATTAACCAATGCACTATTAACAAAGCAAGACACATAAATTAGCAAACCATTAAATTATTACAAAGTACTAAATAACACTCAATGGGACAAAAATAGAATGCAAATGATTTAAGCCAAATTGGCTGATTGATTATATTTTATGGCACACCAGCACTGTTAGGTTATTTAGCACCATACAAAAGGTTCTATCTTTGATCATTTAAAAGTAGTAAAAGTTTTTGTATTGACCAGCAATATGAAACCAAACTGTGGAAAGTAAAACAAAAAGATGGTAACAGTAATAAATCATTATCAACGGGGAATGTAAATAGTGTATGTTAATGGAGGCAGATGAAAGGACCGCATATAAATCAATTAAAACTGCTCAAGGTGATAGCATAAAAGCTACTTGTAATAAATATTTACTTCCTTCAGGAAGTCAATAATACAAGCCAAGCAGACTGTATCAAAGAGCTCCCTAATGGAGGTCCATTCCAATATAAAGTGCTTGACCGTGAATGATTCATTGCAAGAAATGCATACTGGTGGGTATTCTCCTTTTAGTATGTGCAAGTGGGTTATATATGTGTGACCAATTCGAATTCTTGCAATGATTACATCCTACCTACGGATGTTTCTGTTGAAAGGATTCCATTCTCCTAGAGTTGGCATAATAAAATTCAGTTTGTTATTCACTGCATCATTCCATGATGCCTGCCATTCCTAATGTAAAGATACTATGTTTAAAATCAGTATATGGTATTTTAAAATCAGATGGTTCAAGGGAAATGTCCATTTTAGCAGCTCAGTCTGCTTTTTCATTACCTTTTAATGCCAATATAGCTAGGTAACCAGCAGCATACTATATTGTGGGAGGTACTTAGCTTAGTATTTTTGAGGAGAATATTGGCTAAAAATGGGTTCTCCATGGGTTTTAAGCCAAGAATCAGGGCAATTTTCAATGACCAATATTGTACAAGTCTAAGATGTATGCTTTACAAGAAAAAGAATTGTGTTATACTGGGATCTAGGTTTTTTTTTTTTCAATTCCAATAAAACCAAAGGAAGGAATCATGTAGCTGGAATGAGGGACTGAATCCCAGAAAAGAAATGCAGCAGAAGCAGGAGATGTGTTGTTACTATTCAAATATTTTTTTTTAATCTCAGATCCCCTTTAAAATTTAATTTGCATCAGTAAACTCAAATATATGTGTGTGTGTGTGTCTGTGTGCATGCATACATGTCCAATGCATATTAACATTTAAAAGCATAACAGCACAAGAATGGCTGTATATTGTCAATTAAAAGTAAAGTTTAAACTTTGCAAAGATAAAAAAAGAACAAACTTTAGGAACATAAACCCTTCTAAATAAATGTAAGCATAAAGTATAACAAAATATAAAACTTGTCAAAATTCTGAAAAGTTATGTGTAAGGGTTAATAAGTAATTAAGAAAATTGTTACTGAATTGTCTACAGCATCAATACAGTACCTCAGGTTGGGGTGTCTCCACTTTAGAAACCTTCAAAGGGACCTCTGGAGTGGACAGCTGCTCTGTGGACTCATCAGAGGGCCTCTTCCTTGGAGATGAGATGACTGTTATAATGTTTTGATTTGAACTGGGTCCACGTTGAACAGTTTTGCTTGCTTGGTTTTTAACAAACCTGGAGACAGTTTGCAAGATAATATATATATATATAACAATCACTGAAGTGAAATAGTTCTAACATGAGAAGTCTAAAAATGATCATCAACTGGCTCTTTTGTATATACATCCTAGCTGAAAGATCATCTATTTGTCAACAAGAACAATTTTTCTAGTCTTGTTCAACACTCTCACCACTTTTTGAGATTTCCCTGCAACAATAATCTAGTAAAATGATATATTGGTCTTTGTAGATCACACTTCTGTACAACTTTGTCAAAGTGGCACCACAGACATATATATATATATATATATATATATATATATATATATATATATATATATAGTAGAGAGAAAGAGAGACAATATTTGCATAGAATGTATGCTGTATCACTGATATACCACAAGATGTATTAATTTTTCATTAAAAGGAAACAAAGCTTGCCGAGATTTTATGAGTGGTATTACAGTGTGTGTATATATATATATATATATATATATATATATATATATATATATATATATATATATATATATATATATATATATATATATATATATATATCACATACAAATTACATATATTTGCTGTTTGAACAGAATTAAAATTTACCAAAGTGAATTAACTCCTCACATTCCCAAGTGTGTCTGCTACCCCATATCTTGCTATGATGGGAAATGGAGAGGCCTTTGGACATTTTCATAATTAATTACTGTTTAGAATATTATAATAGGTTTAATAAACAACAACAACACAGTATGTGAACCATGTAACTAAGATATAATGTCAACAGGGATTGCAACTTTGTATAATTGATTATATAACACTGTAGATAAATCCCAAAGAAAGTGCACACATACTATTACAATGAACCATATTCTTGTAGGTTATTTTGAGCAACTTCAAATTCAAGGTTTCTGTCCAAACCAAATTCTTTTTCTCTCACTCCAGATTTCTGGTTTTTTTTCTTCCATTATGCATGAAAGGGGAGGGGAGAACAGAAACCAGAAAGGATTGCGCTGAAATAATGTACCATAATAAATTCATTTAGAAAAAAAAAGGACTATTAAAACTTTTATAGTTACTTGCATATGTCACTAATGAATATGTGTGAAATTCATCAATGTCCTAGAATAAATAACATGAAATTGTGAGAATAGATACTGTAATATTTCACCATGGGCAGATAACAATTTGATATACCAATTGTATTAGTATATCAATTTCCTTTATACTATCACTATTTTAAGGTATGTGGTGTGTGTGTGTGTGTGTGTGTGTATATATATATATATATATATATATATATATATATATATATATATATATATATATATATATGCTATAAACTTGACGCGACCAGTACGAAACTAGTAACTAACTAGTAACAGGCTAGTTAGTTACTAGTTTCGTACTGTTCGTTGTCAGTTTATAGCATCTATTTTAATTAATCCCTGACACACGTGATCCCTTGGTGGATCCAGTACGCTTGAAAGGGTTGCTTGAAAGAGTTATGATTTGTATTCTTTATATATATATATATATATATATATATATATATATATATATATATATATATATATATATATATATATATATATATATATATATATATTCTTTCTGTAACTAGTGAAACCAATTCAAAATTGAAAACTTAAGGATATATGATGCCATTGTAGGAGGTTTGCCTAAATCAGACTAAGAAATTCTATATATCACCTTAGCACTATAACTGCATTAGTCATCTCATCAACCAATGAAATTAAATTTTGGAAAAACCACATTTTTAAAGCACAAAAAATCTTTTATGGCCCTGAAATCCTGATTGACATCTGCCTAACAGCCAAATGCAAGAATGCAGAAGCAGTCTGAATGCTTTCCATATATATTTTTCTTCAATGCTGTTGATTGAATAGGTTATGAAAATAATTGTTTCAAGGTTTATCTAGTCTTTGTATCTTGTCCATATTTATTCAGAGATCATTTGTCCAATACTGAGAGGGCCCTATACCAAAATAATTGGTCAAAATTGGTCAAAGTCTGTTCTCTTTTATATTATGTATTCAAATGTATTTTTCTACTTTTAGTAATGACAGCCAAATTTGAATGCATAAGAGAATCACCTGTATCTATATTTGACGACAAATTGGCAGTATTTATTTTCTATAAACTGGATCACATTCCACAGAGTGCCTCTGAAAAGAAGTCACTTGAAGGATTTTCTGTTTTAATTATTGCCAACCATACTTGATGGTGAATCCGAATCATCTGAATAATATAAAAGCCATTAAGACCAAAATGCTGTCAAGTTGTCAGATTTTTCTAAATTTTTGTTTACAATTTGGTCATATCTGAAATTGGATTAGTCTTTCTGTATGAATATGAAAGCACTTTAATAGCAGAATGCATTCTTTCCAATTCTGTCAAATTCTGTTAAGCGATTTTCATTTGACACCGCTGACATTATTTTCTTTTATTAGCAGCAGTGGCCATATTTCAATTAGAACATTTTTATAATTTGTACAAATGTTAAAGAGCTGTATCAGTGAAGAAGACTGTTTCATCAAATTTTGTCCAGTATTGGAGAAGTCATTAAAGGATTATTTAATTTTTTTGGTAAATGTAACCATATTTGACACCGAATTTCATTTCAAAACAATTCCCTTGAAGAGACTGATGTTTTGTTGTCTGAAAAGAATTTCCAGGAATAAAAGATAAGACCATTTCTTCTTTTTATGTGCAAAGAGACCATCTGTGAAATTCTCGAGTTCTTGAGTGACATGATTTTCAAACAAGCCATTGTGACAACCATATTGGTTGTAAGAACTGCATAATTTTCATCAAAACTAAACTAGGTACCATTAGAAGATCTTTGGTGAAAAATGACCATCCATATACATCAAGACTAAACTAGGTACCATTAGAAGATCTTTGGTGAAAAATGACCATCCATATACATCAAGACCAAACTAGGTACCATTAGAAGACCTTTGGTGAAAAATGACCATCCATATATATCAAGACCAAACTAGGTACCATTAGAAGACCTTTGGTGAAAAATGACCATCCATATACATCAAGACCAAACTAGGTACCATTAGAAGACCTTTGGTGAAAAATGACCATCCATATATATCAAGACCAAACTAGGTACCATTAGAAGACCTTTGGTGAAAAATGACCATCCATATACATCAAGACCAAATTAGGTACCATTAGAAGACCTTTGGTGAAGACCATCCATATTTGAGGTTAGATTGGCAACATTTTCACAAGATACCAAGTTTCATAATTAGTTGTTGCAGGTGGAGTAGCAATAACAAAATTTTCAAAATGGCTGCCATGATTGTCACACTATATGTTAGACTGGCACCATATTCATTTAGTACCAATTAGACACCTTAAGAAAACTCTAGCAAAAAACCAATCTTGATATGTCTTTCAATCTAGGTGGGTTTGTGACGAGATTTTCAAGATGGCCACTGTTACAGCTAAACTGACATCAGCTCAGTGCAATTGTTATCTATGACCAGTTATATGACACAAGATGAAATTGTAACAAATTAATCACTATACTATGTGCATAGGGAAGAAAGAACTAATGGGGCAAAATAATATTTGCATGATGTTCAGTTTTTAAATAATTAACAAAGAACTGATTTATTTACAAAAATTTGTACATGTATGAAATAAATGGATCTGAATGCATCTGGAATGCTAAAATAAATCAGCATCTTTACATTGTAGGTCGCAGGTTCAAACCCAAGTCATACCAAAGTTTTATAAAAATTGTACTAACAGTTGCCTTGCTAGGCACTCAAAAATAAAAAGTTAGTGTTAGGACTGGTTGGCCTTGTGTTAGGATAACATGACTTGGTGGGATATCATGTTACATGTTTGCTGCATGATGCCTGATGCTAGACATTACTATAAACTGCCACACTGCAGACATTGTAGCAATATTACTGAAAAATTGTTAAAGTTATGCTAAAAATCCAAATCATACACACACACATACACATACATTGGATTTTACCTTCATGCTAAAGTAGCACTACATTAACTGCGCTTGTTATCTATTTTCTTCATTTGTCTACATTTTTTGATGAAATCTAGGGTATAAGCCAGATATTTATATGCATATAAACAAAACCAATCCAAACAGCAGCTTATATTATCTGGTATTTTCTAAAAATAGCTGCATTCTAATTAAGTTAAACTAATATTTAGTGCAAGTGACTGTTCTGGAACTGGCTGACTCACACCTATTTGCTTTGTCACAAAGCCAAATAGTTTAATACAAGGCACTTTTTATTTTCTTTTTTTTTGCTGTTGAGGATTAAATGATGCTCTCGACTGAATTCAAGTAACATTCTTCACTGGTTGGCAAATCTACTGGACAAATCAGTTACAAAATATTAATGATTTTCTTTGGGATAGCATATTACTAGCTAAATTAGTATCATGATATATACCTAGAATACTTAGTGATGAACCACTGATTGACTCAAATGGTGTAGTAATACCTACATAGAAGCATTAGTAATGAACAAATGACTGTCTAAATTAGTATCATGAAGTTTTCTACGAAATATACTATCCCTCTTTTCATTAACAATCTTTGTTATAAATTTACCTCCTGACAGGTTTTCTACTAAACGAATATCTCGCTTGTGTGAGAATCGCTTGCGTGGGAATCGCTTGTGATTCATTGAAAGTGCAAGCACTTACAGATAGTTTCAAAGTATTATGTTTTCCTACTGGTTTAATATTATTTATTGCTTCGGTGATAGTATTATATGTTGTTTTAGGTGGCATAATATTATAACAAAATTATTGTTAATTAGAAACTTTAATGATTTTGGAAACGCTTGCGTTTCACAGATGAGTAACAAAACTTTTTCGGTTAGCTAAAAACTCCGCAACAGTTGGCGGCTCATCTCGTCGTATTTTGCATGTTGGCGGTCTATTTTTATAATAGTGTAAAACTGCTCTATATTTTACTCCGCCGCACTCTTTGCACAAATCTATTTTACCACGAATTCCTTTACCACAGCCTTGGCACGGATTCGGACAATTTTTGCCAATAAGTATTCTATGTTTGTGTGTACCACAATATTCACCACGGCATCGTCGTCCACAAAAGTCAACATACCCTTGTGGCAGAAATTTGCATGTATTTTCTCCACGTTGGAAAGGCATACTATATTAATAAGATTATTTTTTATCTTTAAAATATATATGCTTAAAATATAAATAATTGAAGTTTAATTAATTAAAGAATAATAATATTATATAAAGTATAACATATAATATGACAAGAACGAAATATTCACGTTCTGAACTTGCAAGACAGACAATGAAAGAATATGAAAAAATAACAACAATAAAACCTAAATATCCAAAATCAAATAATGACCTGCAGGCGTTACAAAAAGAAATACATAACAGAAAGTTTCGTCAAGTTCTTGCTGACATTGAATCGCAAGCGTTTCTCCCGCATAAAAGATTAAGTGGAATTGCAAGCACTTCCCACGCTGGCGTTTCGCCAACAAAGTATAATCGGCATAAACGAGTAAAGAAACTGATTAAGGATTATGAAAACACCATTGGGATAAAACCTAATTACCCTGTTTCCAACAAGGAACTTGAAAAATTGCAAAATACTCTCGAGGAAAGTAAACGATCAAAACTTATTTTTAAGCCGACTAAATCATCATTCGCTGGTTTTACCTCTACGTGGAAAATTTTACTAGATGGTAGACCACTACATGAAATAATTGAGGATGCAATAAATTTTATTTTAGTTAGACAACCGCGTGTTAAAATTTTAGTAGAACTTCGAGTAAAGTTTACTCATGCGGTTGATCCAACAAAATTTACTCGCCCGTACATAAAATCTAATGTCAGGGTTGTTTATGCAGATGACAACATAAAAAAGCTTGCAGCGTTGATAACAGAAGATATCGACAATAGCATAGACGCGTATACTAGATCTGGATCAGGTTGGGTGCTATCGTCAACAGATTATTTACTGATTCATTCGTACAAATATGATCCATTGCGTGTCGGCACTTTTATTAAATTACCAAAGAAAATTACTGATACCCATTGTGTCATAAACGTTAAAGCCACCGATGATAAATGTATTGCCTGGTCATTGCTAGCTTGCTTATATCCATCTGATCATCCAAACAGAATTTCAAATTATCAAAAATATCTTTGCAGACTAAATTTAAACGGAATTAATTTCCCAACTCCTGTCAAACAAATTTCAAAGATTGAACAGCAAAATAATTTATCAATAAACATATTCGGTTTGGATGGCGTCAATGGCGATGCCATCGGTGACAAAATTTATCCAATCAGGATCTCACCGATAGCTGGACCAGATACAATTAACCTGTTGTTGTACAAAAAGCATTACAGTTTTATAAAAAACTTCAATGGATTGCTAGCCTCGCAGTATAGTAAACATAAATCTAAAATATTCTTTTGTTATAAGTGTTTACACGGTTTTCAAACCCAAGATAAACTTGAAAGTCATCATAATCTTTGCGTATATAATCAAAAAACTACATTGCCGGGTAAACATAATAATTTTCTCAGCTTTAAAAATTTTAAGAACACTGCAACGGTACCTTTTACGATAGTGTATGATTTTGAATCATATCAACCGCATTTTGATGACTATCACAAGAACGATAAAAGGGAGACAGTACACATTGCAAAACACTTGCCAGTTTCTGTCGCGTACAAGATCACCTGTACGATTGATCCTAGTTTATCAGAACCTGTTAAAGTTTATCGCCGACGAAAAGAATCTGACGAAGAACCTGCAGTTTGGTTGTTAAAGAATTTGTTTGCCGAAGCTGATAAAATTTATCAAAAATTATCTGTGAAACAAGAAGTAAAATTAACCGGAGAAGAACGAGTTCGTCATATTCATAATAATCGCTGTCATATATGTAACAAATTTTTCATAAGAAAATTAAATGATAAAGAAGTTGATTATTGTTATTTAACTGGCAAATATTTAGGAGCAGCTCATCTATCATGCAAAGAAAAATTCCACCAAGTAGATTTTATTCCATGTGTTGCTCATAATTTTCGCGGTTATGACAGCCATTTCATCATTTACGCGCTAGGTCATCCTGATATTACAGCGATTACTAATGAAAAGCGTATAACAGCAATACCTAACAATTATGAAAGATTCTTATCAGTAACCGTCGGCCTCTTAAGGTTTATTGATAGTATGCAATTTATCGCTGGCTCGCTGGAATCATTAGCTAAAAACTGTACTGTTTTCACATCGCTAGAAGAATATTTTGGCAGTAATGCTAGCTTAATGAAATCAAAAGGAATATTTCCCTATGAGTACGTGACCTCGCTAGATGTACTCGATGAAACAGCATTACCGTGTAAAGAAAATTTTTATTCATCATTGTCCGGCGAGGGTATAACTGATGCTGAATATCATCACGCGAACAACGTTTGGAAAGTATTTAACTGCAAAACTCTCGGCGACTACATGGATGTATATCTGATTCAAGATGTTTTACTTCTCGATGATATATTTCAAAATTTTAGGAGCACTTCACTGAAGCAATACCAACTAGATCCTGCTAATTATTTCTCTAGCCCAGGGTTGTCATGGGATGCTTTATACAAGATAACAGCAACAACAACAAATTTAATAACCGATGGCAACATTGATATGTATCTGTTCTTTGAAAAAGCAATTCGCGGCGGTATATCAGTCATCAGTCATAAGTACGCCCGAGCTAATAACAAGTATTTGCCAGATTATAATCCAAACGAACCTAGCAGCTATATCATCTATTTGGATAAAAACGCTTTGTACAGTTGGGCTATGTCACAGTCAATGCCATATGCAGTTGACACATGGGTAGCCGAAGAAGAGTTTCTGTCTGATACCAATAATTTAACAATTGATTTAAGCGAATCTGATCACAGTTATTATCTCGAAGTTGATGTTGACTATCCGTCCTCGTTGCATGATTTGCATAATGATTACCCATTTTTACCTGAGAAGATGGTCGTAAATGATACAATGTTGGCTAAAGAACAGTTGGTTAATCGTACTGGAGCGCCTTGTACTATACCAAAACTAGTACCAAATTTGCTCAACAAACGAAATTATGTTTGCCATTACAGAAATCTCAAACAAGCTCTCGACGGCGGATTATTGTTAACAAAAATTCATAAAATACTTCGTGTAAAGCAAAGCAAATGGATGGCACCGTACATCAAATTTAATAATGATATGAGGACCGCTGCGACAACTGATTTTGAGAAAGATTTCTTTAAGCTCATGAACAACTCTGTTTTTGGAAAGACTATGGAAAATATTCGAAAACGTGTTGATATTGTCGTGGTAAATAATCAGAAAAAGTAGTAAACTAGTTGCCGAGGACACTTTTGCTGGATCAATGCGTATCAGCGAAAATCTAGCGCTGGTTAGTAGACATAATAAAAACCTTGTGTTAAAAAAACCAATTTTCGTGGGCGCTAGTGTACTAGAGGTCTCGAAATGGCTGATGTATGATTTCCACTATAATTTTACGAAGAAAGTCTGGCCTGATAGTAAACTATTGTTCACCGATACTGACTCGTTAGTTTACCAGGTGTTTACAGATGATGTTTACCAAGATATTTACAATCATCGGGAAGAATTTGATCTATCAGATGTGAAAACGGTACCGTTTCATGATCCAACTAACAAAAAGGTTATGGGGAAAATGAAAGATGAGTTTTGTTTTCGTCCAGTCGTCGAATTTGTTGGACTGCGTAGTAAAATGTACTCGTTGAAAACCGCTGACAACAAGGAAAGTAAAAAACTAAAAGGAATAAAAAAATCAGTTGTAAAAAATAATATAAAGCATGCTGATTATGTCAATATTCTTAGGACTTCCTCACCACATTTTGCAGAAATGTACGCAATAAGATCTTATCGGCATCAGATTATGACAGATAAATCAAGAAAATACGCGTTAACTAATTTTGATGACAAAAGATATTGCTGTGATGGTATTAATACGCTTGCAATAGGTCACTATGGAACTGTAAACAGTTCTCATGTTTACAAGTAAACAGGTAAACAGTTCTCATGTTTACAAGTAAACAGGTAAACGATGATTGAAAATGTAATCATAAGTGTTTCTTAAACAAAATGACTCACTATGCATTTTTCCAAATTTTTTACAAAAGTCTCTATTTGGTAAATTGGTAAATTGGTAAATTGGTAAATTGGTAAATTAAACACTATATTTTATGAAAATGGCTTACTATGCATTTTTTACAAATTTTTTACAGAAGCCTTAGTTTGGTAAATTAAACACTATATTTTATGAAAATGGCTTACTATGCATTTTTCCAAATAATTTTTCCCAATTTTTTTATAAAAAATTCCTTAGTGAGCCAGTTTTCATATTTTTTTCTGAAAATTACATTAGTAGTATGGAAAAAGAGGGTTCTGTGATATTTCCATCACTGATTTTTTAATCTTATAGGCCTTAGTTTGGTAAAATAATCGTTTATTTTATGCTAATTTTTAGGGTAACATTTTTTAATATTTTTATTTTTATCAAAAAATCTTTATAAGCCTCTGTTTGACAAATTGAGTACTTTTTCTGATGGAAATGGCTCAGAACCCGCTTTTTCTAATACTACTATACCTAGAATAATTAGTGATGGACCACTGATTGACTCAATTGGTGTAGTAATATCTACATAGAGGTATTAGTAATGGACAAATGACTGGCTAAATTAGTATCATGATATATACCTAGAATAATTAAAGATGGACCACTGATTGACTCAAATGGTGTAGTAATACCTACATAGAAGTATTAGTAATGGACAAATGACTGGCTAAATAAATATCATGATATATACCTAGAATACTTAGTGATGAACCACTGATTGACTCAACTGGTGTAGTAATACCTACATAGAAGTATTAGTAATGGACAAATGACTGGCTAAATTAGTATCATGATATATACCTAGAATAATTAATGATGGACCACTGATTGACTCAAATGGTGTAGTAATACCTACATAGAAGTATTAGTAATGGACAAATGACTGGCTAAATTAGTATCATGATATATACCTAGAATAATTAATGATGGACCACTGATTGACTCAAATGGTGTAGTAATACCTACATAGAAGTATTAGTAATGGACAAATGACTGGCTAAATAAATATCATGATATATACCTAGAATACTTAGTGATGAACCACTGATTGACTCAACTGGTGTAGTAATACCTACATAGAAGTATTAGTAATGGACAAATGACTGGCTAAATTAGTATCATGATATATACCTAGAATAATTAATGATGGGCCACTGATTGACTCAATTAGTGTAGTAATATCTACATAGAAGTATTAGTAATGGACAAATGACTGGCTAAATTAGTATCATGATATATACCTAGAATAATTAATGATGGACCACTGATTGACTCAAATGGTGTAGTAATACCTACATAGAAGTATCAGTAATGGACCAAATTTAGACATTTGCTCTTAAGACATGCCTTATAAACTCTATTGGGAAACAAATTCTGGAGGACAAGAAATCAGGGAGTTTAACTCCAGTACATGATATAAAAGAAACTAATAACCCATTGAAGTTTCATCAGCAACAAGCTGATATCAAATTTAGGTTGAACTCAAATATACATGGTGAAGTGAAGTCAAAGAGAGGAAAGTAAGAAAAAGGAGACAATAACTAGTTTCAATAAGGACACAGAAGGCTGCAAATGTAACTCTGTCTGGGTCTCAGAAATATAAATAAAGCTGCACACCAAATGTGCTTCATTTAAAAAAATCCCACTAAGTCATCTTGGGAAAGCCATATTGATCCATTATTTTTAAATCTCAACTAACTATGACCTATTACTGAACAGAAATTAGACTGTCCAGCAATAAAGTAAAAAGCAAATAAACAATATGTAGTGGTCCCTTTTGTGAACAATTCCCATTACCAGACACCTCCCACTTTTTATGGCCAGGATCCCTTCGAATCGATGAGTTTGTATTAAAGAAGACCTCAAGAAATGCTATTCCTCTAATGCGACCAACAGCCAATGTTTAAGTGCACAAGTGTAAAATTTACCCCTCACAAGCAATCATATTCTATTATTAGTGTGTCCAGAACAAATATTTAATTCCGTAAGGTAAGTAATCCAATTATCCTTCCCAATGATATCAGGTTTTCATTATGGAAAGAAGTTCATGTACCAATGAGGATCAAATATTTTATCATTAACAATGGGAGTTTCAGTGGGATAACTTTTTTTGTTTTGGTTTGTTTTTAACTTACATTAAATCTGGACATAATTGTAACATGATCAGTATAAGCTAAATATAGATTTTGTGGAATAACACACAAAGAAATCAACCTTGAACAAAACATGGTACCAGACTATGACCGAAAAATCATGTAACAATAAATGTATCACTTTCTTTATAAACAAGGCATGACATTTACAAAAGTTTTGTCTATAAAATTAAATTACAGTACTGTACGATTAGCAACATGGAAATAAATTGTTAAAAAACTTTAACATGTCATCACTTAAACAAAGAAATAATACTTGAGAAGAAAAAGCAAACATTATTCGACTTGACAACAGTGGAGAAAGTTCACTTGCAGACAAATTTTATATTGGGAAGACTCGAATAAACAAGATCATAAAAAATAAAAAGAATATTCTGTAGAAGTGGGAAAGTGGAGCAAATGGAAAGAGAATTATTTTAAACATAAAACAACCTATAAACTAAGATTTAAATAATGTTTTTTATACATAAGAATAACTATTAATTTATGTTACCTTGAAATAACTCTGATTTTAAGAAAGGAAGAAAATTTTAATAATACATGCTATTTTAAATGAAGATAATAATGGCTTTAAGTTATATGTAGCTTTCTCATGTCATAAATATAGTCCCATTCTGGAAAGGCCACCTGTCTTATACGGCCAGTTTCCTGGTGCAGAAGGGGTGGCCATATAGGTGGCACTCTACAGTTTCATATTCAGCATAGGGTTAGAATTTTAAAGAAAAAGAATCTACCCGGGTTTCCTCACTAATCATACTGGCTATTTAAAAAAGACTTTGTATATCTTAGGTATTGTTCAAAGAACCTTTAAGTCCCTTTATTTTGGTGTATGATTGATGGGTATAATATGGGTTAGAGAGTATACAACTTGGCCTTACTCCAGATGTGCACCTTTCAAAAAAGTGCTAGCTCCATTTGCTCATTTTCATTTCCCAAACTTCAGACGTAAATTGTATTAAAAAAAAACGATAACTTTTTTTACATTTGAAAAATATTTGGTAATTCATTCATTGCACTTTCAGAAGCTGGTATTGTCTAGTCTGGCAAAATTTATTTTTCTTATTTTAATAGCTGCCAAGGATAGTGTACTTCAAACAAATTCAAAGAAATGTCAGCCACATTACATGAAAGCAGCATAGAGGTATGCCAACATTCGCTCCACTGTGCATATTTTAAATGCAAACAACTTCACCTTATATACATCACTCTCTCAAAAGTACATAATAACTGGTGAGCACCCCCTTAAGAGAGTGACCACTGTATGTGTTGCCAATGAAGTAATCTATTTAGAACCTAATGGGGGTGGTACTTACACTCTCCCTTTCTGGTCCACAATTCTGGTTTGTCCCCTGCCTTGCCCTTGTTGATTTTGGTTATGTGTTGGTTTCATCTGCAGTCGACTCTGTACTGAAACACGGCCCTGTAGTTGTGGACTTTGTTGGCGTGCTGAAGACATTGTGTTAGGGTTCAGAGTATGTTGCTTCAATGGTTGATTTTGTCTCAATGGAGCCTGTAAAAAATGTTTTTAGCAACTGAATCTTGAATGAACTTAATACACATGCAGTACATTTCTGGCAGTCTGAGATGACTGGTCCGATGGATAATGACAGATGTCTACTTGAAATGAAGTACATGAGGGACATGATTTCTCCAACAAGATAGGTTAGGCACAGCATTCATATCTAATTACTACATAACCATACTGATAATACACCCGGTTCAAACAGAACAGGTTATTGGGTATTTACAAATCTGATTTGCAGACAGATGATGAATAGGGTCACTACACTGACCACTTCCATCAATACCTGTATAGTTGCCACTGATTTGCACTACACTTTGCTTTGATACTGGTGGAGTCAGGCCCAAGCTACACTGTGCCATGGGATGTTAAGACTCTTTATTGATTTACAACCCAGGGAGTTAACAACTGCTGCAAGTCCTTTAGGAATATAGTTAATTACTGTATATACTCACATAAAACTTCTTTGCATCTAAACTGACCCCCCCAACTGAATATGCAAAAACATTAAAAAGTCAATGATCACTGCACAAGTTGACTTACAAGTACCAGATGACATCACAAGATGCACACAGTTATATTAGTAAACATTACGTGTACCTTTCTTAGGGTTGACATGTATGATTTTTACATGGAAATGTTATAAGTTAATATAATTTGTTTAAAAATTCCATCAATATTTTTAATTTTATGTTTTCTTATTTTTTCTGCCTAATACAGATTTGTGTATAATTTGAATGGACAATGACAAGAATTGAGCATTCATGGGTTATTATTAGTACCTCTCCCTTCTGAATCTTTATGCATTATTGCACTACAATTTTGTATCAATGCATGAGTACTTACATTTTTATTTTGCCATAAAAATGTAAATACCCAAATTATTTAAATGTGATCCCAGCATGACAAAATGAACAACAGTTTTTGGTTCAACATTTATATTTAGGCTTGTCGGCATAATTTGATAATGTCACCAATGCATGTACATTGAAGGCTGGAGCTTCTGCTGAATGAAGTACAACAGACTGAATTAAATACATCCCTTAAATTCAAATCACAGGCAAAACTGGACTTAACTTAAATAATGACACTAAAGTACAATAATGAAGTTTCAGAAATAATGCTTTGAAAATTATTAAATACCATAAAATCTGATGGTAATCTTGCTAATATTACGGAGTAAAGGGCAATTACACATTAAAGTACTGATATAGCCACTGGTCAAAATTCCCTCTTAACCCAAGCCAGTTACACGGTTTGAACAATTAAATAGCCTGGACTGCTGTCAAAAACCAAAAGACAAATATGCCAATTATAAACAAAGAAGACACCAAAACAATCAACTTTACAGTACATGGAAATTATGATTTTGTTTAGCTAAAGCACAAAACAAAAATCAATCAACAATGATATTAGTGGATCTATATTAAGAATTTTAGCCTTTTTTATTACCATTCTTTCATGAACATATAACAGTTATGTTAACATATGCTGGTTATGTGTCTTGCACAATTAAATGTGTGCACCTTTTCATAAATATTATCTCAATTTTTATGATTCCTTATATCACTGACAAATTGTAACTCGTGAGCGTGTGGATCGATGTAAATTAAACATCTATGTAAATCTAGCTGAACTGTGATCTGGAAGAATGCGATCTGGTACAAACAATGAATAAAACAAAACTGGCATCCAATATTTTGGGGAATAAATAAGGATTTTAGTGTTGCTAGGCATGATTTGCTGTGTATGTACTACTCATGATAGTACAGCCTAGTCCCCTGGGCAAACTCAAACTGCCCCATGAATTATTCAGTCTTTATTTACCATTACCTAATATCATAATATCATCTTAGAGAAAATAAAAAATATGTACATTCAGTGTCTTCAGACAGAAAATGTATTGTTTTTACAAGAGGGGTGCCAAAATGTAGATGAAAAGAGGGGTGCCAAACTGGAGATGAAATGAGGGGTGCCAAACTGGAGATGGAAAGAGGGGCCAAACTGGAGATGAAAAGAGGGTGCCAAAATGGATATGAAAAGAGAGTGCCAAACTGGAGATGAAAAGAGAGGCCAAAATGGTGATGAAATGAGGGGTGCCAAAATGGAGATAAAAAGGAGAGGAAAATCAGACAAAGGAACTACAATGAAACAAAATCTGGGTTTTGTCTTTATATGATAATCTTTTCAATTGGTCATAACTTACATAAGTTTCTTAAGGGCTTCCTTATCAGCTAAAATTTTAATGATGGGGGAGGCACTTCCCACAGAGCACCACATTGCCCTGTACTGGCCATGATATGACTACACAACTTTGTGTAGATCACATACAGTCCACCTCAATTATAATGTTTTTAATGATGCAGACTCACATACAAAAAGATATTTTCACTCATCCCAGCTTAGACCTTTTTGCAGCCATGTAAAAAGATTACCTTCTTGTAGTCATATAAATGATTACCTTCTTGTAGCCATGTAAATGATTACCTTCTTGTAGCCATGTAAATGATTACCTTCTTGTAGTCAAATAAATGATTACCTTCTTGTAGCCATGTAAATGATTCCCTTCTTGTAGTTATGTAAATGATTACCTTCTTGTAGCCATGTAAAATAATTACCTTCTTGTAGCCATTTAAATGATTACCTTCTTGTAGCCATGTAAATGATTACCTTCTTGTAGCCATGTAAATGATTACCTATGATTACCTTCTTGTAGCCATGTAAATGATTACCTTCTTGTAGCCATGTAAAAAGATTACCTTCTTGTAGCCATGTAAAATTATTACCTTCTTGTAGTTATGTAAATGATTACCTTCTTGTAGCCATGTAAATGATTACCTTCTTGTAGCCATGTAAAATGATTACCTTCTTGTAGCCATGTAAATGATTACCTTCTTGTAGCCATGTAAATGATTACCTTCTTGTAGCCATGTAAAATGATTACCTTCTTGTAGCCATGTAAATGATTACCTTCTTGTAGTCATATAAAATGATTACCTTCTTGTAGCCATGTAAAATGATTACCTTCTTGTATCCACTCATTGACTTTCACTGTATGTAGTTTTAATTTTTTAGTTTGTGCTGAATGACTGGTCTAATATTGCGATTTATGGCACAGCAACAAAAGTTGGTTATTTAGTGCAGTGACTATGGGAGTAAAGTGCCTTGCCCAAGGACAAACTTTTGTTGCTGACCCAAGCTGGTCTGATGAGAGGATTTGACCTCACACCCTTTCAGTCACAAGTCCAGTACACTAACCATTCAGCCAACATAGCTACCTGTGCTGCATGAAATAAACCTCCTAATTCAACTCTTGAGCACCTTTGCGCTAAACTTAATTCATGCCAAAACAAAAAGATATGGAAGTCATAGTGTTAATGCTTTGAAAATATTTGCAACCATAACATAGTGACTGTTTTAATGCAAAAGTATAAAAATATTTATTTGGCAGGGACAATCATGTTAACATCAGGGAGTAAGGGACCACAACACATCAAATCCTTCGCCAGTGATGTAAAATGAATGAATTAAAGAAAACTGCTCAAAGTTACTAATCTGTTGTAAGTTTTGTTTCTGTATTATGTGTGTTTATGAGAGCTAGATAAAGAAACAGAAAAAATAGAAAAGGCTGAAATAAGATGTAATGAATTTAAAGCAATGCTGTAGAACAAAGAGAGTATATGAAATTCCCACTTCACCCAAGCTGATTTAAAAGATGAGAAATATTACCTTGCTGTCAAAAAACACAAGACACATTAATGTCTGATAAATCTGCCAATTATATACAAAGGAAAATGAAAGAAAGACAACTTGCCAAAATCACAAGTGGAATGAATGTTTTTGATTTACAATTTGTGTTAAACACACAAAATTAAAATGGATCAATAACAATCTAGTTGGATCTTTATTCAGCATTTGATTTGAATGATGATTTATTAATGTAGATGAATGGCAGCTATGTGTTTATTATGTTATATATATTCATTGTGCATTCATGTCATTGTATACAGGTTACATAACTTGGTAAGATCACTTGTATCAATGAAAAAAAAAGGGTACCTTCTCAACACGTGAAACAACAAAATAAAACAGCAGTGGTCATATGACTAACATCTGATATGGAAAAATGAAAGATATACTTACAACTAATGAAGTAAATTCTACTAAAATGTTTAGGACTAAACAAGGATACAAGTGATGTTTCGTAACATATGCACATAGCAAGTTATATAAACTGCATAGGTGTATTTTAGGTTTCGTGTTAAGAACTACAGGGCAGTGAACTATTAATGACTTAGCTAACTTTCAATTAGTTTCAGATTGGAAAAATATTAAATTATGCACAAAAAATAATAATATAATTGTGCATGGCTCACTGTCCACCCACCACCAATGTACATGCTTATTACAGCAAGAATCTCTTTGCACTGACATGTTTGTACTCAAAAAGGACCCCTCTAGGATTTTCACCTCTCTAACATTACCAGCATCTGTCATATTAATGAAAAAAAACAAAAAAACAAATAAACATTTACCCTTCACAGGCATGACACATATGGGGGTTTAACAGTTTAATGACATGGTAGTTGAACAAGAATTGGTTGCTACTGTCTGTCAAGTGACAATCTTGCCATTTATAGCTCAAAATTGTTTAAGCATTGGAACAATGAAATGGACTTCTTATGTTTATGTACTAATTATAATACTGTCCTATGACTTACAATAACTACAGTATATATGAATTGAGACTGACCATTATTGAAACTAACTGGACTCACGATAAAGTTGCAACTAGCTGCAAGGAATCAATGTGGAAGAATGAACAGATAGGCAGATATATGGAATCTGAATTGAAGAGAAAATGCTCACATAAAACCTTGATGGCTGTTGGTGCAACTGATGTGGCTGCTGCTGATTCAGTGGCATTCTGAGTCCTGCATGACCCTGAAGCCCTTGATGTGGAAAACTGGGTCTTGATGGTCCTTGCATCTGATTGGCTCCTTGTGGATGGAGTTGATGTGGAACCAAGGGCCTTAAAGACTGAGGTTGGTAAGGCTGCATTTGATGCTGAGGTTGATCCTGTATCCTGTGCTGTGGCTCTTCTGGTGGCCCAGACATATGGAACTGAGGCCTTGGCATGGCATTATTTGTAGGATATGGAAGGCGATTCTGAGGCCCACCAGCCTGTGGATATTGATTCTGGAGTCCTTAAAAATAAGTTAGAGTCAAATTAGCATCAAGAAATCTGTTGATGGAACACCAATGTTCCTCTACAGTGACCAGCACTTAACCAACAGGGATGGACAGAAAAGGTAAATACTCTACATCTGGTCCACATTTCTGGAGAAGTATAATTAAAATACATCTCTGTGAAAGGGAACAGAAGTAAGAAAGTGCATAATTATTTCCACTGCGATTAAGTCATGCAAGTCAAAATATGAAACCGGATCACTTTATTAACAGGCCTGATGAAAAACATATCAAAACACTTAGTAAATTCTACCCTTAATCTTACAGTTATGTTTAACTTTCGTCATTTTATTAAAAACGCCAATTTTTGTTTATCTTGCATAATTCCTACTTCTGTAATACAACAGAAACAGAACTGGTTAGATCATCATATTTATAAGCTTTCAACATCACACATACATATATTTTATCTTTAAACCTACCAACATGTATGGACATCATTTATAATCAAAACCACCAAAATTCTTAATGATATAAGCTTACATACCAAGCATACATGTCAACAAACCCCTCCATCCCAAACCCCCAAAGGCATAAGCAAAATTATAGCTATTATAAGTGGCCAAAAATGCATAATTTGGGTGTAAAAGAAAAAGTAATCTATATATTTCTTGCCAAAACTACGACATATATGCTACTAGTCTGGTTTTGCAGATGGATAAAATTCCTCTAACAAGGGCAAACTGCATGTGGATTTGAAATATAAAATATACTGAAAAATAATTTATATTCAGCATTCACTTTAAGTACTTTACATGTAACTTTTACTAAATGACTGTGAACTGGAATTTTACAATGTGCATGATCATGTGCTAAGTGTGATGTATTACATTATTCTTTTTCCCAAAAGCAGTGATGATTTGTCCTTTTTTCTGATTTGACATGTATTGAAGCATGAACAGATTCATCTGCTCCAACATTTTCCACCATATAACATACACTAGTTGCACTTTAAAGTTCTCTGAACATGTGGCACCATTTTCTTTAAAAGTATAGACTGGTCCATTAAGTTTATCAATATAATGATTCTGTAAGGCAAAGTTCAAATGTGAAGAAACCCATCTGTTTTCTTGGAAATGGGTCATATATACAGTTGCTATAAATAGTAACCAAGGACAGTACTCTTATGCTATTTTCAGGCAGCAGTCATCTTTTTTTAAGAATATTCTCACATTTATTTTAGTAGAATTAAAGATATGATAATAACAATGACAAAAACCTCATTGTTTTATTTTTATCTTTTATTGTAAGAAAAAAGTATAATCTATATAAAGGCAAGCACGAAATTAAATTTGGTAAAATGAAGTGTAAAGCTCATTCCACAAGTATGGCTTGTATGACCAAGCCTGGTAAAGGTCTGTTCAGTACTATGAACTAGATACAGTGATCACAAGCTTACTAAAGCAGATGCAAGATCACCCAATTAATATCAATAGATGTCACTCATATTCAAACTCACTCTAAACCTCAAAGCCTACATAACAAACCTGATGAGAAATATGGCCTCATTGATGTCCACAAACTTGGTGATAGGAAAGTCAGGATCGCTTACCGTATTTTCCAGAGTATAAGTTGCTACTTTTTTTCATTTTTTTTTTCTTCTTAAAAATGATGTGTGAGACTTATATGCAGGAGCGACTTATACGATAAATGTTTTTAACAACTGTGACTGATGTGCAGTGATGCTGTGCTTTAGCGAAATGCATCTGTCGGTATACCGGCAAGCCAATTGCTGGAAACTTACATGCAGTACACATAAGTATTAGACTATAAGATTATCAAATTAAATAATCAAATAATATTTAGTTATATGTGTTAAAATTTGCTGATATTAATAAATAAAAAAAAATATTGAAATAACGATTGCCATTGTATTTCCTTTATTATTCAGCATGTACATCTTAGAATCTTTCTGTCTCTAAATTCAGTCATTGTAAATTTCAGCACATTTTCCCACACAAGCTGCTAGTCAAAGTCCTTTAAACTTGCCGCCCAGCTATTGCGTCATGTTCTTTTGATGTACTCCAAAAAAAACAGCATGCAGAACTGATATTATTTTGTTATTTTAAACAATGAATTATGTCACTGAAAAGTGTTTTCGAGACCTCTGGTAGCGCTTCATAATTTACTTCAATAGTAGTTTATAAAAACACAATCATTTTTTCGGTTGGTTTCACAATGGCTTGTTATAAAAAAAACGATTGTGGCGGGTTTTGATAAAGCCAAAATCATTCAGAAAATTGGTGAAGAAGACGACAAAAGTGAAATCGAAGAAGACAACTATGAAAATGAAGACACCAGCGGTGAGATTCCTGAACACATTTATCAGATATTCAACAGTGATACAGAAGACGAAGATTTTGATGGTTTTTCCGAGGCAAATTAGCAACAACGTAAAGAAATAACAGTGGCGCTATTATTTACTTAATAAATATTACTTAAAAATCTTATTTGCTTTTATTTTCTATTTCCATTGTAATACTGACTTTTATATAACTCTTAAACAATTGTATAATATTTCTTACACGAAGTTGGAAATTACCAAATCGCATGCAATGGCCAGCGGTATTAAAGACCTGATTATGGTAAGTGTGGAGGAGCGATTTATACGCAGGAGCGACTTATCTGTTGAATTTTCCAAAATTTTCTGGATTTCCTCCTCCCGCGACTTATACGCAGGAGCGACTTATAGGACGGAAAACATGGTAATAAATCAGTGGATGTTGCTCAAGACTGAACCCTTCAGATGTCTTGACGACATTAAATACCAAATCTGCTCAGAAATATAGCCTCATAGGTGTCCACAAACTCAGTTAAAGAATTACAAGATTGCCTCATTAATCAGTGGATGTTATCCATGATCAAATTTTCAGATGTCTTGATAATGTAAGCTTACATATCAAATCTGATCCAAATCTGATCTGATACAACCTGTTACACTCTCTCAGCGAATCTGATCAAAAAATTCACACCATTAGTAATTTGTAAGGGATGTAAGTGCTGCTTCCCTGCATGCATAAAATACAATATTGGCAGTATGATTTTTCACTTGTGTGGAAGGCTGTTTTTTTTTCCTAATATGGCAGACCTGTTTACCCATAAATTTTCCTTACATAATTTAAGCAATGCCTGTCAGTATTTTCAGACCAAAGTCAGTATTTTCAGCACACAAATAGCAGATACTATCAATATACTATAATTATCATTATGTAGTATTACACGACATAATGACTATACAATATTGTGTAAATAACTCTTTAGTTTGCAAAGACGCTGGTATTCAGTTAATTCCGTGTTTCAAGGCACAAATATGCAGAAATTGAACACCACTGACTTAAACATCCTGTTTATATTATAGTGATAAAAACCACAAAAAAATACAACATAACCAAATTTATTGTTATTTACCTCCGTTACTTTCTCTAGAAATTCTGTTTTCTCAGTTTCACACATATTCATAACATTTTAATTAAAGCCAATTCTCTATTTTACATGGTTAAGGACGACTTGATATAAAACATTATGACAGACATTGTTACCACCCATCCACTTAGAAAATAATAAGTTTATCTAGATAGGTGAAGGCAATCTTATTTATCTGATAAAATCTAGTATCATCTTTGTCAATATTTACTAGAATGGAAATAAGGTTAATAAATTATTTTTCATTTCTTCCGTTAACTTGTCAGCTGTACACAATGACAAATTCATATTTGCGATCAACTCACATAGAATCGCCTCAGCACGTGTTATTTGCTTTTGAAGTATGTTTTGATCACTGACTTCCTTTCCTTTCATCATTGACAAAATGTTTCTATTTCCATTCACTAATGATTTCAATTTTGTATGATTTTCCGATTCCACATACCGTGAACAGTCACTCCTTCCACCATGTGCACAGGAAAAGTCTAAGTTGCAAACAGTGCAATGCACAAAATGTTCTCCTCTTGAGGATGGTTTAAGGCATAGCCACAGAGTAGAATAAACTGGTAGAAAATGCTGCTTTCTGTGTTAGACTTTCCATTTTCATCATCAGTTTCGTGCTGAAACTTTCTTGTCGGCGGCATTTTCCTTTGTTTAAGCAACCGGATGTTGAGAATGTCAAAATAAGTGACGTGGCACAAAATGTGGACGCGGATGCGGACCGAAGAGACCGATACAACGAAACGAAACGGGAAAAAAAAAACGGATTAAAAAATTAATTTTAAAAAGTAATAAATAAATGCAACCTCAAATCGTATTTTCAGTTCAATGACCGTATGACCGTACGGATGGGCTTTATTCCGTACAAATACGGTCAAATACAGTCGGGTAAACAGGTCTGATATGGTAATGGATTTGACGGAGAAAAAGGAACCACTGTGCTTAAAACTAACTTCTTTCTTGGATACAGTCCGCATTTACCTGTAAAGGGATGTGAGACTTGGTGATACCCTCCAGGTCCATGATTGTGAGGAAGAGGGAACTGATTGTTAGGTTGCTGTTGAGGTACCTGCTGTGGTTGAGAATAAGGTGGCCCCCATGCTTCTCTTGGTCCAAAGCCAGCCTAAAATGAAGGAATTCGGTATATATATATTTTCATATTATTACAAGAAATATGCCACAAACCAACACATACATTATTTAAAAAGCAATGTATGTATTATAATAACATTCAAAATAGCTATGATTCCTGGGGGTTACAGTCTAACAGCCTTTAACAAATGTAATTCATGCCCTCTGGATTAATCTTAAACTGTTTATACTTTGTATGGAGTGATGTTTGCTTTGGTTGCCCTAAACTAATACACACATGTACTCTGAGATCAATATCTGAACTAAAATCTACCATAATAAGTTATAAGTTTCTGAGTATTTCTTTGATTACTTATAAATATTTATTTGCATTCCTAGTCATAAATCTCGCAACCTACATGTCAGTGTTCGATGACTGAATGCACAGCCAATTTTTGGGTATATTCCAAATTTAACTTCACTTCTTGTGCAATACATTTCTTTTTTCTTGGTGGTGAAGACATTTTCAATATTGATGCCAAACGGTAATTCAAATCAGTGTTGGCGGCTGAGCAAAATTCCAGTTAGGCCCCAGTTTTTCTCAAAAGCATTTGTAAAACTACTTTTATACATATAGATTAAAATACACTAAAATGCTTGCTATTAATCAGGTTAGTCCTATTAATATTGTGACAAGCAGTACCTGGAGGACCGTTTTGGCAACTGCACTAGCACTTAACAAGAAATCAGTTATTTTATTAAAGATTTAAAATAATTAAGAATCGAGGAATTCATTATTTTTTTGCATGTGGTGCAAATCTGTGAATCCAGGGTTCATGCTAAAAGGTGAAGTGGGCAAAAAAGTTGCCAGAGAAATGTAAACTTCACCTTCTTCTGTTGGGAAAGCAAAAATGACTTTGCCATCTGATTTTTCAAATGGAAAATGGCTGTAGATTATGACTTTTGAGATGCCCCCTCACTGTAGCCACTAAGTTTTGGCACTGTTGCAAATCAAGGTGAAATGTATTTACATGTTGTTAATACCAATCAGCTTACAACAACAAAGAAATTCTTGCATATTAACATGCAAGTTTTAATAGCTAACAGACCATTAACCCTTTTCCGGAGCAAGATATCACTACTCGATTTCATGAAGTTGTGTCTACTGTAGGCCTACTATGATGGAAATATACCAAATTCTGTTTTGAAATTTAAACATTAATATGCAGATAGTAATTTGATTTTAAAAAATATGATTGGTGAAGAGCTTTTCTAAAATTTCTTTCCATTTTTATAAATGGAGATTTTAACAGCTCTATTTGCGTATTTTCTTTACAAAATCAGTTAGAAACCATAAATGAACTTATCGCAGACATCGCTGCGTATATAATATACTGCTTCATTAAACTGTTGGTATTCATAAAAAATTGAGCAAACAGATTCAGGAAAATATATAATATAATGCAAACAAAGTTTAAATATTATGTCATAGTAGATTTAGCCTAAATATTAAATAATGTAGGTGAAACAAACACGAGGTTAGAGGTGACAAATACTATTTAACCAATGCATATCATTATTACCAGTAGGTAGACAAATAATACAGCCATAAATATGCAGTCCTATTAATACACTTTTGTAACAAGTCAAGAAAGTGAGTAGCTATATTTAAAAAAGCCCCATTTCTAAAATTAGAAGCACTCACATGGGGCAATACATGTTCTTGGATGTTTCAGTTGGAGGGAAAAAAAAAAAAAAGAGTCCAGTTTAGTTATATATCAACTTTAGTACTTCACTGTGTTGTCTATTAATAGTTATAGTATTGTTTTATCGGGAACAAGGAAATCAGAATGAAGAGTATGATTTGAAGTCGCTTGTGCATTATTCCTATGTACATGTATTTGGGGTTGTTTCAAAGAATGCTAGAAATTTTTTTGACTGCAATTTTTACACAAAATTTGCAGAAAATAAAATTATTAAGTGGTAGTTTATTAAGCATTTTTACCATCTTGCAATTAAAAGACTCTAATCATGTTAATGCTATCAGTTAAAATTAATTACAATTTTATAACTTCTGCTTTGCTTTTTAAGTCATATGGCCAAAACACGTAGCATTTACCTTAATCCAAACACACATATACTACAACTATGAATAGAATGGTTATAAATCTAATAATATTTATATACATATAAAATGTTTTGATATAAACATATAACATATTTTTCTACTTGAATAAAAAAATGCATCTCTCTCTCTCTCTCTCTCTCTCTCTCTCTCTCTCTCTCTCTCTCTCTCTCTCTCTCTCTATATATATATATATATATATATATATATATATATATATATATATATATAAGTTCTCCCTGTTTAGCTTCCACTTCTCCCTGTGCTGACCAATAAGAGAAAGAGAAGTTAATTCTCCCTAAAATGTGAGTCTAATTTTAGAAATATTATAAAACGTGCAGTAGCATTCGTAAAATTTCAAAGTTCTTCCATCCAGTAAATTTTCTATCAAATCTTCAGCAATTGTAAGCAGAGTTATTTTTCATTCAATTTTAAGTAATGGCCGCCATAACTGATAGCAATTTTTACCAATTTAAAAGCCCTTGATCTTAGGATGCTCAATGCCATATTTGGATTAGCGAAAATGTGTCAGAAAGCAGCCGTTAGTGGATATATGATGCACAACATGTATAACAAAAACCCTGTCTTTATGGACAGATGCATACCAAAAACTCTGTCTTTATGGACAGATGCATACCAAAAACCCTGTCTTTATGGACAGATGTATACCAAAAACCCTGTCTTTATGGACAGATGTATACCAAAAACCCTGTCTTTATGGACACATGTATACCAAAAACCCTGTCTTTATGAACACATGTATACCAAAACCCCTGTCTTTATGGACAGGTGGACTAAAACAATTTGGTAAAACTGCTCAGAATTTTATGATGAGGGCAATGGAAAGATGGATTGATTGATGGACAGACAGATAGAGAGTGCCAAAACATCCAAAACACATTTTAAAAGATCATGAGCAATGTGAACTTACATTTGGCACTTGCATTTGTTGATGCACAGGTTGAGACATGAGTGGTGGTGGACCTGATGAAGGTGGCATATGAGGTCCTGATGTTGACATCTGCATTGCTGGATTTCCTGGTGGGTGAGAACCTTCTGATCGATTTGGGGATGGCCCTCGGAAATGAGGGTTGATCAAAATTTTACCTGGTTTGGAAACAGCATGGACTTGCACAGTGTTCTGATTGCCAGGAAAAGGCTGGGAATGTGATGGTGGATGGTTTGCTGGAAAATGCTGATCTGGCATATTTGGTGCTTGTTGACGAGTGTGATGGAATGGCTGGCCTTGAGGTGGCTGAAACTGGTGATGAGGAGTGGGGTCAGGCCTTGGACCAAGTAATCTTTGCTGACCATGTAAACCCATCCTGGGTCCTGCTCCAAAAATTCCATGTTGTCCTCCCTGGTGAATCTGTGGGCCCTTTGGCTGTTGAAAAAGTCTGGGACTAGGTTGTCTGTATTAAAATATGATGATTACGTTTAAATTAAAGGACTATCATAATTCAAAAAATTTTCAAATCTCACCAAATATTTCCTGCAAGTTTGCAAGTTTACTGAATGTGGAAAAAAGACAAATATCAACCATACAAGCTTTAAACTCCACATTTATAGGTCTATACAGATCCGATTCTTAGAACAAAAATATTTATGCAGGAATGCCAGTAACAAATAATGTAGTTGATGAGGTCTTATTCTTGATAATCTTATGGGTTTCACTCTTGTAATAAGAAAAACAAATATTGTGCTGTTATTAACTCACCCTAGTTATCATTAAGTGGACACCAATATATTGGTAGTTACATGTTTAAAATAATCAAATAGCTTTTGGGGTTAAGAGTTAGAGTCCATTGTCTATTGAAAAGATGGAATTCGCTGACACCATTTGGAGTCAGCATGCAGTATCTACTTACTAGCCAGCCTAGTGAACTTAAAAGATATACCTTCATGAAATCAATGGGATTATAATTTGTTTTTTCAGAAATCATGTGTACAGCACTTGTATCTTTAATCCACTGACAGATGAGTTGAAAGTACATCACTGCTGAAATCTGGCCATATGTATTCCTAGTCATATGATTACACAAATCTCACAACCTACATGTCAGTGTTTGATGGCTGTATGCAAGGCCAATCTTTAGTATATTCCAGACTTAACTTCACCTTTTGTGCAATACATTTCTTTTTCCTTTGTGATGAAGACATTTTCAATATTTATGCCACATGTTAATTTAATCTAGTGTTGGTGGCACATGCACTGAGCAAAATTCCAGCTAGGCTCCAGTTTTTCTCAAAAGCATTTGTAAAACTACTCTTATACATATAGATTAAAATAAGCTAAAATGCTTGCTACTGGGCCAAGTGTCTCAATTCTCTATAGTTCTACTAATATCATGACCAGAAGTAATGGACCATTTCGACAACTGCTGATATCATGACTAGCACTTAATGGGAAATCGGTTATTTATTAAAGATTTTAAATAATTGAGAATTGGGAAACTCATGATTTTTAGCATGCAGAGGGAATCCATGAATCACTGAAAAAGTTGTGAAAAACATGCCAAAATTGTAAGGGTTGGCACTTATGTGTTCATCATCGTCATCAATGTACACGAAGACCTGGACCATGCAGGTAGTACTGAATGCCAGTGGAGGAGTGAATTCCAATAAAGGCAAAATTCTCTTTATCTCAGAACTGAATGTCATACTTTCAATGGTTTAATTTGAATGTTCAGGCAAACCAGTGTATTACAACTCTATAGTTTTAAACAAAGTAATAAAAATGAGTGAAAAGCAAAAAGTTTTGTACAATTCAACAAATAATTTATTTAACTCCAATGCAATGTGAAAATTTATAAAGAACTTTAAAATTATTTTTATTTAAATCCCAAATAGTCATAAAACTTTTATCACAAGTCCAAAAGTATAGAGTATTCAGCATTTCATTGGTATTCTGAATAAAGTCGTCTTGAATATGCTGATGTGCCAGTAGCCCTGAACAGTGTTGACATGCTAAGTATTGATGTATCACAATGATATAATCCAAAATGTCTTTAAATAAATTTACAATATTTCCAAAATACATTTCCATTCCAATGAATGGAAACAAGTAAATCCTCTCAAATAATTGAACACAACTAAATTACTGTCCCCACTACAGATGTTAACATAGGAATAATTCATTCTATTACTCACTACCTTGTATAAAAAAAACTAGGGCACAATTTCAGAACCAGGATAAGGGTCATAAATTCATTTCCAGAGCATTCCAACTTGTTAACAAAGTCAGGTCCTATAGCAGCTAGCCAATCAAAAATCTCATAGCCAGATAGTATTAATGGAGAACTAATAACCTGAACTCAAATCCCATCAAATTCATTAATAAGATTACCTCCACACCTTCCCATGGTTAAAAGGCTACAAAAGTCATAAGCACGTTTACCAAACAAAAAATCCTTATCTTACAGAACAACACCACAATCAAGAATAAAATGAGGTAGTTAATAAGCTACATTCCTAAATGACAGGCACAACCATGAAAATTATCACACAATATTGGTATACATAACACCATGTCACCCCATAATCAACTGTGGGGATGTCCTACTGGGGATGTACATTTGGCATACATTGGTACAACCTCTTGTATTTTGTTTATGATGCCAAACCATCACCATGTGTGTCAAAGTGGAAGATTACTGTACAAATAATGTTTTGCCTGAGTTATGCATGCCACATTTTTATTTTTACTTGGTGCCTTTACATGTTTTTCTTCTGAATACATTTTCCAATCACATTTACATTAAGAATCCAATCCAACTAAAAGATGCAACTTTGTCTTTTCTGTCTATATCATATAGACACTGGGCAATTAGCCAACCTTTCAAACAGTAGGTGTCAGCAATTTTTAAGTTTTTTAAATGAAACAGGACAGAGTAAACTTTCCAAATTTTATAATTTATGTGTATGATTTGGATTTATAAAGATGTCTAGCACTGGGGCATCATGCAACAGATATGTAGCATTGTGTCTCACCCAGTCACATTATCCTGACACCAGGCCAATCAGTCCTAACACTGACCTCTTAATGGTGAGCACCTAGCGAATCGCCTGTTAGACCATTTTTTACAAGTTTTTGGTATGACTCCGCCGTGCTTCAAATCTGTGACCTTGTGCATGTGAGGTGGACGCTCTAATCACCAGGCCACTTTCTAATTTATATAGATCAGTTTGTAAGTATTTTCAATCGTTGTTAGAAATCAATTTTTTTGTTTAAAATGTTTTTTCAATATTATTTGCCCAATCATAATACATTTGTAAAGCAATAATTGCAAACTCAGCCTTCAAAACGTTGGGGTATTTTGGCAATGTGCTAATGTGTTATCAACCTAGATGGAAGTCAGAAAAGAGTGATCTCCCCTTTGATAGTGGATTGGCACCAAATTCAATCCAGACTTTACTACTTTAAAGAATATACACAATCTAATGACAGGAGGGTGTGACCATGTTAAGATCATGTATTATATATAAAAAACACATTTTAATCCAAAAATTGGTTTCTTCTTTTTGTATGGGCAGACAAGCTGAAGCACTTTTCTGCTAAAACTGAACTTGGGAGACTAGATTTTGAAGGTAATAGATGCATTCCAATGTATCACAACTGGGTAACTGGGAACTGAACATACAATTTTATCATCAAAGTGGTCACATCATAGTTAACTGCAAAATACTAATAGTTGGCTGTGAAGAAGAGCTAGCCTTCCATAGCATTTAACACACTGGTTTGGGGCAAGAAGAATATCTCAAAAACAGCTTGGATGACACTATTTTTAATTACATCAGCCTGTACACACTGTATTGCAGAATTGTAATCTAGGGAAAGGGCTTGTGTTTGCACTTTGAGTATTAAATGGTGTCAAAAATGATCTTCATACATGAAAATTGCAGGTATAAATATGGGGTTGGAGTACACAAACTTCTGCTATGAACTGCCATAGACTTCTCTAGTCAAATGGATAAAATTCTTATGCTTTGTTTTTATTTAGGTATCCAAAAATATGGACCTTGCTGACCTCACTTGTGTATTTGAATTATATCCTTTCTTTTATGCTAGGTCACTGATTGTAGCATTAAATTTGTACATAAAAAACTGGCCTCTGTCCCATAAGAGGCAGAAACAGACATTGCATCTCTCTCCGCACCCTCCACACTTTATGAACTTTTTATCTTTATATACCCATGCGTGTCATTAAACATAACATATCCTGTGACAGCATGCTACAAGGATGACATACCATACTGGTATGGTTTTTACCTTTCAAATGACTGCCTTATGAAAAGGTTCTGTTGCTGCTGATAACCAATAATTCTTTGCTGTTGTTGCCATTGTTGTTGTTGATGCTGCTGAAACTGGTGTTGGTTTTTTCGTCCCTTGTTTTGACCCTGTCCATTGTTTTTCATGAACTTTTCAATCTCTGCCTGCTCTTCTGCTGAAATTTCTGTCAATGCAGCAGCAAAAAATGCCATAAAACCTCTCTTTAAAGTGACAAATTGACTAAAATATCTCATTTTTACCAAACTTTCAAGTGATGCATCACAATGATTATTTAATTTTATTTTTTAACTTTTGCATCAACAAATGATCATTCACCAAACTTGTATTTTATCAGCAAAAAAATCAATTATGACATTTCTAAAAGTCTAAAATGCACTTTATTCTTATTGCCTTGACATTAAAAAAAATACTTAAATTGCTAATACAGCTCTGCCTCACTAAAATGCAGTAGCCAGGGTCCATGATTGCCAATAGCACTATGTACCAAACAGAGGTAAAGCAAAATTATCAAAAATGTTGGTGTACTTGTGTGTTGGGCAGGGTAAACAAAACAAAAAGTCAAATGTATTGTAATATTCTTAGTTTATTAAAAATAAATACAATGATATAAACACCTCATTTTAATAAATATGCTTGCCAGTTATAATTTCTATCTAAAAATGCATCATGTCTAAAATATGATTACTCCTTAATTACAGCTTCATCTTCCTGTTTTAATTTCTGTGAATGTATTGTACTCTGATAGATCAAACATCAAAGTGAACAGCAGTACATTTCAGAATAAAAAATGGTGTAATCCGCAATTAAAAGCATTAACATCTACAAATTAAAGGCCATATCCACACTTAAAAACAATAAAATCCACAATTAAAAACTAATAATGTTGAAAAGTTTGATGCCATCATGATGTCATGACTCTAATGACGACACTGTGACAATGATAATTCCATTTTTTTGTTGATCTTGACAAAATTTTCCAATACTTGTCGAATGGGCATAAGTTTTGTCCTCTGACAACCTTAACACTCTACTACAGCGAACAAGATGGCTAAGATGGTGACATTATTGGATGTCCAAGTCACACCATTTTCAATCAGAATGAACAAGGCCACATTCTATCTCACACAAACATAATGATGTCCAATAAACGTGACTGTGTCCCTTCCAGCATTATTCCCAAGAATCTGAATATTTCTTGATTATTAACACTTTTCAAGAGGAATATGATCCCTTTCATCTTAAACATGCATCGGACACCATTTTTAAAAATTCTTTATCAACAGTTTGATCATGCAGACGCTTCACATGAACAAATAAGTGCAGTTTAAAACATCTGGTGTGCTGCTTTAAAGTTAGTCTGGTTCCATGACTAAGTTCACTAATTCTAATAAGAAACCCAGATCCAAATCAAAGATGGATGAACCACTTATCCGGATCATTGGGCAACTATCATTTTTTCATAGTTGTTGCTTTTATGCCATAAATCTCTATTTTTAGGGTAGTTTTCATAAGACTTATGGCAAAATCGTAAGGGTTTGCAGGTCTGAATGTACCGTAGTGACAAAGGGTAGAATTATTCTCTTTCACCTCACATTACCATCATTAAGTAGGTATCTGTTGTTTATCGTCCAACACTTTCGCTGTGGCATGAACAGCATCATTCTGCACTTCCTCCACAAATCCTAAAAAATCTTTTAGTAATTATCCTTGAGTAAGTGTTATATAACATTGTTTTCAAAGTACTGACAAACTTGCTTTTGATTATTTTCAAAGTCTATGCACTTCTTTTTCTGACCAGGATTTCATGCAACAGAGTTACCATACATGTGGACTGTATCTTAAATTGCACAATAATCCCCATGGCTAGATGCAGACAAATTAGTGGTGCTAAATGCATCCATGTCACACCACCTGGATATGTTCCTTGAGTTGCAAATGAAGAGGTAAATTACAGAAAATACAACAATGACTTTCATTAAATTATTGATCATATTTTAACAAAATAATGATGCCAAGATGTACACTAACATTCAAACAATAATAACTTTTTGATGAACAGTTAATACAAATTATATTATTTTTTCTTGTATATCACAGAACTGTACTGCAGCTAAAGCTGAACCTAGTAGGGGAGGTAATAGATAAGAGTGTCTTCCCTTGCTCTACATATTGTATGCTCATCTTTCCTGGCATTAAAGAGGTAGCAGCGCTTATTTCCTAACATTGAGGGTATTGAGGGATATATTTGACAATGAAATAAGTAGCTGATAGCCATGGTTAGAGATGTTGGCTCCCTACTTTCTCCTAGCTGTTTAACAAACTATTAGAAATGTTGAGAGCATGATTTTGTTGCAAGCTACAACATGGATGATCCACTATTCTCCTCATCAAAAGAACATCAGGAATTTATCTATCAATGAATTACATGTTTAACATGGATTCTTTATGAGGTTGAAAATTATACATTTTAAAAATTTATGTCTTGTGGGTTCAATGGCTGATGTAACTCTAATCATTCATTGCCCTGGCCATCTTTTACTAATTGTGTTTCTCCATTCTCTGATGAGTTTGAAAAGGTATATATATGGATGGTTAAGGAGTTCTGATAGTGGGTAGATGCAAAAGTGAGACTGTTAATCCTCCAAGATAGCCAAACATTGTTTATCTCCAACAAACATCTGCCATGACCTAGGGCAATTCATCAAAAGCTGTTGATTAGTGTGATAGTTCTTGTATGGCTAATAGTCAAATAGCTTTTGATGAATTGCCCTGGGTAGCTGAGTGTTCTAAGGCACACACTCACCTGTTCCAATTACTGCTATCTCACCTGTCTAAGAGGGTTGGAGACTCAGGATCAGCCAACAAGGGTATGTCAGAAAACTTGCCATTTCATGGGTCAGTGGTTCTTCCAAGGTGATTCCTCTGCCAAGTACACTGGCCACCAATATATAGTCTATTATGCACTAAAAATGGTGCTTAACCCTTTCATCACTGCGGACTGCAAAACCGGTCAGGGGGAAGTAAATCCGTAAACACTAGGGACCGACTTTTTGGTCTGGAGCAGTGTTCTTCTTTAGCATTATAGTACCAGACTAAATATCTTTCGGGGTACCTCTAATTACTTCCATCTGGTAATGTAGATGTTATATTTGGATGATCTCTTGAGTTTAGCTTGTATACAACTAGAAATATCGAACAAAGCAGGAACTTTTAACGTGTTTCCGAATGATGAAATTTGTATCCAAAATGGCGGCGTTTGAAGGCATTTTAGAGGGAAGTTATCAGAGGATTTAAATAATTTCGACCTGGTAAATTTGGATGAAAATGAGAGAAGATGTATGGAGTGACTATGGAATGCACTTGTGGGTGACAGTGATGACGATGAAGACGACTTTAAAGGTTTTTTGAACCAGAGGAACTGTACGCTCAATATGGGGGTTTTTTTTGGACGAAGCCGAAAAACCAGAGATTTGTTTCAGTTTTCTGACAGAGTTGGGCACACCCGAGTGTTAGATGGCTCCAGGAAAGCTTCGGATTATTTTCAAATATTCTATTCAGATGAAGTTTTTGAAAATATTGTCTGTTTAACAAACTTAAATGCGACGATCAAACATGGCAGAGACGATATAGGTGTGTGGACAGATCTCACCTTGGAGATCATTTTGGTTCATTTTATCGAATCTTATATATTTTGGACATCATGAAAGAATGACTTGTGTTGCTACTGTGATTATTCCCTAGTACATATAGGGTCAATTGAACAAGTTTTGAGAACTTTCTAAGTTTTCTAAGAGGTAATAAAATAATTACTTGTATTTTACCTGTTGTGTTACCTGTTTGTACCAGCATTTTAACTGTAGTGATAGATATGCATATTTTTTTGAATTAGTCATAAAATTTTTAACCTTGATTTTGACACCTATTTAACATTGGCAAAGTTACGTTGTTTCAAAGTCCACAAGTCATTTTGCTTTACAACTCCAAAGTTACTTAGTGTTGAGGACTACAAAGTGATGAAACGGTTAACCCATGGTAACAACACTAACACAGACAGATTAATACCAAAGTGGGATAACTGCATAAACAAAAAAAATCAAGTGAAAGACTTGTACAAATAGTGTTACCATACATGAGCAGATGCAGGACTATTATTGCTTGATTTTAAACATATTCCTGTGAACTTGTTGAATAGTTGATTTCACTAGACAAAATAACTGTGTACAAAGTGCAAACAGACATTTATTTTACCAAGAGTATCAGGAATTTCTGTTCTGGTTTTCTTGGGATTCAGACTGATAATACTGGCTCTCTCAGAAACAAAGCGACTTCTGTGTTTCTCACTCTCTTCATCGCTGTCAGTTTCTGTGTCATTGATCAGCTGAGTCCCTTGGTTTTCTGATAACTGGAAAATGAAAGCATAGATACAGATGAAGAGGATTACTGACTTTAAAGGTACTGGTGTATAATTATTATTATTACTAGTATTGTCATTATTATTACAAATTAACGATCTTTATAAACTGACATGCTAAAATGCATCACATTAACCATTTTCTAATCCTATTTTAAAATTTAATAGAGTAAAACATTTTTATATAATACTGTGCAAAATGGTTTATCTGCATGCAGGCCACATATTTTGGTCTCTGTGATATTTCAAAATATTTTTCAAATTTGTATAGCAGCCATGCTGATAAACTGGCCAAAAATGGTGTTCTACCATTGTCCACATTATGTAACTGAATACATTATATAATACCTCTAATGTGCTGTCCAGTTCTTCCCCTGTTGTCTCAAGGTGCTCTTCTTTTCTCTCTGCCATGTCTGTATACTCTTCACTTTCCTGGAAATGGGACATAATAGTTTTATAAACTATAGTGTATCATGCCTGCAATAATCAACATATACATGTTTAGGGCATATCAACAAAATCAAGGCTATATGGTTTCAATTAAAGCTGTAAAAATGTAGTGGGTAAAGCTGCAAGAAACGAAGAGAAAATAAACATTTCTAAAAATGTAAATATGTAGTCCAGGAAAATTAAAACCTAAGAAAACTGCAATAATGAAATCACAATCTAATTGGGTCATCCATTAATGTATACAAACATGCATGCCAAATTTTGTCCATCTTGTGTGAGTTTTGCTAAATTGTGTTGACAAGATTGTTTCAATGTCCATCAGCTATGGTATGCAGTCTTGAAGAAATCATAATAATATACAGAAATTATTTTCATATCATACTTACCATGGCAACGACCTCTGACCTCAGGACTCCAGAATTGATATGTTCCTTTATTACCTTAAGAGTAAGCCATTGCTAATCTAAAACAAATTATTCTAAAACATTTTTCTTTGAGGCACAATCAGCAGGGTTTTATTTAACCTTTTATCCTCATATCTTCATCCATAACTTATGTGCAAGAACTAAAGTTATCATGCAAAAATCACACTTCTTTATTTAGTCTGTGACCTTGACTTTCATTCTTTTGACCCCAGATCAACAGATTTCTATCCTACCAAAGTCATCCACACATTTTGTGATGGTACATGGTCATGAACTGTCAATTTTCATTCAGTCTCAGTAACACTGACAGTTTGACCCTGACATTAAAAATCAATTAGGTTTCTTTCTTCCCTAAAGCAAAAGGAATCAACAATGCTTGATTCTGGTCTATCATGCTGAACTAATGTTATTATGCATACATCATTTTTATTCTTTCACAATTTCTTTGTTATTTAAATGCACCCCATTTACAAAGTTAGAAATCTGGTGTCAGTAACATTAACCTTTAACTTTATGTCCCAGAAATCAATAGATGCCATCCTTACCCCAAATGCAAGATATCGACCAAGTTTGTATAAGTACATGCTATCATGCAAAAATGGTTTTAGAACAGATATATGGACACTGTAATAAAATAAGCCCTATGCCCCCTTCATCATCGCACTGGGATAACAAAAATTAATTCAACAATTTCTGCTGAACAGTGTATGTGTGTTGTGTGTGTATGTGTGTGTTTATGTGTGTGTATCATTTGGATTTTTAATGTAGCTTTAAAAATTTTCAGTCACATCATACAATGTCTGCAGTGTGACAGTTTATAGTGATATCTATCACCGAAGCATCATGTCCCACTCAGTCACATTATCCAGACACAAGGCCAACCAATCCTAACACTAACTTCTTAATGCTGAGCACCAAGCGAGGCAGTTGATAGTACCATATTGTTATAACCCTGTAGGTGAATTATGTGTGTTAAGGAATGAATTATGTATCTTTAATTTCATTTTTATATCATTAAATGTAGTTATTATTATTATTATTATTATCATCATCATCATCATCATCATCATCATCATCATCATCATCATCATCATCATCATCATTATTATTATGTTAGCATGTGTCTAATATTTTGTTAGAAACATAGTGCTTACTTAAATCATAATTGTGACTTGTGTAAGCACCAGCTTTGTATGTTAGTAAATTCATCGCAAGTTAACATTCAGAAGTAGCTATGTAAATGATTGGCTGATACTTGTTCAGGCTTTCCTAGTGTCCAAATGCATTGCAAAATTATGTGTTCTCTGTGTGTGTGTACATAAAACAATATTAGCTTGGTTTATATGCTTAGTTATCTGTAAGAAAGTTAAGTCAGAGTCGTAGTTTATTTCAACACCTTAGAGAGTCACATAGCTTCTATTACCTTAAAAAAGTTATTTTTGTGCTAGAAGAAGTTGTCTGTTCGTGTGTCTATGTAGAACGACATGTATTTTTGTTAGTGGAGATAACTGCACTTTGTCTACTTCCTATATATTTATTTTCCCTGGAGAACAACACTACTGGTTTAGACAAAGACAATTTTCTGAAATTCTTCTAAATTGGAATGGAACATCACAAATAGTGCTTCACTTTAAAAATTCTGGGATTTTTGTGTTAGCCTTCCTCTGATATCATCATTCACCCTCTTGGACTGGAACTAAACTTCAGACTGTCAATGTAGAAGTGTTCACAGGACTTATGTGTTTTCATATCTTTAGAACATATTTTTGGATCTCCTTCATAAATCGTAAGTCATAATTCATATATTTACCTTTTCTCCATGTTTTCTAGTGAAATAATTTTTTTTTTTTTAAATTTAAAAAGCTTGCTGTCTTTACTCTTCGTGTTACTTTGAACGAGCTGATATGTAACACATTTTTACAACTCTTTGGTATGACTCAGCCCAAGGCTTGAACCCACAACCTCCTACATCCAAGATGGACACTCTAACTATTAGGCCAGCAGAGCAATCTTTCTGCTAAACAGAGGATCTCACACAGTGGTACATTAAATATAAAGATACTGTATAAATTATGTATAGACTGATTTACTACTGCACCTGTTGATGGCTAGCTGTGCTTACATCACCCATATCATCTTCAAAAGTCATGTCATCTGTTGGCTCAATGATTATCTCCACCACGTCTGCATCATTATCTAAATCATCAGCTGTGTACCTGGCAAAAATAGAGTACATGCAAACTAAATATTTAGAATGTGTACACACAGAGAGATTTTCTGTCAATCATAATTCCTTCGCCATCAACATTTCCTTTAAAAAACTTGAATACCAAACATCCTTTTGTTAGCAACATCCAGAATGATAACAAGGCCACGGCCAGGAAATTGCTTAAAGACCTGGAGGAAAGACAAGATCTCCTCACCCTCCAAATGACTTTTGTCTAAAGCTGTCAAAATTTTAGCAAACATCTATTAAGTACCATAGATCATACCTGGATACCCGATCATATTAAATGTGTTCAAACCTTAAGTTTAAGTTTCTTTTTTAAAAGTTTGAAACTCTTGATTGTCATCTAGTAAATCATTATGGTACAGCCATCTTAAATAGTCCAACTCCCTTTCCTGGCCTCACTGTCATATGTGGATGCTTATTTAAAGACCTGACGTTAAACTAAGTAATGCTTTGATCATTTCAAGCTAGAAACTCCGGTTCAATTTACTGTATATACTCAATAATGAGATGAGGCCAAAATGCTAAGACCCAGATCTACCAATGCATTAGCAAACTTGTGTGTAAAATTAAAAAGTTAGGAAAATCCCAAGGTGAATTTGTTTCCTCATAAAAGTCCATTTACCTTTGACAAAATTTAATACACAGATTGTTGTGAAAATATGAAGGCATGACTTACTGGATGAGCTTGTATACTTCATCATCATGTGCAGACTTATTTTCTCCGTCTCCTTGTTTCTCATCCTCCAGCCCCAGCAAAGCATCTTCATCTACCTCTTCTTCTTCAACCAGCTCCTGTAATACAGCACATTAACAACATAAAGATCTTAAAAAATTATTTTCAAACATTGATTTAACATCACTTCACCGCACATGTTCTATAGACCTGTGTCCTTCCAGCAAACCATACAATGATGAATTTGCACTACATATGACAACCTATAATGCACAATCTTTATGATAAAACCACCACTGCCAACAGCCTAACTTATGTGTCCAAATGATACTGTTGCCACTGTCAATGTAGTAGAATTGGAGGGTAAATTTTTAAGTCAAACAAAACAAAAACAGTTGCATGTTCTATAATGGCAAACAAGATATACTACAAAAAGTTTACCTTCCTATCTGTATTAAAATAATGACATTCATTTTCATTAGTTCAAAAACATTCAGATAGAGAAAGGTTATTCCAGGCATCCAAACAATTATGGCAAATGATGGTAATATATTTTGTTATAACTAATTTGTTCATAATTATGGAAAAATTTATTTATTCCTAATGTCAAGGTCTCACATTTTCCACATTATAATGTGGAGCTACTGACAAGTTTTCCCACATACTCACATTGGCTGAATCCGATACACAAACCCACACATACCAAGGTGAAAAGCTATGGTGAATAGGTGTTAATTGTTAATAATACTACAATACAATTATGACAGGTGTTTATGGAATAAATCTTCCTGGAGAATTTTGTTTAAAGCATGATTGAAATTACAAAAAATGAATTACACAAAAGTAGTGTTTATGACCTGTTTGCATGGTACTGACACATGCTTTGTAGTCTTGAAATAATTAAAATGTACAAAAATAAGTGTTTGTGTATAATTCTCAAAAGTCAGATAATCAAACATTTGGAATGCCTTTGGATAATTTTATGATAATTGAAAAGTGTTCACAAATTCTTCATTCACAAATATATAAAAATACTAGAATCTATTATCTCTCTTTTACTTGCAAACCTAGCAATCATGCATATATAATTATTGATAACTTTAATAACTGGCAAATGGTTTTAAGGTGCCAAGAAGGATAAAAAGAAAACAAGAGCATAAATAAATATGTGTGTGTGCACATGATTGGGCTTTGTAAGGTAGCTTTAACAATTTTCCAATCATATTGCTACAGTCTATATTATTGCAGTTTATAGGGATGTCTATCACTGGGGCTTCTTGCTGCAGACATGTGTTACCTTGGACTTTAGAAAGGCACTGACCCCAGGTCCTCATGTAAATACATTCCTTAGACTTTGGAAAGGCACTGACCCCAGGTCCTCATGTAAATACATACCTTAGACTTTGGAAAGGCACTGACCCCAGGTCCTCATGCAAATACATACCTTAGACTTTGGAAAGGCACTGACCCCAGGTCCTCATGTAAATACATACCTTGAACTTTGGAAAGGCACTGACCCCAGTACATACCTTGGACTTTGGAAAGGCACTGACCCCAGTATTTACCTTGGACTTTGGAAAGGCACTGACCCCAGTACATACATTGGACTTTGGAAAGGCACTGACCCCAGTACTTACCTTGGACTTTGGAAAGGCACTGACCCCAGTACATACATTGGACTTTGGAAAGGCACTGACCCCAGTACATACCTTGGACTTTGGAAAGGCACTGACCCCAGTACATACCTTGGACTTTGGAAAGGCACTGACCCCAGTACATACCTTGGACTTTGGAAAGGCACTGACCCCAGATCCATCTTCCAAAAGCAGCTCATCATCACTGAAATATGTACAGTGAAATGTAATATTTTTTACATCATAAAAAAGAGTAACTGAATTTATAATGCTCAATAAGAATCTATTTATAAATGTCACACTGAGCTGACAATTTGCTAGTAAAATGTGTTTATTCAATAATACTTACCCCTGATCTTAGAACTGCTTCTGTCATGAAAATGCAGCCAAAAAGCAAAATTTTATCTGTCACCTAGAAGACAATAATAAAGAGTGATTTTCCCTTGATACTGGGACTGGTGATGAATCGGACGAGTTCTTAAGTTTCCATTTGAGCTGAAGGCATATTTTCTTTATGCAACTGCAGATATACTGGAAGGGTGTATATATTATAATTGGATAAATATTACTGAAGAAATACATTTTACTAAACAAAATTGGTTCTTCTTCAAATATGCAACCCGATAATACCTTTGGAGAATATGTAAAGCGGTGTAGGAAGATACATTACCTTACCATTGAGAGACTATTTCTGGGCCCCTAAAGTATATGAGACAGCTTCTAGAAAATCAAACTGGAGAATAGACTCCATATGTCTAGGAGCAGCTTCAAAATGTAAAAATATTTACTCTTGCAAATTCAAGGGAAGTCATGAAGTGGCATCCTTATTAAACTGTCTATTGACCCAGGAAGGTAAAATGTTGCACCAAGTCTATAGGTCACCCCAGACTGAGTTGTGCATTTTAGGATGTAAGATCTCTGAGAGAAAAACTAAGAAGAGGACTCAAATCTTCATCCCAATACATGGATAATATTAAGAGAGAACAGTTTCATTGAATGTAATGTTTGTGGAACTGAGCTTACTCTCTTAGCCAAGATGCAAAGCAAATTCATTTGGTTATTTTATGATATGTGCAATGAATCCATGTTATCCAGTACCAATATGTCGGTCTTGATATATGAGTAAGAAGAGGCACAATATGATACAAGGCTCAGTCCTTGTGACCTTTATTACTAAAGTCGGACTCCTCAAGAATTGTAGCCTATTCTGGGAAATGAAAGCAGTCAAGTGTAATATTTACTCATCTTGTCAGAACTGCATGTAGTTTGAGTCCACTGAAAAAACAAACTTTGCCAATTCTATCTGCTGCCTGCTAATGCATTGAGGAAGTAGGTCTTATGTGAGAGGTGAAGCAATTAGGCTCTTGAGAGCATGGTTCAAATGGTTTCATGTTCAGCCAGGTTAGTGCCCATAATAAATTCCACTTGCACAAGGTGTTAACATCACTCAATCATCAGACAGATATGTCCATGATCATGCATGAAATGTTAGCCTTTAACTGTGACTGGTTCCAAACATTTCTTGTCAAAATTATCTATTTGTGGTATTGATGTTTGCAGCAGAATAAAGTGTTACTGTGTGAAGATTTTCTATGAGCCCTTGTACATCTTTAAAGTGGAGGGCCATCTAACTCGAGTGATTTCTCCACCACTGGTTGTTCAAACTGTTTCTTCTTGATGTCTTGTTTAATAAGATCAATATAAGCAGGCTCACCAACTGTCTTGGCATTAAACACCTGGTTGCTTGAGCAGATGAGGAAATATCTTGATTTTCCTGGAGATTTCAGTTGTGAGATTGATGAAGCAACACTCCGATTCTCTTGCCTTCTGTATCACCTTTGGAGTCACAGGTATTGGAGGGTAAGCATATACATCCTGACCATAAAGAAAGACCACAAACTACCCAGGCACTCAGATTTGGGACTAGTAAGGCAATGGCTGAGAATTCACATTCCACCATGGCCTGAATAGGTCTACCAATGGTTGGCCCAATCGGCACGTATTTAAGTAAGAACCATGGGGATAAAAAGACCTTTCTGTTTTTACTATCCTTCCAGGATGAGTCCACTAACAAATTTAGCTGGCCTGGAAAATGACAAACTTGGACATTTATTTTTTTTAATATGCCACTTTAGAAAACAGAAAACAATAACATAAAGGTCTGGGGACATGGTTACACACTGGTAAGTCACCATAGTGGAGTTGTTGGATAGAATGAGAAATCCTTTCCCATGTATATTTTCCTGCCATGAATGAAAAAGCATTCAAAATGGCTTTCATCTCTATAATATTATGTAAATGACTATGTTGAGGGGCCACACTTCACCAACTTTTCAGGATGATGGAAGGATGTGATTAAGATTTCACTGTGGCATCTCCATTTTCCTCTTATTGTGCAGATCATAAGAACTTTGTCCAATTTCAGCCCCCATTTGTAAAAATAAACGACACAAGACTAAGATGTCACTGCCATACCAACTGATATTACTCAGATAACCATTGCATAAATCCAATCCAGTGAATATATAATCTTTATTTTCACCATTACTTAAGTCAATGACTGGGCGAAGAGCACAGTATTTGTAACCAAAGAAACCCTGGACATTGTAGGT